>CAMTZB010000005.1:14597500-15137500 GCA_947086495.1 Morpho achilles
AAAAGCATTTGTGCCTGTGCATGTGTTTTCACGAATCCTGCAAGCATCATGCATGAAAGCGGATAGTCCTTTCTACGTTTAGTATTATATATTTCTATTTACTTTTATAGAAAAATAATATTGTACTAAAATACTAAATAATAGCTAAAATATTTTTGTATTACAGAAACGGTTTTTGTTACTTCCCCCATAACTCTGAATACAGGTTAGCTCTATAAGAACGTGTCAAAAAAATCTTAGGCAATTTTAGTAGGCCAGCAAAGTTTATTCTAACATAGTGATTTGGCAGCAATTGTAGGTAGGTTTTAGACTTTTTTGTAGGCTCTATTTAGTGCTTGATTTTAATTGCCTGCTCTGAGGTCGATGGCAGTGCTGGGTTATTATTATGTTGCGTTAAGTGTTTTTATAGTCATTTAACGATTAGTAATTCGATATTCTTTTTTTTTATTGTAAACTATCGCTGGAATATCTCAGCTGATATTGTTATATATTGGTATTAATGAACTACCATGACTTTACATTTGACAGCGAAAAATTGTGATTGTATTCAACGTAAATTAAAAAAAAAATTGAAGCCCAAAAATAGTGACAAAACGACATTTTTTTAAAATAAAACCAAAACCCTCTACAAGCTGTGATGGCCCAGCGGTGCAACCATGTGAATCTCTAGAGACGATCATGGGTTCAAACCCGGGCAGACACCAATGAGTTTTTCTATTAAAACTTATGTGTCTAATTGATAATTGCAATTTATCACACGCTTGTCGGTGAAGGAAAACATCGTGAGGAAACCTGCATATCTCTAGAGAATCCTAGGAATATGTGTAACCTACCAATCCGCATTGGAGCAGCGTGGTAGGTCTTAGCTCCAATCCTTCTTTCCAAAAATGGAGAGAGGAGGCCTATGCCCAGCAGTGGGATAGTAACAGGCCGTTACTTACTTACTACATGCTGAATTTCGGTAAAATCGTTGGAGCCGTTTCCGAGATTCCGAATATATATATACACAACCAAGACTAACTCATTTAAATATAAAAGATATTGGATATGTCTCAGCTGATATAAAGCTGACCACTCGGCACTTAAATGGTTTTTACCTATTGTTTTCTGCCTTTAACTTCGATGTAAAACATCGTCGCGGGAAGGACAATGTAATACCAGATTGCCTCTCTAGAATAACAACACTTGCGGTAATAACTTTGACTTTACATAAGTTTAGAAAATATCTTAATACTAGGCTGTATAAAGTTTATGAGATATGTTATCTAGTAATTTGAACGGCGTGGTTGGTCTTAGTGTCAACCATTCTCTCCAAAAACGGAAATAGCTTATGCCCAGTAGTGGGATAGTAAAAGATCATTACTTTTATATTTACAAACACACTTAAATAATATAACGCCTAAGGTAAGTTGACACGCCGTGCCGTATCCGGCTAAGTAGAATAGACCACCCTCTTTCTTACCGAGGTGTCGTAAAAGGCGATAAAAGTAAGTCGACCCGCTGTGTGGTATCCGGTTGAGTAGAATAGACCACCCTCTTTCTTATAGAAGTTTTGGCAAATACTATTAAGGCAAGTTGACGTCAGGTAGGTGGCTGGTTGTAAAATACGTAGCCACATCTTGTGCCGACCCAACTTAGACCGTGGGGCGATCTTTGATGACTTTGAAGATGGCGTAATTTATTTGTACCAAACACATTTTTAAACATTTCAATTCACAGAATGCAAATTGTGCTAATTTTTTTATATTTTAAAACAAAAATATACCGCTTTTTTAAAGCGCAACTTATTACAAATGGTCTCTAAAGTCCCTGTTTCCTTTAAATAGGGATTTTTCACTCACACAATTTACACTCACTGTAAATTCAAAACCGTAACACTCAAACAAAATATATTCAAACGGGATTTAGCAAACTTTTTTGCACCAATGTTATTCGATAAAACAGAACCCGTTTTAAAATCCTATTACTATAGAAAAGAATAGAATAAAATACCGCGTGCATTTTTAACAATAAATTTACATAATTAAAATGACAATCCTGTTTGTATGGACGTGAATTTAAAGTTTTTGATTGCGTATCATTTATTTATCTTAAACATATAATCATTTGACCATAACATTAGATATAATGGTAAGTAATGAAAATGGCTCAAGCGTGCAGACACCAAATTCAAATTCAAACAATTCTGTATTCAAGTAAACTTGTAAACAAGTGCTTTTGTATCGTCAACTCTACTGCTGGTTCGGAAAGCTGTCCCTACCGAGAAGAGTAAGCAAGAAAAACGGTGGTCGATACTTTTTAAATATAATTCTAATAACTAATTACATATAGTCGCTGTCTTGTACAGCGAAGAATAGCTATATCGCCACATTCTTATCATCTAAGTAATCCTCAACAGTATAGTAGGCTTTCCGTATCAGCATCTCTTTAACAGTGTTTTTAAACTGTAGTGGCAAAGCTAAAACATCATAAAATCAAATATAATAGTAGGTGATTGAAATGGCTCAAGCTCTTATATTTACACTATATCACACACACACCAAATTCAAATCATTTGTATCAAATAAACTTAAGTAAACAAGTGCTTTTGAATCGTTAACTCTACTGCTGATTCGGAAAGCTGTTCCACTTGTGGTCGCTCTTTTTCAAATAATTCAAGAATAGTTGTGTCCACGCATTCTTATTATCTATATAATCCTCAACAGTATAGTAGGCTTTCTGTATTAGCCTCTATTAATAGTTTGTACAAATCGCTGTTATGGCAAAGTTAAAAGTAAAAAAAAAACTAATTGCCGAATTTTATTACAGATTACCCAAACCCGCAAACGAGTTACGTACTTTTGCGAGATGTAAAACAGAAGCCATAAGCTTATGTCCTTTATTAATTCTCTAAATGCTCAAAAAATAGACAAAAAATTTCACAAAAAATTTATGTGCTAAATACTCCTTCGTGTTCGTGAAATTTAAAAAGGATAGAAGGTTTTATCTCTACACGCCGTGTGGTATCCGGCTGAATAGAATAGTACCACCCTCATTTGTTACCGAGGTGTCGTAAAAGGCGACTAAGGTAAGTCGACCCGCCGTGTGGTATCCGGCTGAGTAGAATAGACCAACCTCATTTCTTACCGAGGTGTCGTAAAAGGCGACTAAGGCAAGTTGACCCTCCGTGTGGTATCCGGTTTTGTAGAATAGACCACCCTCATTCTTACCGAGGTGTCGTAAAATACGACTTAGGTAAGTTGACGTCAGGCAGGCAGCCGGTCGTAAAAACGCAGCCAAATCATGTACATGTTTACCACATGCACATGTACACCACAGCATGTTTATAACATGTTGTGCCGACCCCACATAGAGTGGGATAAGGGCAGGAAGATGACAAGGTTTTATCTTTACGTATTATTATATAGTTAAAGCTAGGCTGTAACCCTGTGTACATAAAACTTAACCGAAAATTAAGGCTTTATTATAACTGTTACTCGGATACATCACAAAACTGCAGTTATTTCTCAATCACATATCATAACCAAACAGCATTCCAAACACGTGATAGATTAATTAACAAGTATTCATTTAACGATGATGATGGGAATACATAAAGTGTGTCGGAACCGGAATTTTAATGAAATCTCATAATAAATACTAAATGAGTAATATTATATAAATTTTATTGATTTCCTTTAAAAAGTAATAATTGCTATAGTTATACTTTTGTTTCTTTGCCACTTGTTTTCATATCTTATACAAAGCTTTGCATTGAGTAAGCACTAAGCAGTAAGGACGTGATTTATACGCCCATTCTCAATGCAAAGCTATTTTCCATATTTTCCCTAAGTTTGTGATACTATATATTTTCTTTTTTTCCTTCTAATGTTAGTTAGATTAGTTATTGTATGTTTGTTACCTTTAAGCACGCTGTGACTACCTTTAATTAGATTTATATGTCATGAGCAACCCTAGAATATATAACCATGTTACTGTAGTTACACATGTCATTCTGTTGGTAGTTCTAAGGAATAAATAAATAAATAAAAATAAAATAAATATCAAATAAAATTAATATTTATTCAAATAGCCGCCTGACGTCAACTTACCGTAGTCGCCTCATATGACACCTCAGTAAGAAAGAAGGTGGTCTATTCTACTCAACCGGATACCACACGGCGGGTCGACTTACCGTAGTCGCCTTTTACGACAGCTCTGTAAGAAATTGAACAAGTGCTTTTGAATCGTCAACTCTACTGCTGGTTCTGAAAATTGTTCCTACGAGAAGAACCAGCAAGAAAGTCGGCGGTTGCTCTTTTAAAAATATGATTCTTATCACTAGTTACTAGTTACTAACTTAAGTTGATGAAGTGGTGACTAAGTTAAGTTGACACGACGTTTGGTATTCGGCTGAGTAGAATAAAACTTACTTATTTCTTACCGAGGTATCGTAAAGGAGGACTAAGTTAAGTCAACACGTCGTGTAGTATCCGGCTGATTAGAATAGAACATCCTCATTTTTTACCGAGATGTCGAGATGTCGTTAAAGGTGACTAAGTTAAGTTTACAAGTCATGTGATATCTGACTGAGTAAAATAGACCATTCTCATTTCTTACGAGGTATTATTAAGGTTGACTAAGTTAAAGTGACCCGTAGTGTGATAGCCGACTGGGTAGAATAGTCAAACCTTATTTCTTACTAGGCTTTGTAAAAGGTGACTAAGCTAAGTTGATCCGCCGTGTGGTATCCGGCTGAGAAGAATAGACCAACCTCATTTCTTACCGAGATGTCGTTAAAGGTGACTAAGTTAAGTCGACCCGTCGTGTGGTATCCGGCTGGGTAGAATAGTCAAACCTAATTTCTTACGAGGCTTTGTAAAAGGTGACTAAGTTAAGTCGACCCGCCGTGTGGTATCCGACTGAGTAGAATAGATAGAAAACATCGTCATTCACTGCGAATAGAACCGGCGATCTGTAGAGCTGAAGACAGCGTTAGGACCATCTGCATCATGGGGGCAATTAATGACATAACACGTAAATACATTAGTAACCAAAATTAATTAAATTCCGGTCAAATTAACGAAATGAAGAGCGACGATATGACGGATACGGGACCAAGTTTACCAAGTTTACCATGTAGTTAGGCAGAGCCATTGAACTCGCTGCGTAATCTGGACGGCGGGCCGGTTTGTATTTCGCCTGATTTCGGACTCGCCCTCCAAAATGCTACTTAAAAAACGTGCACGCTTCTTACACTCATAAAATATAATTAAGACCTTTTATACACAGAAATAAAACATATCCATCTATGTATATGTAAAGTAACGTCCTGTTGCTATCCCACTTTTGAGCCACAGAAGGGTGAGGAAGGGTTGGAGCGTAGATCAGACCAAGCTGCTCGGATGTGTAAAGAAATATTGTTGTAACCGTTCCACATACAATTTCCAATTATCGTTCGGAATATTACACCCCAAAATTTTACCTATCGACATTTTTAACCGAATGCACAAGGTCCAATACCAGCTCGTCGCCACTAGTAAATAAAAGAAGATATAGCAAACAGGGCGTATATTTTACAACTGACATAAGTGCGAGACGACGCGTACGCCACAGACAATTATTGTGCCACCCGAACTGAAGCGAAATTGAAGTGCCAATAGGCGGAGCACATAGTGCTGTTGTCGCCAATGACTTTCGCTTTGTATTTTATAGCAACACCGTCATGAAACGATTATCGCGCCCATTTTACTGAAATGGTGGCAACACTCTGTCGTGTTGTTTCCAGTGGACTCTTCTTATATATTGCTAAAACGTTTCAGTTGCATCCAGTCTTTGTTCGTCATTCCAGAGAAGTGCATCTCGGATCGGGAATTGTGGTATTCCTATTATATCGTGTTATTATATAGTGAGCGCTAACAGTGCAGAAAAACGAAAGGGCTTGGGTTCGTAAGTTTTAGGGACTGACCACACAAGATCGTGTGGAGATCATGTGAAGGATCTATATCCAGTGGACATCTATAGGTTGAGGAAGAACAAGATATCATCATCCTTCTGTCCTTATCCCACTGTAATTGGGATCGGCACAACATGTTATAAACATGTTGTCATATGATTTGGCTACGTATTGTACGACCGGCCGCCTGCCTGACGACAACTTATCTTACGACACCTCGTTAAGAAAGAGGGTGGTCTATTCTACTCAGCCGGATACCACACGACGTGAGGAAGAACAAGGTATAACCGTCTAAAAAGCATGAACTGTAGTTCCATCTCTGTTTTCACAAAAAATTAACGTGCCATATATGTATGTGAAGGTGGAATCTTGCAAGATAATTTTGACCCACTTCCCGGCGTCCAATTAAGCTGAAATTTTACATACTGCTTCAGTCTCGACAATGTATGTTTGTGATAAGCATTACCTAATGCTACTGCAAATTAGCTTCAGACAAGGCAACTCCGCAACGGTTACCAGAAGAGACATGAAATTTCGTTTAAAGCTTTTTAACTTGTTTTAAATTAAAGTAGCGTTAGTGCCCTTAACGTTTATTGTGCTATCGTTATGTAGAAAACTGTTTTTCATGTTTAAAATATAATAAGGCCCTATTTTGTACATACTTCATCCTGTCGTTAAAAGCAATTATATTTAATAACCCAAAGAATTGTTCGGAAAGTTTTGCGTGAGTAATAACGCTGAAACCAGGTTATGTAATTTCTGTTATAAGTATATCAATTCATTTTGGTGTCCTTTTATTAGCTTCAATGAAATCGTTATATATTTTAGACTACTCGAATTACTAGTTACGTTTATTAAAAATTTATATAATTTCTTGCTGTTTTATCAGTACTATTTTTATAATTTACTAGCTATGCTTTGGCTTTGAAATCAGTGTCACAATTATTCCGAATCAAAATTAAAAATCGAACGTAAAAGTAGTTATTGTGAGTTAACCGTAAGAAATAGAGACATGCTGTTATAGACTTTTTTGTAGTATTTCTGTAGATCTACAATTGTCTAGTACATTCTTTCAGTGTATCTCTGGTTTACGCGGCGTACGCGAATAAAACTCCCAGCAGGCGAGTTTTATTTCAACGGCGCGATCTCTTCACTATTTACATAAAACCGTAATGTACTATTAAACTAAACCGTCCGGAAGTATTGCATTACTAGTGCACACACACAGCTGTGTTAGCCCAGCGGTGAAACTGTGCGACTCTTTCGAGGGGTCACGGGTTCAAACCTCGGGCTAAAGAGTTATTCAGCTAAAACTAATTGATAATTGCAATTTATCATCCGCTTTTCAGTGAAGAAAAACATCGTGAGGAAATCTGCTTATCTCTAGAGAATTCTAGAGATATGTGTAACCTACCAATCCGTATTGGAGCTGCGTGGTAGATGTTAACTTCAATCCCTTCCAAAAATAACGGAGAGAGAAGGCCCTTATATTAACAGGTCGCTACTTAAGTAAACACCGTACAAAAATCCGTGATTTTGAGCAAATCTATCACATACAGACAACTTTTTAGGATTTTGTTTTATAATAACTATAGATTAACTCTAGCAATATGTATACATCTGTCTGTTAACTCGGCAATTGTTGCCCAACATGACCCTTGTTTTCCAACATACCCTACGATGTTTATTACGTCAACTATATTTCAATCAGAATCATTAACGATCTTTCTTGATCTTTTGATTCTTCGATGTTTGATTGAATTCGATAAAGGCGTTTTCAGACTGATGTATGTGGCGCGGTTAGTTTCATTTTCTATTTTATCTGACGTTCATGCAATACATTCACCTGTAAAGAAAGCTAAAAGTTCGGTGCACTCTGTTTTACGCCATATATTTTAATAAAAAAAAATAGTAAAAAAATATACAATATACGTATTTTAAATTTCAAGTTTTATTAGCTGAATATTTACGGTATACAAGACATATTTAAATAGATGTCATAGATAATCGTACCTAGCGAATACCTTTTATCCTTATGTAACAATTTCTACCTGACAATTCCCACAAGTTGCTTAATAATTTTTAAATTAATACAGATGAGATTTCAATCATAGAAATAATAAATAGTTGTGCGTTTATGGTGCATTTATTTATACGCATGAAAAAAATCTAAATAAATTTTAAAATCTATTACTACTTAGAGGACGAAGCAATATCGAAGAAAAAAATCGTTTTATCCCTGTTTTTGGGCATAAACAAATACTAATATTGACATTGAATATATCAAACACTATTTTTGCCGTTTATTGGCAAGTCAGCGTAGGTTATTCGGGGAACGGGTGGTCGCGAGAAATGAAAATACCTAGAATCGAGCCCCCCTTCCCTTTTATTTTTTCTGTTTTTGAAATTTCTTTTTATTATGTACTTGTAGGTACTAATACTGCCACGTGATCTTAAGAGCGATCCGCGCGTTCATGTCGTGCTGTCTGAAAACAGTCTTACAGTGAGGTATCCGTATGTCAGTGTGGTTTATTTTTACGTAGCCGTAAATAGCCGCGCGGTTGGCCCACTAATCTATGCCGCGATAACGTTACTGATAATATTAGTGCACTCGCTTCGATTGAAACACATTATCGTTCAAATGGCAATTGAATTGCGACTGTCCGAAACTTTAAAGGTCATTAAACCTTGATTGCAATTTTAATATAATGATAGTGCAGTCAAAGGTGGGCTTATCTAATACTAGAAATCGCCAGCGGCTACGCCCACGTGGAAAGATTAAAACATAATATAGTATTTTAATAAACATAAAAATGGTTATAGTACGCCGTGTGGTATCCGGCTGAATAGAATAGACCACACTCTTTCTTACCGAGGTGTCGTAAAAGGCGAGTAAGGTAAGTTGACCAACAATGTTATATCCGGTTGAGTAGAATAGACCACCCTCTTTTTTAGCGAGGTGTCGTAAAAGGTGACTAAGGTAAGTTGACTAACCGTGTTATATCCGGTTGAGTAGAATAGACAACCCTCTTTCTTACCGAGTTGTCGTGGAATACGACTAAGGTAAATTGGCGTCAGGCTGGCGGCCGGCCGTAAAATTTTGATGAAATTGTCAGAAAATCTTTAGATTAACCAAGTTGATAAGCTTAGTGGCGATTGGAGCGTTTTTTGAACTGTCAATGACAGTTTTGTTTCGTGAGATCGAAACATGACCGAGCCACAGCAACGAGTGCACGGACCGCTAGTATTTAAAGTATGATTCCCAAAGTTTAAAATCTACTAACACAACCTCTTTTAAGCAGTCGAGCAATTAAGTAACACACGTACTTAAAAGGATTGCTCAATATGTATTTGCATACAGCATTTCCTTTCTAAAACTGAAAGTTAAATACTTGTGGAAAACAATAGTGTTTTATCGCACGTGCATTTTATTAACGAGCTTTTTGCCGCGTGCCGAAGTACTTTGTGACCTGTGAACAGTTTTAATGTGACCAGATGACCTCAAAACATAAACCTAATATAACGCTGAGAATCGAAATTGTATTAAAATTTTTAAAGCAAAACTAAAACTATTTTATTCGCGAGTTCAATTCCCGCCGAGGGTCAACATTTTCTATTTATCAAATTTTCAATTTAAGCTATCGTGAGTGGTATTCATAATTAATGTATAGAATCCGGCTATACTCACGTCTTATTTTATCACGTCGTATTTTATCTACAGAAGAGTTTAACTTAAGTTTGACATATATGCTTTTACGCAAAGCATATTACAGTATTGAAGATTATTTGGATGAAAAAAATGAATAAATCAGCTTCAATAATGTAAATTTAAAATGTTTAAAAGATTGACCGCCGAGTTTCTTGCTGGTTCTACTCGGTAAGAGCAACATTCTGAACCAGTTGTACCTTCATTAATTATATTGATCCTTGACGATTAAAAAGTCCTTGTCAAAAAAGGTTACTTGAATTGAGATTATTGACGTGACAACGTTTTAAATTAGGTTGCGGCTTGGACTCATGAAAAAGTGTAACGCCCGCTCACGTCTGTTACGATGAGTCACCGAACGAAAGAGAGGCCCGCCGGACTGGCGAATGCCTTGCGTCTCTCTCCCACTCCAATCCATCACATTTAAAAAGACGTTGTCACGTAAAATCTTTGCCCGTAAAACCGACTTTACAGGCAACGGTTTTTTTTATTGAAATATTTTCTTAAATAATTATCGAGCACGTATCGAGCTTAATAGAGGAAGCTTTTATTATAAAGTTACGTAAATCGAAACGGGTAAATACAATTAACATTGAGAGCATGGGGAATGTTCTCGTTACGTTTAATTACCCTCCATTACATCTTTGTGTATCCCCATTATCATTTAATTGATTCAAATAGATTTTTGGTACCGTTAGAATGGTTTCCTTTTTAAACCATATAATTTCTTCGCAATAAAGTTGTTCATGCGTGCACGCGTGTGCTTGTAATGTATTTACTTTATAATTTTCAAAAGCTGCTCAGTGTTGATTTAGTTAAGTCGTTTAAAATTAGTGATAGTCCAGCGGTCAGACCGTGCGATTCTCTAGAGACGATCAGGGCTTAAGTTCCGGGCAGGCACCAACGAGTGTTTCTTTTAAAACTTGTGTGTCTAATTGATAATTGCAATTTATCACACGCTTTTCAGTGAAGGAAGACATCGTGAAGAAACCTGCATATCTCTAAATAATTCTAGACATATGTGTAACATACCAATCCGCATTGGAGCAGCGTGAAAGGTCTAATCACCAAATCTTTTCTCTAAAAACGGATAGAGGACGCCTACCAACAGTGGTATAGTAATAGGCCGTTACATTACTTTAAGTTGTTTGAGCCATGACGTAAGCCTTATAATTGACTAAGGTTCTCGAAAATTTAAAATATTGATTTATTTTACTATACAGTCATCAGCCATTCACATTACATATGTATTGAGTATTTTTCCTATGATTAAATCAAATTTCACCATTCAGATAGCGTTCGGCCTTAACCAGTATGGAGGTATTAAAAATGGCGTTACAAAGTGTACTAATATGTGAGTTTTAAGTAATGCAATGCCAAAAATGGTTTAGATTTTTTGAGGACATGTATATTTAAATTAAGATATATTTGGATATAGGTTTTACTTACATTAATATGATTACTGTAGTTATTTCGCTTGATAATCTTCTTGACCTATAGAAATAAAACTACAGAAGTTATGATATATTTTTCTTTAATGCGCGTTTCTTAAGAGTATCTATGTATCGGAAGAAGGCAACGTTTTCATACTTTCAACATGCAAGACCAGTCAGTACACGTATCACAAACGCCGCAACAACAAAGCATCATACACAGTCACTACGACAATCTCTATTATCGTTTTGCCACTAAACCGAAGCATCATCTTGACGATAGGCTCTACGACAAAATCGAACTGCCTTAAAAAACGCAGATAATAGCGAAATAATTCTATCATAACTTCTGTTTAGTTCAGAAACCTATCGCAACACATGACGCAATGATACTGGTTTCTTGAGATCATCGCAAATTAAGTATACAAAGAAGACTGCGGTTCAATAATTATCGAGGTTTATGAATGTGGTGGAAGTGACTATGAGAAAAACTGCTGGGAACATCTGCCCTAAAACAAACAGAAGTGCAATTTATCCTTTATTAGATTGGACAATTTTTAAGGGCTTTCGTGGGTTAGTTTCTTTGGAATCTTTCCATGATATATAGCAGCCTAGTCAAAGAGGTTAAACCAATCAAAATTATAAGATTACTCATATTAAAGAAATTCTCCATAGATATGCGATTTTCCTCCTGATGTTTCACCGAAAAGCGCGTGTTGAATTAAAAAAGGTCAATAAGGTATATTAAATTTTGTGTTGAAAACTCCAACGTCTGCCCGGGGAACCCCATGTTAAGAGTCATACAGTCTCGTGTAAGGCTGTTCATGACTTGTATGCTAAAGATAAAAAGCGGTATATTTGAAATCCCAAATTTGCATTTCCCATAGTGCTTTTCTATATTTTCTTTAGACCATAATTAGGTCATACCGTCATAACCGTTTCCCCATTTCCGCAATCGCCTAATTCCCGTGTGGCGTGTCGCGGTGCATTCACGCAGCGAGTCTAAATCCGCGGCAGACGCGCACACGCACGCTCACGTATTTCATTATCCAATTGTTATGTAAGCCGGCGACGACCTAAAATCGAATCTGGCTACAGTGCAGTGCGGCGATTCCGGTGGCCGCACTGTAAGCGGAAATAGGACGACATTGAGTAAAGGTCGCGAAACGGTAGAGCGGAAATTGGAATATATCCTGAACAATAACATGCATGATATCATTTAGTCGATTAAAATGTGGTCACCCTCATTAACGAGCAGATAAATGTTTCTAGTTCAAGCTTGTTACACGTGTTCGCAGGCAAAATAAAAAAATGGTGGGGTTGAACTGATTAGTATATAACTAAGCTTCCTTGGGTATTGCTTCGCTTTGTGATTTTGTCGTGGAGTCTATCTCCTGACGATGCTTCGGTTGCTGGGCGAAACGATTGTTGAGTTTGTGATACTAAACGTGTGTAGTGCTTGTGTATTGTGGTGTCGGTGGTGGAGGTGTGTGCATGTGTTTTTACGAATCCTGCATGTATCAGGTATGAAAACGGATTGTCCACTCCACATTTAGCATTATATATATTTTCTATTTTAGTTCATCGCGGATTATAGCAAAATATTTTTTTTATTACTTTTGTATTATGAATTTCCGCAAAGTAACGCCTACCTCTATAAATGTTCTACTTGTACATACTAATAAAACAAGTCAAGTTCAAAAAGCTTTTAACGACATTGATACGATGTTTAGGTTTCGGAATGATGAATTGTGGTAGTGAATATGTGTGCTCGTGTAGTGGTTTGTATTGCAAAAGATCAATAAATCCTGCATTAAATTATGACAAGGTACACTCCTTCAACATTATATTTTCGCAGAATAATATTTATTTTTATCAAACATATAAACTTATTTGTCGCTCGCACTCACAGCACACATCTCTAACACTGCTAAATCGGAAAGTGCATTTGACTTTCCATTAGACAGTTTTCAAGGGTATACATAACGTGGCCAGGTTACTAGCGTGTATCTTTATAGAACAATAGCTCGCACCGGAGTAATGAAACAATGAAGATCCATCAACAGTTTGATTAACGAATACTGTCTGTATGACATGTTTTCTATGCCTCTATATTTCATATATGAACGACACTACAATACCACGTATGTAGTTATTTTTAATGTAGTCTTCTTAAAATTATATGACGCTTATTTAAACTGTATTTTATAGACTGCACGCTCTAGCATTTCACAACTGAAATATGAAAACAACCTGAATATGTATGTATATTATAATACAAAGTCCTCTGTTTGTCTCCAAAAAACTGTTTGTATGTGATCGATTTTCTCAAAATTTACTTTACGGATTTTTTATACAGTTTATTCGGATAGTGTTATTCTAGAGGAAGGTTTAGGATATTAAAAAGGCAGTGTAAAAGGAGGCAAAGTTTAAACATTTTGTAATAGTTTTGAAGTGTTAAATTTTAATGTAAAATAAATTATATTTCCTTGTTGTGTGGCATCCAAAACACGAGTGTTAAGTTACTTTGCGGACTATCTGTAAATTTCGTATTTACTTTCTGTTTTCTCGAATTGACAATATGCTGTTAGCCCTAAAGCTTTTACAGTTTTGACGGTCTGGGGCGAGCGCAGAAGCATCGTCGAGGTTGCGAAATGTGGAGAGTAGAGCGCAGAAGCTCTACTAGTGTACAAGGCTTAGGCCGACGTGTAGTGGAAGGCTAATAGTATGATTACTCATCATGGCGTCGGGAGTATGGCGAGAAGCCACGGCCGACCGACTACCGAAAACTAGCACTTGTTTTTTTTTCGTTTACAGCAAAAATGTACAAGTTATATCTATCTTAAACTACTTACACGCTAGGACTATGCAAATCATGCCCACGTGGAATGGTATCAAGAATGCTGGCAGCGTTTCCGCGCTGAATCGCTATGCTGATTCTTTGTGCGAAAAAGGACCCCTTATGTCACTTGAAGAGGCAATTAACCGAGGTTTTAAAATGGATATAAAAAATTTCACTTTGACTTCATGGCCCTAGGGTCTCAACTGCAAACGGCACAAATATATAACTCTCGATGAGAGATGGATACTTCCGGTGTTTGCCGTATTCGGCACTGTTTGCGTGTATTATAATATGTGTCTATATTTCCTATGGTTATTTGGATATGTAGGACGCTTTTTGGTCGCCTATATTTTCGGCCAGTCGACCTAACAAGTTCGTATTAACGCAGTCGCAATGTTACTCGTTATGTTACTTTCCATTTGAGATATTTGGTAGCTGTGAGGTTTCTAGACCGCCACGTGTGCCCCGGATAGGCCGGTGGATATGTGCACTTGAAATATACGGCTGTGTATTACGGACGGAGACGCTACGGTTCAACGCCTATTTCAATGGTTGTAATGAAAGTAAAAAATGTGACTCGAATTTTGAATACTAATTTTGATAATTTCACTTTAGTAACACTTTATTACATAATGCTCCTTTATCTTAGCTATGCTGTGTAGTATTCGGCTGAGTAAAAGAGACCACGCTCAGTTCTTTTCGAGATGTCGTATAAGGCGAATAAGTTAAGTTGTTGGTGTATCCGGCTGAGCAGAGTAGACCACCCTCTTTCTTCCCGAGGTGTCGCAAAAGCCGACTAAGATAAGTTGCCGTCAGGAAGGCGGCCGTTAAATCGTAAAATACCTAACCAATTCATGTGACATGTTTACAACATGTTGCGCCGACCACACTTAAAGTGTAAAATTCATGTTAGTTTGTTGTGACTATAAACGCGCCCGGATATAGTTGATGTCGCAAATTAACATTTGCACGATATTATGTCCTGTCAAATTAAATACTTCCGTTCTTATTTTAGTGTATAAATTTTGCTGGTTTAAATATTTTGAAAATCTTACACAGGATTGAACCTTGTAAATAGGATAAATTGTGTGTTTTAAAATGGGCAGTACCTTTTACAATGAAATCATTGACTGAGAATTATTATTAAGATCCCATAGGAATGTAAATTTCTATTTTGAGTCAGATATCTTGGTTTATATAGTAAAAATTAAATAAAATAATTAGGGGTAAGTCTGAAGTTGTGCCCACCTTAGAAAAAAAAAGAAGTGCAAGATTAGGATGGTATGGATATACTGAGGAGGGTTGAAAATCATGTGATCAAACGTGTAATAAATAGGAATATGGTGGATATGTGACTAGAGGGAGGCCGAAATAAATATATTTGGATTGTGAGAAGTATGACATAAATGTGAGAGGAGAAACAGCAGAGTTGAAGTTTATACTGCCTGTATTTCACTTCTTCTTCTTTTCCTTCATTTACTCACAGGATGACTGGAAGAGATCAATTTTAGGAATTAGTCCGCCTTTGTACATGTCCTATATTTTTTATCTTTTCTGTCAATTATGTAAAATAAAGAAATAATCTAATAAACGCTTAATTTGACGGGAACGAAGCTTCATATAGAACTTATTTTAACACATAACAAAGTTTAACCTGATCATGTTTGATTTCAATAAGATGGTTATGAAACAATAAAAGCCGCATCTGATGTAACGCCTTTTCGAGATGTGAAGCTGTTTACCGTTTGGCCACTCGCAACCGAATGTGCTAATGAGATGACCAAGCACGTCAAGGTATGAGGCCGGTAAACGTGTACGAGTTTCTATAACAATTGCAATCTGACATTACTTGATGATTGAAGTTAAAGTAATGGTATTGGTTTAGCTGTGATAGACCAGCGATGAGACCGTGTGAGTCTTTCGTCACGGGATCACACACCGGATAGGCACTAATGAGTTTTCTGTTAAGAGTTTTGTGTTTAATTGATAATTGCAATTTATTACACGCTTTTCGGCGAAGAAAACATCGTTAAGACAATTCGAAAAACAGAGCCACAACTTTCTGTTATAGCGAAGTGTATATAGAAATATTTCCCATATTTATAGGCAACATTTTTACTTAAAACTGCCGTAGACATTGCTTGTGTGTACTATGTGTGTGTTCAAGCAATTCTGCATCATACGATGGAAATAAACGCCAAAAAGTATACCAAATCAAGCATGCGTTTTACTTAATTTAATTCAAAATAATATTATTTAAGTTTGATTAAGCCGTATGGTATCCGGCTGAGTAGAATAGACCATCCTCATTTCTTACTGAGGTGTTGTAAAATACGACTAAGATAAGTTGACTGGTCGTAAAATACGTAGCCAAATCATGTGGCACCACGTTTATAACATGTGCCGACCCCACTTAGAGTATGATAAGGGCAGAAGGATGATGATAATGTATTTGAACGCGTTACAGGCACGCGCAATATATGTACGCGTGTGTTTGACTTTTTGTGATAAATTCTATTCTAAACTAAGCACCAAGTTAAGTACAAGTACACAGGGTTTTGTGTGAGATAATTCCGTTCACCTGCATCGAACTTAAATTTATCGTAAGTAATAAGAGTCAAGTATAGCAGTGTAGTATCCGGCTCAGTAGAATAGTACCACCCTCATTTCTTACCGAGGTGTCGTTAACGGCGACTGAGGTAAGTTGAACCACCGTGTGTTATCCGGTTTAGTAGAATAGACCACCCTCTTTCTCACCGAGGTGTCCGTAAAATACGACATATTGACGTCAGGCAGGCGGTCGCGCAAACGCAGCCAAATCATGTGACAGCATGCTTATAACATGTTGTGCCAACCCCACTTAAAGTGGGATAAGGGCACGAGGATGATGAGTTACTAAGTGTCAATTAAAAAAAAAATATATAAATAACTAATTATAAAATCATTTCATGCGTTCAAATTAAAAAAACCTTAAACTTTAATCATTTAATGCTTAACATTATGATCCTTTCATCTTATAATTTAAACGAATACCTTAGAAGTTATCGCAAAAATATAAATTAACACTCAATAGATTTTAGCGAGTTTTTAATACCTAATCACTTAATGCAATCACCGTCACGGTGCCGCAAGACAGTAGCAAAAACGAATAATAATAATTAATAAATATATAACGCACATAGTAGTCCGTCTAATATATATTTATGGTTTAAAATGTCAGAAGCAGTTGGAAAAGACAATTTTACTTATAACGACCTAAAATGTTTTATCTCCCATAGAAAAATCAACAACAGACAATGTTCTTTCAGTTACCAAACCAATAAAATAGAAAAGGAAACCATGTTTCTAATGGAGTTCCGTGTTCCAAAAATGTCACACACAAGTCTATGAATTCGGGAGCTTTTCATTCAACGACTACGATTCACGAAACGACGCGACATGTCGTGTAGTAGCGGAAGCTATGCCAAAGTGTATAGTTACCTCGAATTCTAAAATAGCTTATAAACTCCGTAGTTTGTTTTATTTAAATTCTTATCATATTGAATTTTTATCATATAAATAAGACCTAGTATACATTGATAAATGTTTTTTTTAATTCTCCTGCCCTCATCCAACTTTAAGTAGGTTGAGGACAACATGCTATAAACCTGTTCTCACATAATGGCTAGGTATTTTATGACTTGCCGACTAGCTAACGTTAACTTGCCTTAGTCGTATTTTACGAGACCTCGGTAAGAAAGAGGGTGGTCTATTGTACTCGACCGGATACCACACGGCGGGTCGACTTACCTTAGTCAAATTTTACGACATCTCGGTAAGAAATGAGGGCGGTCTATAATTTATAGAATAGAATTTTTCGCTACTTTGCAGGATTCCATAGTCATTGGCATTCCATAGTAAAGTAATTGTACAAATGCGGATCTTAGCAAAGTTCTTTCTCTCTTCTTCTTCATCTTTACCTTATTTTATCTTAGTGTATATAAGAGCCCGGGGTTTAACCTGCGAACCGTTTGCTAAAAATCTAGCGATTTCACTATTTGGCCATTACTTTTATAAATATATACTTTAAGTAGATCGTATAATAGTTAGGCTTATTTAACATAAGTTTCACAAAACAAGTCATTAAGATAAGGACATTTACCAAGCAAAAACTCCTATATCATAAATACGGTATATTTTTCCTTATGTCAACTGAGCAAACATTTCTTAGAATGAGATGCTTTTTATCATTAATATTTAAAAGAGTTATGTAGTTATAATGTATGTAGAGTGTTAGTATGTAAAGGATTTCGGGGAAGATTAATTAATCTAGGTAGCTTTTATTAAAAAAAATCGTTTTACGCCTGTGAAAAATTAGTAATTAAAAAATTAGCTAAAATAGAAATAGAATACAAAGGTTAATTGTGCTGTCATTTATAAAACTGTAATAGCGCAGTAGAAACGGGCGGATTAAAGAAGTAAAAATACCCGAGTCCTAGATATCACCAGCTATCATTTTTTTGTTGCATTTTTTATATATTTTAATTATCTAGCACCCCGTAATATTTATAAAAAGGAAACCAAGTGTTACCATATACTTAATTATATTATTATTATTATAAATAAACAAAATAAATACATAAATATATAAAATAAAAAATCGTAAATTATAAAATGCTCTACAACTTAACTTAAAAACCAAAAAAAAAATTACAAATAGTTTATTCTTACGTAAAATCATAAAAACGAATAATATGATAAGTTAACTAATATAATAAAAAAAACTCTATGAATATACGTTTTTTTGTTAAACTATATTTTACAATAGCTATGAAAAAAACTTCGTGTTTGTGGCGAGTCACGGTAATATAGTTTACTATTAAAATAAGTAAAAATATCCAAAAAAAATGGAATATCCGTTTGTATTTATAAATAAATAGTAGTTTGATTTGATAAGCAGCGCTAGTATTTTTAACAATCATAATATTGAATTCACAACCATTACTCAATGACGGTGACTCCAACTCCGGTTAGGTATGTTTTGTTATAAGAAAATATACATTAACTTAGACATTAGGTAGGAAAATGTTGGCTCTCGGCTGAAATCGAACCCGTGGCCCGCGAATCTGAAGGCAGGATCACTACCCACTGCGCCAACGGTCAACTTTAAAAAAAATCTATTTTCAAATTTTTAATGAACGTAACTGATAATTCGAGTAATCATATATATATTATTATTTCACGACCTATGTATATATACCTTGAAGCTAATATAACAACACCAAAACGAGTTAATGTATAGAACCGGCTATACTCACGTTTTATTCTATCGGGTTAGCCCGACTAGTTTCGAACCCGTCCAGGGCACTTATTCATGAGCACTTTACACGACTTTATCGCGATTTACTTTATGCTCGTTACATCTTATTCTATCGGGGCTAACCCGATATTTCAGAAATCCCTCTAACATAATTATTTCTACAAATATGTCTCCAACGTTCTAAACATAGTCTATAAGATTTATTTTTTACTAACAAAATGGATGTTATGTCTGTAATCAATAAATTATTATAAATTATTATTAAATCATAAATCATTCAAATATCAATCAGCATAATCCATATGTCGTAACTTTATAAAGCGCTTTTGCTAAGCGCTAGTAGCTGATACCTGATGCATAAACTCAATTATTTGATCGTAATATGACTATAAATCGTTAGCAGCAATCCACAAAATTATATAATCTAGAGAAACTAGAACCAGTGCTTCACAGCACATTAAAGGTCGTAGAAACTATAGCTGTAACATTCAAGTAACAGCCAATCTCAGTCAGTCAGCGGTTTGCACGTCGGCATTATCTGATCTTGTTAACGCGCAGGAGCGAGTTTCCCGGGCGATCGATGTTTCTGTCAATGTCCAGTCTGCAGATAACAGTGTTGACCATAGACAAGTAATTTAGGGCTGCTCTTTAATGTGATAGAATAATTATTAATTTATGCCTGATGGGTCACGAAGAAAAATGTTAGTCGCCGATTTTGTTTCAGTTGACAATAGTTGACCAAAGGTCGCTGACTACGGGCCGCATAAGAAGGGTCAGAGTCGCTCAGCGGGTGAAAGAGCGAGCTATGCTTGGAGTATTTCTACATGATCATATCAGAAGATCCGTAGAAGAACCAGAGTTACTGATGTAGCTCAGCTAAACTGTCGCTAAACTGTACTGGCGATGGGCTCGTGAACTCAGGATCTTAGGTCTCATATCTTTTGTCTGTTTTTTTTTTGCAATTACAGTGCCATGTCCACATGTCAGTTTGATGTCCACCGTGTATAGGAGTAAAGTAAACCAGTAGCCTATGAAATATCTGAGAACCAAATTGGGATGTCACAAAGCTTCTTACATTAATTGATATAGAACGTGTCATAAAATGTGTTTATTAAGCAGACAATATCCAAGGTTTCAGGTTATCATGCTTTGTAATTTGTATTTTTGGATTTGTTCACGGACAAGATTTCAAGACACGGGCAGTTGCTGTATGTTGATATAAGGTAGTCATTGCTCCAACTAAAACAACAGTAATTCCTGTTTATCTATTATGCATTATAGCTATCCATAGTTACTTTCCCAGGCTTTGATTTCACCACATATATGGGAAAACTGAGTTAAATCTAAATTCTTTTTTTCACAGCCCTGAGATTGAAACCTCCTTTAGCGTTAACTGTAGGCGTTTTGTGGGATTCATTAATGTTCGTACAAAGTGTGAATCAGTTACAGTTAATTTGATTTAGAATAATTACCATATTGTTTGCGAATTGGAATTGAATGTGTTGATTTGTGTTGCGGTTTTATTGGATCGTAAACTGACGTAATGCCCCTTTGTCAGTTCGAAGATAATTTGTGTCAAGATTTACAATTTCCTGCAAATAAATGTGGGTCCTAACGATGGACTTGAGATGACTGCAGATGTCAATTGTCTTCCTTAATGGAATAGTTATTACTATTTATAGACAGGAAGGAAGAGTAGTAATTCTGGAATGGATGAAACTGATCAGGTAAACAGGATGTTTTTTATAATATGGACACAGCCTTTTATTAGTTACAAAACAACACATAGAAGTTACAATAAAATTACTTTGCTGTAATCCAGGTTTGTTAGGTTAATATATGTAATAATTATCTAAGTGTATGAAGCAGGCATCATTCGCATAACTTATACGTGAAGGACAAGTCACCACACGTATCACAAAACGCCGTCAACACTAACACACCACACAAGCACTACACACACTCACTAATACAAATTCTACGATCGTTTCGCCCTGACACCGAAGCATCATCAGAAGGATAGGCTCCAGACACAAAATCCTAATGCTTCGTCAAAAATTGTTAAACCTCTGTCACTACATTTTACACAATTAATACTTTAGTATTATGTTATTTTTATTTTTATTTTTCCCAGCACAGTCAATATTTACTTGTATGATGTTGTTTATATATACTTGTTTAGTAGTAATAAATATTATTTTAAATAACGCTAGATTTAAATAAATATCTATTTTTTTTATTTTATTTACAGCAAAAATGTTCAAGTAATCTTAAATTAAATTGAACGTTAAATAAAATTAAATTTCACGTTAAATAAAGTTTAATAAAATTAAACTTTGACTTCATGACCCTAGGGTCCCAGCTGCAAACGGCCCAAAAATATATAACTCTCGGTGAGAGATGCCTTCCGCCGTTTGCCGGATTCAGCCATTTTCGCCGCAGCTCCAGGTCTTGACGCTGTTTCCCTGATATGGGACAAGGCTAACGTATCAACGCATGATGCACAATACCTAATGCATATTTACCTCGAATTATCAGACGTTACAGAACAATTATATATACATTTAATAAAATTAGAGGCCAACGAAAGCCAGTACTTCATCTTAATCCAGAAGCTTGTAAACGGTGTATGGAGGTCGATCTTCTGAACCTAGAAAGTCTAATTGAAATATTGAACTCTCATATCTATTAAAGATAAGCGTAAAACTACACTATTGTTATTTCTAGCACAGTATGTAGCACGCTGCGTGTGCTTTGCATGAGTAACAAGGCGACAAGTGTTAATTTTAGCACCTACTTATCAATTTTTGGCACCTGCTTATCAAATTTTGGCACTTGCCTATCAAATTTATCACATGCATGATCACTGCTATTATTAAGTAGGAAGGTACAAGGTGTATGAAAATTTGTTTTATGAATAGCATTTTTTCTTAACGATGTCTACGTCTGAAAATTAGTAATTTTTATTATTATTATTGAAAGACTTTTAAATAATTTTTAGAATTAGACGTCACTTTACGGATCCATAATACAAAAGTAATAATAATTTCTTTTTTTTGGTAAATAGCTTTCATTCCACTTGCCGTGTAAGTGTATGAAGGTGAAATCTTGCAAGTTAAATTTGACCCACTTCCCGGGGTCCAATTGAGCTTATATAAAAAAAAAATGTTTTTAAAAATTGTGCACCATTAATTAATTTTAATAACATTAAAATAATAATATAGGGATGCTTTTAGATATAGTATATTAGCGGGTAACATACGTCATGGAAGTTCACAGTATATATGGAGCAATTGTAGCATAAATATATATACAAGATTAACTCATTTAAATATTAAAAATATGTCCATTCGGGAGGTGAAAACAAGACATAGTACATACTTAAGGGTATTTAACACTACTACTTGACGGGAACAAAGTCGCAGGTAAAACCAGTTACAGAATATTTTAAGTTTGGAGTGTATATCTGAAATATGTCATATTTTTGAGCAACATTAAGCTCAGTCCTTTATCGTACAAATTTCTATCTTCCAATAACTTAGCGACGACCGGCTGACCTATATACAACTGATAACGTTATCAGTATAGGCGAGATAGGATCAACGTTCTAAGAACTAATACTGTTGATAAGCACGAAAATCATAGACAATAATCATTAATAGAGATTTATATATAGCTATGCCGTGTGATATCTGTCTGAGCAGAATAGACAACCAGCATTTCTTAACGAGGTGTCGTAAAAGGCGACTAAGGTAGTTGCCGTCAGGCAGGCGGCCGGTCGTAAAATACTTTGGCAAATGTGAGAACATGTTTATAACATACTAGCTATCGCTAGCGGCTCCGCCCGCGTTGAAAGATTAAACCGTATTATAATCTTTTGATAACCATAAAAATGGTTACAATGGGTTAACCTTAAAAGCTAGACATATGCTGTCCCGGACTTTTATTTAGAACTTTTAGAGGGAAACAATTTTGTAGTACATGATTTTTGAATAAGTATTACCGTTTACTAAGCGCACGCAAGGAAAATTTTATAGGAAAGCTTTTAATTCATGCCCTTTTTTTACTATTTTTTATTGTTGCGCCTCTCCTATTCATCTTAGTGGAATGTTATATAACCTATAGCCTTCACCAATAAATTGACTATCTTACACTGAAAGAATTTTTAAAAACGGTCCAGTAGTTTCGTTAGAGATAAGCGTGTTCAAATCAAACAAACAATCAAACTATTCAGCTTTATATATTAGTATAGATAGCGCTGATTCCACTTAGAGCGGGATAAGGGCAGGAGGATGATCTTTCCAATTATTTATAATCTTACATTAGGTTCCATGTATGAATTCATGGGTGCCGACGTCACAAACACCATTGTCAACAAAGAACCGCTCATCTCACGTGACTCCGTTGAGTTATGTTCCCGCCAACTGACTGGTTGCGGCCAATTGCCAAATGACTCGCTCACGTAGCGAGGACCGAGTTTGAATCAATATTTGACTATTTATACACGTACTTCAGATGTATTGGATGCTGCGGTGCGTGGAGAAAATAAAAGTTATTCCACGAAATTTGCGTAGCATATGTTTATAAAACTCTATTAGATTCTCGCGATTGCTTGTGTTTTTTTTATCTTTTTTAACGTTTGTTGTTCAACATAGGTTTTCTCGAGCTATCTTTAACACAACCCTGCGACTTTTGGTAATCACCTGTCTACAACAGGGTGTCAAATTCGCGACCCTAGATGAACATTATTGCGGCCCTATTTTTGTAACTCTCTATTGTGGTGCCATTGTAACTTATGTAAGTTAAAAAATAAAACGTTTAGTGTCAGTTCTACGATCTTATACGGTGGTTTTAGTTCTGGGTACAATACGGTGGTTTTATTCATATATCTATAGTATACTCCCAGTGCGAATGGAGTGAGAATGGAGACGTAATGATTGCATGGGTTCTAAGATATCGTGGCCATGCACGGAATAAAAAAGCTTATGAATTTGCAAGAAAGGAAGCTAGTCAAACATTCGTAGGACTTGAACCCTTTCTCTCAATTGCACTTGATAATAAAGCGCGTGATAGATAAAAGAATAGAGAGAGGATCGGACAAAAATGGAGGAACACAATGTTTACAAAGTTGTTTCTCTAATCGTTTTATACAATCTTAACAAATATACAAACCTGCACAGCTAATGTTTCATAGGAGGAAAAATGTAGCAATTGTAACAGGCATTACTACGGGGTACTGCCTGTTAAACATACATTTGTCAATAATGAAAATAAAAGAAGATGCTGCGTGCCCAGAGTGTGGAAAAAAGTCTTCTCCTTATGCCTGAGTGTCCCATGTTTTCGTTGGTAAGATGGGAGATACTAGGTAAGGATGAAATTGAAGTTGAGGACCTAACAAATATTACTCAGGGATATTATCAGGTTTGTAAGAGAAACGGGTAGATACTGTCAAGACAGCAGTGAAAACCTTGTCTCAACATGGGGAAATGGGTGGGATAGTCCAGAATAAGAGCTGAACACCTGTCCTGCACCGACGGTAGTCCCCGAAACTACTACTACTATATATATAGATCCTTCCAGTGCAACAGTACAACCCCCGACATTGGTCCTTCAAGCCGGATTCTTCACTGAAACTCCAAAATGCGTCTTATAAAATTGCGCAATTATCAAAACATTTGCTATCGATGATGTAATCTACAATTTACTTAGTTTATGCGTAAATTACATACGGCTGACAAATAATTCTAGTACATCGCCTTGTTAATCGATTAGTTTAAATATAACTAGTCTTATTTGAACGAATTAATTTAAAAATCAAATAGTGTTGTTGAACGTTTTATAATATTTGTTGGCTATAAACCTTTTAATATCTGCTATATTGTGTATAACAGATGCGCAGTTAAAAAAAAAACTTCACCGTTGACGTGTTTATATTCTTAAATCGTCATTTTACTGCTCTACCACGGACAAATGTCCCTTTTATAGTCGCATAGGACTCATTTACAAGTTATATGTCTGTGAATTTCTTAATTTCCTGTCACCGTTTAATATAATTTTTATTGAGTCGTAATTGACTGTTTGTTATTAACACTTTATACTAGCAATCGCCTAGCGTCTCCGTCCGCGTGAAAAGATAAGAACCGTAATATATATTTTTGATAACCACAAAAATGGTTAAAGTGGATAAACCATAAAAGCTAGACATATGCTATCGCGGACTTTTATTTAGAATTTTTAGAGGGGAACAATTTTGTAATACATGATTTATGAATAACTTTCACTGTTTACTTAGCGCACGCAAGGATAGCTTTAAATTAAGCCGTTTTCGTAATATTTTTTATTGCTGCTCCACTCCTATTTATCTTAGGGTGATGTTTTATAGCTTATAGCCATCCTAGACAACTGGACTATCTTAAACTCAAAGAATTTTTCTAATCGGACCGGTAGTACCTGAGATTATTGCGTTCAAACAATCAAACAAACAAACAATTAAACTTTACATATTAGTACAGATTAGTGTTTAGATTAAAAAACTACGATATTTTCGTTCTAGATGTCATCATCATCTTCCTGCCCTTATCCCATTTAAGTGGGGTCGGCACAACATGTTATAAACATGCTGTCACATGATTTGGCTGCGTTTTTACGACCGGCCGCCTGCCTGACGTCAATTTACCTCTGTCGCCTTTTCCGGCACCTCGGTAGGAAATGAGGTTGGTCTTTTCTACTCAGCCGGATACCACACGGCGGGTCGTGTTTTTCGTTCTAGATACATTTCCAAAAATAACTTCCGCATTTCTCTTCAATCTAGAGAGATACGATCATTTTATCAACAAACTAAAGTCATAGTTAGTGGACTTAATAGTAAATTGTGAAACATCCTGTATATTTAACTGAACCTTTACCAGACCCCTTGCTGTTTTATTCATTGCTCTTGGAGATAAAGCGATAATTCCACACTAAATAACCACAATTGCATAAGTCCATAAACCAGTTACTGCATGTCGCTGCATACTTATCGATTTTTAATGCAAATGGATTATCGATAAAGTAAAATTGACAAGTGCATCCATATTTAAATGACCCGTGGTTCGGCTATAAGTTCTAATATCTGGGTGACCGGTAATTTTTTAAAAAAAAAAAACAAAAAAAAAAGTTTAGTTGGGGATCGATGCAGGTATTTACATTTCTCGAGGTTGCCCTTTCCCCGAATAAGCTACGCTGACTTGACAGTTAATGGCGAAAATTTAATTCAATATAAATGTTAGTGTTTTTTAATGCCCAAAAACAGGGATAAAACAATTTCTTTTAAATAAAACCTAGCTAGATCGATTTTTCTCCCCCAAAACCCCCCTACATGTTGAATTTCAAGAAAATGGATTTAAATATTCAAGATTTACTGTAAGTATAAGAATATCCTTCCAAAGTTCTCAATGTAAGGATTTAATATTAGGACGATTAGATCCTCGTTTCTAGATGAAAACAAAATATTTATTATTATTGACCTTATCCCACTCTAAGTGGGGTCAGCACATCATGTTATATGTTTGTCACACGATTTGGCTACGTATTTTACGATAAGCCGTCTGCCTGACGTCAACTTACCATAGTAGCCTTTTACGACACCTTGGCTACAAATGAGGGTGGACTATTCTACTCAGCCGGATACCACACGGCGTGTCTTCTTACCTTAGTCGTCTTTTACGACACCTCGGTAAAAAAATGGAGCGGTCTATTCAAGTCAACCGGATACCACAGGGCGTGTCCAATTACTTTAGTCTTCATTTACGACACCTCTGTAAGAAATGAGGTTGGTCTATTTAAGTCAGCCGGATACCTTACGGCGTGTCCAATTACTTTAGTTACGACACCTCTGTAAGAAATGAGGGTGGTTTATTCTACTAAGCAGAAACCACATAGCGGGTCAACTTACCTTAGACGCCTTTTATGATGCCTCTGTCAGAAATGAAGGTCGTATATTCTGCTAAGCAAGAAACCACATAGCGGGTCAACTTACCTTAACACCTATTATAACACCTAGATAAGAAATGATGGTGGTCTATTCTACTCAGCCAAATACCACACTCAACTTCATTTTCAACTTTTTAACTTTTCTTGGCCAATTTTTTTTTATGGGTTTTTCTAACACAAAGTGCATACTGTCGCAGCCCTGTTATCCTTCTAGTTTTAATAAGAAATTATCGTATATCTCGTTAACTTTAGTATTGACATTCCGACTTGTTACTTTCATTGGACCTTCGTATTTGGGCCGGTTATAAAACAATTTTATATTATGCTTATCGGTCGTTACTTTTGTGTTCATATTGAATGTACTTGCTATGTTAACGTTTATTTTGTGCAATAGAATTGCAAAGACTGTCAGAAAAGTAATGCTTACATTATTTAACTATAATCGATGATGTATTCAAATCTATGCGAGATGTAGAAATATAAAGTTGTAGAATAGAAAGAATTGTGCGCGTATACACGTTTTAAAGTAAGTTCAAAAATATTCCAATAGATTTTTCCGTGAGAACATGGTATTTTATTTGAGACAAATTAAATTATTAAGATTAATTAATAATTAATGTATAGATCCCGGCTATACTCACGTCTTATTTTATCGGATGAGTCCGAATAGTTTCAAGTCCATATACGGTACCCCATACGCCGCTCTTTACGGGGTAAAGAGCTCATAAATAAGAGCCCCGTATGGGCTTGAAACTAGTCTGGCTCATCCGATAATAAAAGACGTGAGTATAGCCGGTTTCTATACATTAATTGTGAATGACACTCACGAGAGTTTAAATTTAAAAATTAATTAAAATTAGCAAAAAGTAATTGGTATCAAAAAAATTTTTCCATTCAAGCAAAATTTGTCAAATATTGGCATTGTATAAAATGTTTTTTTTTTAAAGATAGAATTTTTTTAAATGAGGGTTTGTGTATTCTTATAAAAACATATATTCACAACAAACAGTTATATTTTAAATGGATGGATGGACCCGAAAAAATTCCGGAAAAAAACCCGGAAAAATTCCGACCGAAAACGTGGAAACGTTTTCGGTCGGAATTTTTCCGACCGAATTATTAATTAAAACCTACACTGTATCATGGTATCTATTGGTGAAAAATGGTAAAAAATCAGATTTCTATTCATTGAATTTATCGCGAACATACAGACAGGCGGGGTGAATATTTTTTCGCACAAACAGTTTATCTATGGATATCCAGTCTATGATATTTACATAGTATATTTTCAAGTTATAGCGGAAAGTTTTTCAATTAACTCTCGAGATGCTCAAAATAGTGTCAGTGATTCGTTAATTATTTAAGAAAACATGAAATTATATTTATATCCGTCTGTGCTTAGTATTTAAGTATAAAGTCTATGCTAATTTTATAAGTATACTTACATTTTTAACTTGAGTGCTATCAAATAAATATTTATTACTTAGGCTTTTATTGTGTTGTGAATCTTCTAGAAATTCATACTTATATTAAGTAAGTAAGTAAGTAACGGCCTGTTACTATCCCACATAGGCATAGGCCTCTTCTCTCCGTTTTTTTTTTTTTTTGGAGAGAAGGATTGGAGCTAAGACCTACCACGCTGCTCCAATGCGGATTGGTAGGTTACACATATCTCCAGAATTCTCTAGAGATATGCAGGTTTCCTCACGATGTTTTCCTTCACCTTCACTTGAAAAGCGTGTGATAAATTGCAATTATCAATTAGACACATAAGTTTTACTAGAAAACTCATTAGTGCCTGCCCGAGGTTTGAACCCTAGACCTCCTCGAAAGAGGCGCATGGTGCTACCGCTGGGCTACCATAGCTTACTATATTACTAAATTCAACTATACTTATATTACTAAATATAACTATACTTATATTACTAAATTCAAATTCAAAATATTGTTTATTCAAGCAAATTTGAAACTAGTGCTTTTGAATCGTTATCACTACTGCTGGTTCGGAAAGCTGTTTCTACCGAGAAGAACCAGCAAGAAGCAGGAGGTTGCCTTGATATTGTTTTGATATTGTTGTTATTATTGATGCATAAATCTGTCTCTCATGATTACAACTGCCTTTTGTAAAGGTTAACTATAACTAAGGTTTTGAGAACTCTTGGGACATTTTTTTTGAAACAAAAAACCCCTTATGGGTACCGCCGCCCGACGGGGACAGGGACGGTTATGTCGGACTCGCACCGACTAAAACGACCTGTGTGCTCCACTACGCTGCTGGTGGCGGGGATAGGGTACCTATGAAGACATTGCCCCCCATCCCCGCCAGCAGCAACTCTGTAGCCCAGAGTGCGCCACCTCTGGGTCGGGGCCTCTCTGAAAGTGGCCCCTCCCTCCACTGGACGATGCATCGGGAGCACCGGATGCATTGGGACATGTGTCAACCCAAATTAAAAAAGTGTGACGTATTTAAGCTTCGATTTTTATTAGTGGGAACAATTTATTAGACTGAAAATGAAATTGAAAGCGCCTAGTTTAATCTAGCGTTTTATGATATAAATCTAAATAGGTTCAACGGTCTAGCTGGGAACTAGTGAATTTAGACAATTTTAACTAGTCTGAAGTGGCCGCGGTGTTAATAAACGTTAAACGGAATGACATGGTGTCTGTTCGTTACCCGACAGTGTGTAATTAAGAGGAATGATGGGCTTACGTCATCATTTGTTTACATGATGCATTAATATTGATGGTTGTATGGAAATGCGGAAGCGCTTGTTCGGAATTGATATGACAAATTGGTATTGCTAAAACTCAAAAGTGATTTTACCCACAAATATGTTGGTTTTGTAAGTAGTGTTTATTTAATTTATAGAAGTAGGCATTACTTTGCGGAGATTCACAATACAAAAGTAATAACAAAATTATTTTGCTATAATCCGCGATCAATTAATAAAAAATTTCATTGCGGACTATATCAAAATAATTTTATTATTTTGTTATAATCCGCAATAACAGCGCGCTCTTGTATATTATGATAAACTGTAGTTATTTTTTAATTCTCAATTAAATGAATCTAATTCTTATGAGAATAAAAATTTCTTAAACCGTAAAAGTAACGTAAAGTTTACTGTATTCGAATAGTTTTCTAGCTTAGCTTAGTTAGCTAGCTTATCAACTGAAGATATCATGAACCGTGGTGTTTGTAGGAAAATAATCAGTATGCACACCATGGATCTAGGTTGTCAACTAAAAAAAATTATCACCCAAAAAGAACTTTATGTATTTTATTTAGATATCATTAGTTAATATATAAAAAGTGCTATACTCACGTCTTATTTTATTGGGTGAGCCTGACTAAAGGCTAACCGTTTAACTCAATCTTCGCCTTGTTTAAATTAAGTATAAGAAATAATCTTATACGTAAAGAATATTACAAAATTGATGATTATTTGGATGATAAAAAGCCTAGATTTGAAAATTCTTTCAGCTTCATACAAGACTGCGGTTTAATAATGCAAAATTGAAAATTGTTTAAAGATTAATCGCCGAGTATCTTGCTGGTTCTTCTCGGTAAGAGCAACATTCCGAACCAGTTGTAGCTTCATTAATCATATTGATCCTTGACGATTCAAAAGTTCTTAAAAGACCTTATTTGCAAAAGATTATTTTGATTTGATGTGCGGGGTACAAGGGCGCGAAGGTAGGACGAGTAAGGGGACGATATCTGAGTGACGCGAGGACTGAGTTAAGCAGTTGGCCTATAGTTTCAAGCCTATAAGGGGCTCTTATTTATATAGACCTATTTCTCGACGCTATGAGATATGAGACGTCAGTAAGTAGCGCCGCGTGTGTAACTTGATCAACTAAATGCTTAGTTTTATCACGCAGAACCCAATGGAAGGTTCATCTTAAATCGATAATGCATACAACACTTTGCATTTAAATATACATTTGGATCGCATAATTTATTACACTGTGGAAGAATTCGGCACTGATTATTCCAGATGTTTCTGATAACTTAAGGCGGCTTTACACAGGCGTCGGAACCGGAATGTCTTAATTCATACATACAAAGATAAATTAAACGTTTAAAACTGTACAATAAAAACGGTCGCCTTTGATATACGTCGTTTAAACTTTCTAACTGCCAAGATCCCACTGCTGGGCTTTTTCTTGATCTTTTTTAACCTTTGGAAGTCCGCTTTAGAGCTCGTTAGGGAATTAATTTGTAGAAGTATCTTGACCTTTTTTGAATCTTGGGCCATTATGTTCTACAGGCATTCATTGCCAAAGACTCACGCTCCGTTAACTTAAGTCTTTGACTTTGTCAAAAAAAGTTTGTCTAAATTTACTTGGTCCAATTCCATTTTATGAGGGTACTAATACATTTTGCTATTATCAGCTTCTTTCGTTCTTCCAAATATTCGCTACCATATTATCAACAAAAGTTTCATCCCATAACCTATGCATCATCACGAGATAGAATCAACGACAAAATCGCAAAGTCAATATATATTATTTAAATTAAATATTATTGATTTACAGATAAAAAAAATATGACCAAAAAATAAAGATATACTATTACAATTTGCGAATTTGTCGCGGAGTCTATCTTCTGATGATGCTTCGGTTGCGGGGCGAAACGATTGTTGAGTTTGTGATAGTGAACGTGTGTAGTGCTTGTGTATTGTGGTGGCTGTGGTGGAGGTTTATGTGCATGGGTTTTTGAGAATCCTAAATGTATCAGGTATGAAAACCTAGAGTAAATTTTACATTTAAATTTTACATATATTTTCTATTTGCATTATCGCGGATTATAGTAAAATCATGTTATTATTAATTTTGTATTAGTGATCACCGCAAAGTTACGCCTAATTCTATAAATTAACACTATAAAGTCGTTTGGCGTTGATTTTTTAACAAATTTAACATGTGAATTCTTACATCATACATACAAAATTCATAAAGGGTTACACACATTCACTAAGGCGTTTACGCATTAAGTATATGGGACAAAGCGGTGTTTTCCAAACAGTAAATTATGGTGAAAGATAAGACACTCATTCATTATACCAAATTAATGGACTTTGGTTGCAGTTATTTGTACTATTTAGGTAGGAATTTGTGATGGTGATTTTATTGGCTCTTAAAGACGATATTTGAAGATTCTTCATGGTTTTCTATTACTTTCGCTTGCATACAATGCCATATGTTATATGTAATGTTCACATTAACTTTTTCTCTTTAAAAGAGAGTCTCTCATTTTGTAAGAATTGAATCTTAGAATATTATGCTAATAAATATCGCAGAAATTTTTTAAAGATGTTTCTAGGTTTTGCTCAAGATGTTCATTTTCCTTAAAAGCAAATCTTTAATATTTAAATGAGTTAATCTTGTATATATATATTTCTATAAATGAATTTTTATAAATTCAGGTAAAACCATGTCGAGGGAAAAAACGGTTTAGTGAGGATTTTATCCCTGTTTTTGAGCATTAAGAAAATACTAAAATTTACATGTATAAAACACTAGTGTGAATATATGTATAAAACACTATTTATGCCGCTAAATGTCAAGTTAGCGTAGTTTATTCGGGGAACGGGTGGTCACGAGAAACGAAAATACTTAGGATTGAGCCCCATCTACCCTATTTTTTTTCTTTTGTCTTTTGAAGTTTCTTTTTTTATTTAAAAAAAAATTGCCGAGCAAGGATCGGTCAACCAGGTACTATGATTTAATCGTACAAAATTTTATGAATATTGTTTTTCCAGATAGCGTTGAAAGCCTCACATACAGACAGATATTGACATTTATAATATGCTAGCGGCCTACCCCTGCTTCGCACGGGTATAAAATATATAGACCTTGTCACTCAGTGAAAAAAATTATTAAAATCGATCCAGAAGTTTTGATTTATTCATTACTGCCCGTGGCCCGCAAGCGTTAAATTTGGATTGAGATTTCCTGCTATCTTTGGAATATCTAAATTCATATACTACATATTTACTTATTTATTTTTACATTTTCACTATGAATTTTATTGTTAAAATTAATTACTGAATGTCTTTATATACAACATTCACAGCCTCCTTGTCATTAAACAAACTCTTGAAAGAGGGACGTATAGCTGCTAAATTCGAAGTGCTATTGGGTGAAGCGCGGCCTCCTCACGGCATTATAAATCTGTAATATCTCCGAAAATGCTCACTTAAATTACGTGCTGTAAACGGCCATATTGATCTACATTAAATCAACCATTTATTAAAGGTACTTAATTGGATAATGATTAATGCTGTATTGTATAAAAATTGCTTTGAACATAAGGCATTATTTTTCGTAAAAAGTAAATGACAAAAATGCTATTGTAGGTTATCCATTTTTTTTTTTTTTTCCAATTGACAATATGCTGTTAGCCCTAACGGCTTTTACAGCGTCACCGGGCGGGACGGGCGAGCGCAGAAGCATCGCCGAGGTTGCGAAATGTGTAGAGTAGAGCGCAGAAGCTCTACTAGCGTCGGGGAACGTCGTCCTAAGGGTGCCTCCTGTGAGGCCGGACCACGGCTTAGGACGACGTGTAGTGGAGGGCTGATGGTATGACTTTGATTAGTCAATACGACGACGGAAGGGTGGCAAGAAGCCACGACCAACCGATATCAGAAATCTGGGACCTCATCTTCGCCGGCGAAGACGCTGTGTGTGTGTATTACGTGTTTTTGTGTTTGCGATCGTTATTTGATCGTCAGGGTCATATAGGACGCTTTTTGGACGCCTATATTTTCGGTGGTCAGACCTAACTGGGATGTAGGTGGAAGCAACTGAGATTAGAGGGTTGGGGTGTACCTCGGATTTCTCGAAGTAAGACTTCGAAAAACGTTTAAAGAGATGAGTAATGGTAGGGAGGTCGAGGTCTCTATGGAGGTCAACGTTCCGCATGAACCACGGACAACCAGTGGCTGTACGCATAAATCGGTTCTGCATTCTTTGGAGCGTGAGCAATCTGACCTTTGAAACGTGCGCGAACGCAACGCTCGCATAGGACATTATTGGTCTTATGCAAGTTTTGTAGAGTGTCACTTTGTTGCGAAGTGACATTTTACTTTTCTTGCATAGCATCGGATAAAGTCGTCCCATGACATACGCAGCCTTATTGCAGACTGTGCGTATGTGCTCGTGGAAGGTCATTGAAGGTTGGAAGGTGACACCTAGGTACTTGACTTTCTGTTGCCAGTGAATTGGTGTATCGTAAAGGGAAATTTCCGTAGGTGTGTCTATGTGAGATCGGAAACGAGGTTATCCATAAGAGATAGACATATACCATCGCGGACTTTTCTGTAGACCTTTTCAAGGTGTAGAAATACTTAGTACATCATTTTGATAAATCTCGTAGGGGTTTAGACTGCATTTGCAATGTAAGCGGAAAAAATGTAATTATTTACGACATCACATTAAAAACCTCAAAAATTACAGTATTTCTCTACTCCATGTTGAATGTTATTATACATACAAACCTTCCTCTTGAATCACTCTATCTATTAAAAAACCGCATCAAAATCTGTTGCGTAGTTTTAAAGATTGGAGCATACCTAGGGATATATGGACAAACAAAGAATGTGACTTTGTTTTATACTATGTAGTGAAGTATATATATTTTGGGTCGATCCACGTGATCAGTCGCCTGTTCTATTCCCGGCCAGGCCCGAATACGGCCGTATTAACAAGTGGTATTTATCACTCCATTGAGTAAATCTGTCGAAACAATATCGGCGCGCCGTTTGATCTACAACTAAGGTTGCCAATCCATACTAACATACTAAATGTAAAAGCCCGTCTGTGTTTTGCACTTTCACAACTAATGCGCTTTAATTTTATAAATTTAATAAATTTAACGTATTGATGAAATTTTATCATGCTCCTGCCCTTATCCTAATCTAGATGGGGTTGGGACAACATATTATAAACATGGTGTCACATGATTTGACTACGTATTTTAGGACACGTCGTTAAGAAAGAGAGTGGTCTATTCTAATCAGCCAGATACGACATGGCGTGGTAACTTACGTTACTTTTCTTTTACGATACCTCGGTAAGAAAGAGGGTGGTCTATGCTACTCAGTGGGATACCACACGGCGGTTAACTTACCTTAATCGCTTGTTACGACACCTCGGTAAGAAAGAATATGGTCTATTCAGCCCAATACCACACGGCGGGTCAACTTACCTTAATTTCCTTTTACGAAAGCTCGGTAAAAAATAAGGGTAGTCTAGAATAGACTCAGACGAATACCACACGGCGGGTCAACTTAGCTTAGTTGCCTTTTAATACATCTCGATATAAAAGAGTGTGATATATTCTCACCAAAATAAAGAATGAAATAGCCTAATTGCTACACTATCAATGAAATAATTGCGTAATTTAATTGCGCAATTTTAATTGAAATGTACTCTTTGTAATACATTCATTTATTTAGTGGTGACTTGCCCCAGTTTCTAAATCTAATTTTGTTGCAATTATCTAAGTCATATAAATCCGCCGTCTGGTATCCGGCTAAGTAGACTAGACCACCCTCTTTCTTGCCAAGTTGTCGTAATATACGACTAAGGTAAGTTGACGTCAGGCAGGTGACCGGTCGTTAAATACGTAGCCAAATCATGTGATAACATGTGCCGACCCCACTTAGTGTGGATTTAGGACAGGATAATGACGAAAATAATTTTATATCTCTTGAGAAAAAAAAGACTTTCACATTTATTAATAGCTTAAACTGTCTTGTCTGATTATTTTATTGCGTAATAGGCGACCGCTCGACTGCAATCATGCCTGATGGTAAGCGATGATGCAGCCTAAGATGGAGCGCGCTTGCCTAAAAGATGCCTATTCACATAAGTTTTAAAGATACCCATATCAAATGAACTCGCAAAGATAGATGCCGGTAGAGGATTCCATTCCCTTGCTGTGCGCATACGAAAGAAGACGCGAAGCGCTCCGTGCGCCTTCGTGGGAGGTCAATGACGTAAGGGTGGAACTTCTCCCGGTGCCTTGCGATGCGATGATAGAAAGGCAATGGAGGAACAAGGTTGTGGAATACCTCAGCACACTCTCCGTAATATATTGATATTATATTCATAGACTAGATGTTTCTTATATTATAAGAAATTGGAACAAAAACATGAAAATATAAAAGAGCTTATTGTGATATAATAGCCATCCCTAGGTATAATTCTAACTGGAATAGTCGCAGCGACGCCGCAAAATATCGCGGCTATATCTGTCACGTTTTGTTCGACTACCGCTTGGACATAGACTAGACACTTCGTAGACCGGACAATAATTATAATTTGTCCCAGTTATATGCCTAATCTTTTAACAACCCTCATAATAGACCTGTGATTGAAAAATAAACTTTTGTTCAAGTACCCTGGGTACCTAAATTGAGTATATATACTTAAATTGAGAATTCTAATAACTTTATGAGGAATTAATATATGTTATGGTTTCAGTTTAAACTAGTTAACTGGCATTATCTCATCAGAAACTTATCATCTTTATTCTGTGAAGCCCACAGTCTTTACTTCATGTCATCATTATACTTTTTTATGGTGACAAGACCATTTATTACATTATATATAGCTTGAAACTTTTTATAACAATACAAACAAATAATTCGACAGTTGTAGCTTTTTTTATTCTTTCTTTCATTGAAGTTGCTAACTTGAAAATTAATTGAAAATAAAAAGTATTTACTAAATTTAAATATGATGAATTTATAGTAGCTTTTCTTGCGGTTACGTCCGCGTGGAAATCAGTGTATTAATTTCGAATTGTGCACGTAAAAGTACTTATTGTGAGTTAAATACAAGAGATAGAGATATGATGTCGCGGACTTTTTTGTAGTATTTTTGTAGATTTACAATTCTTTAGTACATTACTTTAGTGTATCTCTGTTAGTTCATGCGGCGCACGGGAATAAAGCTTCCAGCAGGCGAGTTTTTTACCACAGCGCGACCTCTTCATCACAATTTATTTAAAACCGTCAGGTACTATTAACATAAGCCTTCCGGAAAAATTGCACTACCTTTTAGTGAAAAGTGTACAAAAATCGGTTTAGTAGATTGTAAGAAAATTGATAACATATAGATAGACAGCTTTTATAATAATAATAATTAATTTTATTAAAAGCTACAAAGGCTCACAATTGTTAGTAACAATAAGAAAACTTATAAACTATGTTAGTGAAAAATATACAAATCCTTATCCAAAAAAAAAAAAAAATTTACATTATATACATATACCGGTGTTATTGTCGCACTGGCAACTCCATAGGACTTTTGTAGGACTTTGTTTTATATAGACAGTTTTTGTAGGACTTTGTTTTATATAGACAGCTTTTGTAGGACTTTGTTTTATACTAAGTATAGATTACAGTCTTTGCTGTTTTTTGCTGACTGTTCTAGGTTGGAACAGCTTTCCGCAGTAGAGTTGACGATTCAAAAGCATTCGCTTACAAGTTTACATGAATAAAGAATATTTTGAATTAGAATCATTATTTTTAATGAATATTTTAATTTTAATTTAGTATCTGTTGTTTAGTCTATGACAGTGGCGTGGATTTGGGACTTGGCTATTTGCATTAGTGACCGGTTGTTGAATTAATTATAAAACCTTCTTTATTTATGATGGCCTGTGTGTCCGTGCATGTCGAGCGTGTTCTCTCACATTAATATCATATCAAAGGAATCTTTTTTTAATATCTCATTTAATTTTTATTAGGTCAATTGCTTTTTAGATAAGAATAGAATACAATGCGATGCCAAATTATGGGTGCTTGTCTAAGTGCGTCATTACCTACATACATTCCAGTTATATATTATTTTTGTAGATCTAAAATATAACGTGGGTAACTATTTAAATTATTAACACTTCCAGACTATTAGGCGCGATTCAAGGGAGCTGAAATATGTACAAATATATTAGGTCCTTATATGAAATTGGCGTTTTGTCGTACTGGCCACTTTGATCTCAAATATTACCTTGATGGTTAGGAATTCCAAATTCAAATTCATACAGCTATTTACTCATGCATTTGTGTTTTAAACCCCCTAATTCATTTGTTTTTTCTTCTTTTGTTTTTTTCTTTGTGTCACTCTGTTTACAAAATGGAAAACATGAAATATCGCGTTATTTACGAGTATGAGTTCCACCGTGGCACCAGTGCTGCAGAAACGGCGCGATGGATTAATGATGTGTATGGTGACGGTGTCGCTATGCTTATACTTCTAAAGATTTCACATATAAACATTTTTTATACAATGGCTGTCTGTTACTTAAGATGAATTCGTTGAAGAAATATTGAATAAAATTAGATAGATTAAAGCTTATACTAGGCTAGCCTAGGCTAGAATATAGGATATAAAATCGTTTCGTACTTCAGGATAAAGAAAACACATAGGATATAATTGAAGTTATTTCACTTTTAAGTTGATTTGAATAGAGCTTATACTTATTCAAACACGTTCAAATTTGTATAAAGAAATACTATTTTACATTAATAAACTTGCATTACATCCCTTTTCCCCCTAATGTGATAGTGTTGTCGCTGAGAAAAGAGTCTGTTGAACGAAGATTTGTTCTGAAGAAAGAAGCTTATACCCATTATATTTTTCTAATGTCTTTCAAATCAAATGAAAATAAACTTCATTCAAGTAAGCTTTTTACAAGCACTTTTGAATCATCAAGAATCAATTAGATTTAATGAAGCTACAACTATTTCCGTATGTTTCTCTTACCGAGAAAAAACAACAAGAAACTCGGCGGTGAACCTTTTAACCATTTTAAATTTACATTATTTAAACGCTTTGTTTGAAGGTGAAGGAATTTTCAAATCCAAGCATTTTTATCATTCAAATAATCTTGAATTATGTAATATGCTTATGTATAAGCATATTTCTACACTAATTTAAACCTTTCTGTAGACCTTACATAGGATATGCGAGTTCTCTAATTTCAAAAACGATTCAAGAGTAATTCAAATAATGTTTTGAATTTGAACTTGATTTTTGTAAATACCTTAACCCACAAGGTGTAATTAAAAATGTCGATCACAGCGGGAACTTGACAAACTGTTATTTGCAATAAATCTTAAGCTCTTTGCCGAAGTTTTATATAATTTATCATGTATTTGCACGACAAAGCCATGCTGATATGAGATTTATGTCCTCGAATGATCATTTAGGGACATAAGTGGTCAGTACGTTGGGTAGTTTGGTAAATATCTTTTGATTTTTATTTTTGGTTTTTGTGCAGGAATATAAAATATCACATTAAATTAAAGGATATTTGTAGAACGTTTTAAAATATGGAATCATTCTAATCTATTAACTTGGCGTGTTAGAAGTAGATATAAAACTTTCCAAAAAACGTACATTTACACCTAAACCTTTTCTATATTAAAGAAGATGATAAAATAATCATAAATATCTGACAATAAGGAACACTGTAAGAGCAAAGGTTCAAATTAATAATAATAATAATAATAATAATAACTTTATTCACGAAAAACTACATTTTACACTTAAAATTACTTAAATAACAATGATATCGTGAAAAAAAAATTATGGTATAAAAAGGGGGTAAATAATCCTTTGAATAATTGGTAAGTTCATTATAATTTGACGATTCGAAAGTGTAAAAGCCAATTTTAATAAGAAATATTTTGAATTCGAATTCAAATTGTTATGGGGACGTTTCTCCTTAAAAGAAGAATAGTTTGAAATTCGGCACGCTCCTTAAATTTGGACTGACAGGTTACTTAATTGCCAAAATTTTTGAAATATGCAGTTTTCTTAGGTCTATTACTCTTTAAATTTATATTCTTCAAGATATTCGGTAGATTTCATGATTCTTCTCAGTAAGTACAACGTTCGAGCAGTTGGTATCATAATTAAACTCTGGCTTACCTTTGACGCTTTAAAAGTGCTTCTAAGGGCTAATTTTCTATAAATGTATTTGTTGCTCTTTGAGCCTGGGTGTATATATGTATTTAAAAATTATATAAGTATATGTTCACCAGTTGTCTGTCTACCATAACACAAGTATTAAGTTACTTTGGGGACGGACGACCGTGTTTGTAAGCGTCCCATATATTTATTATTATTTTATTTATATAGCGGAGCAAAATGTTTTCATTTCATTTGACTTTTGATTCTAAATTCTATTCGAATAAAGATTATTATATGATATATAAACTGATATAGATTACAATTTAATTAGTATTGCGGAGTTTGTTATCAGATAATCTAATAATGTGCATTGCGGTCTTAAAAAATACTGGAAAGCGTGAAAAGCGGGTAGATAAGAGCGGTGTCAACGACCTAGTGACGATGTTGTATATATAGCCGGCAATTAGGAAGGAGTGTATTTCTAGACGACAGTTTTTTTCGGCAAAGTTTTGGCAGCCTAGTCATGGACTGTTTTAGACGTGCTTTTGATGTTCACTTCCCGTTATAGGGCCATTGTTTTTTGAGTAGCCACCGTGAGTTTTTAGTCTGAGACACCAGCGAAAAAATTTGTGTATCAATACACGAGACAAGTCATCATATTCCTGCCCTTATCCCACTCTAAGTGGGGTCGGCACAGCATGTCATAAACATGCTGTCACGATTTGGCTACGTATTTTACGACCGGCCGCCTGCCTGACATCAACTTACCTTTGTCGTATTTTACGACACCTCGGTAACAAGGTCCATTCTACTAAACCGGATACCACACGTGGGTCAATTTATCTTAGTCGCCTTTTACGACACCTCGGTAAGAAATGAGGGTGGTACTATTCTATTCAGCCGGATACCACACAGCGGGTCGACTTACCTTAGTCGCCTTTTACGACACCTCGGTAAGAAATGAGGGTGGTACTATTCTACTCAGCCGGATACCACACGGCGTCAATACACGACACAAGTATTTTTTGATTATATTTAGAATTTAAGTGAGTTAATTGTGCGATGTGGTATCCAGCTGAGTAGAATAGACCACCCCTTAATTTTTACCGAGGTGTCGGGAAATGCGACTAATAATTTATAGACTTAGGCGGTACTTTGCGGAAGCATCTAGCAATCAGAATGCAAAGGTATAAGTAGGCGGAATCTTGCAAATTTGCCCTTCTTCCGGTGTCCAAATGAAATCTTACATTATGCTCCAGTCCCGATGACAACGTATAACCTGATGCTGCTGCTAACATTGTCTTAGAAAAGTGATCTGGTGAACGCTTAACAGTATTGAAAATGAAATTTTGTTACCACCCTTTAATAAAAGTTCTTCTTTTAATTATAAATGAATTTGTTGGTCTTTGAGCCTGGGTGTATATTTGTATTTAAGTATGTATTTAAAAAATATATAAGTTCACCAGTTGTCTGTCCATAACACAAGTATTAAGTTACTTACTTTGGGGACGGACGACCGTGTGTGTAAGTGTCCCATATATTTATTTATTTATTTATAATTATATTGTTTAACACGTAAGACGTCGTGAACAAAGTTCAAGGCACGCTTTCATGAATTAAAAAATTAGTGCACTTTCATATTTTTAATAAACGATTTTTTTATTTTCGCTGGATTATGTCTTATTGCTGTGATGGCCTAGCGGTGCGACCGTGTGAATCTCTAGAGACGATCATGGGTTCAAACCCGGGCAGACACCAATGAGTTATTCTATTAAAAAACTTATGTGTCTAATTGATAATTGCAATTTATCACACGCTTTTCGGTGTAGGAAAACATCGTGAGGAAACCTGCATATCTCTAGAGAATCCTAGGGATATGTGTAACCTACCAATCCGCATTGGAGCAGCGTGGTAGGTCTTAGCTCCATCCCTTCTCTCCAAAAATGGAGAGAGGAGGCCTATGCCCAGCAGTGGGATAATAACAGGCTGTTACTTATGTCTTATTGCATTTACAAACAAATGGAAAGATATTTTTTTATGCTTTCCTTTAAATACATAAAGTATTTAGTGATAATAAACATAAGAGATTTAGTTTTTATCACAATTAAGCTAACCGACTTTATAGCTGGGCAATGACTTATATATTTACATTTAATGGCATTTTTATTGCGTGCTTTATGAAATTAATTTCAGTCGTTTAATAATGTAACGATAACTCTAGAATAAGGGGTTTTGATATTTTTAATGTACTAGCAATCGCCAGCAGCTGTGCCCGCGTGGAAAGATTAAAACCGTAATATAGTCTTTTGATAAACATAAAAATGGTTAAAGTGGGTCAACCTTAAAAGCTAGAGATATGCTGTCGCGGACTTTTATTTAGAACTTTTAGAGGGGAACAATTTTGTAATACATGATTTTTGAATAACTATTACCGTTAAATCAGCGCACGCAATTTTGCCATTTTCGTACTATTTTTTATTGCTGCTCCTCTCCTATTAATCTTAGCGTGATGTTATATAGTATAGCCTTCCTCAATAAATGGACTATCTTACACTGAAAGAATTTTTCAAATCGGTCCAGTAGTTCCCGAGATAAGTGCGTTCATACAATGAACCAATCAAAGAATCAAACAAACAAACAAACTCTTCAGCTTTATACATGTCGATACCATCCCGATCTTGAATTTTTCTATAATGGGCGCAGTGTTTTTCACACAACATTCTGATCCATACAATACGACAGATCTCATGACCGTTTTATAAATATAAGTATGATATTATTTATACAAATGAACGATGTAAAAAAAATTATAAAGGTCATGAGATAGCCTCAAGAGTACAAAACGTGTGGTCTTTTAACTTTCATTGAATAAATAACACAATCTTATAACCTTGACACTGTGTAATTAAATTAAATATATTGTTGGTAAGTGATATTGAATTACTGAGACGGCCTGCGGCTTGGAAGATATGCGATGTGATGATTATAGTACACTCATACTGGACCAGTCTACAGAAAGGTTTTAATTAAGTGTAAAATATATTATTACGTAAAGCTAATTACAAGATTGAAGATTATTTGGATGATAGAAATGCCTGGATTTGAAAATCCTGGCTGACAGGACAGATTTAATAATGAAAAATTGATTAAAAGATTCACCGCCGAGTTTCTTGCTGGTTTTTTTCGGTAAGAACAACATTCCGAACCAGATGTAGATTCATTAAACATGTTCAATGACGATTTAAAAGTGCTTGAAAGAGCTTAGTTTAATAAAGATTGCGGATCCGGGAAGTCAAGTCCTTGGATCCGATCCGCCGCAGGCGAGCGGGGCGCGGGCGATTCGCCGAAGTCCGTCGCATGCCGCCCTAATGGGAACCTCCGAGCGGTCCGAACGGGGCTTATCGGACGCTCGCTGGAGTAAGGTCCCCGAGGCAGTTGATGCATCTGGTGCTCCCTATGCATCGTCCAGCGGAAGGAGGGGCCACCTTTAGAGAGGCCCCGACCCAGAGGTGGCGTACTCTGGGGTACAGAGTTGCTGCTGGCGAGGATAGGGGTAATGTCTTCATAGGTATCCTATGAAGACCCAGCAGCGTGGAGCACACAGGATGTTTTAGTCGGTGCGAGTCCGACATGACCGTCGCCTGCCCCCGTCGGGCGGCGGTACCCATAAGGGGTATTTCCTGTTCAAAAAAAAAATGATTACGAAGCTTTTGAACGATTATCTGATAGTAAGAGATCGAAAAAATTGTGATAGAGTTAGAATTCAAACTCCGCAGGCAGTAAGTGTTGGTTTCCTTTTTTTAATCGTAAAATAAATTTGTAATTTTAAGTAGACGCACGTGAGCGTGTGTTTTGTGCGTGCGCATCATCATCACACTCCTGCCCTTATCCCACTCTTAGTGGGGTCGGCACAACATGTTGTAAACATGTTGTCACAAGTTTTGGCTACGTATTTTACGACCGGCCGTCTGCCTGACGTCAACTTACCTTAGTCGTATTTTACGACACCTCGGTAAGGAGGGTGGTATATTCTACTAAACCGGATACCACACGGTGGGTCAAATTACCTTTGTCGCCTTCTACGACACCTCGGTAAGAAATGAGGGTGGTACTATTCTACTTACCGGATACCACACGGCTCATTTATGTGCTTATTATACGTAAAGTGATATCATAGTTAAACGAAATGCTATTGATCTTGTAAGTTGTTTTACATTCGTCTAGACGTTGTTAGTTTATCTATTTAATAACACTTAAAGTGAAAGTTGTGTTTGATCTTTTAAAATTTTGTTACTGTTATTTACTTTGATGGTAACTGCTAGGCAAATCATTCCAAAAATTATATTCATTTCGTTTATCCACATTAACTCGAAACCTTCAAATATTTATGAATCTACCTTCAAATATATCATCATCATTCTCCTGCCCTGATCCCACTCTAAGTGGGATTTGTACGACAAATTTTTCTCTTCCATTCTCCCCTATCATTCGTCAACTCTAGAGCTACTTCTTTTATATCGTCATACTTTCCACAATCCAACCATCTCTTTTATATCTCCCCTCCCGTCATATGTCCATCAAATTCAAAATATTCTTTATACAAATAAACTTGTAAACAAGTGCTTTTAAATCGTAAACTCTACTGCTGGAAAGCTGTTCCTACCGAGAAGAGCCAGCAAGAAACTCGGCGGTTGCTCTTTAAAAAATATAATTCTTAATACTATTTACATTCAGTCGTTACTGTCTTGTACAGGTTCAAAGAGAGCTATATCCATAAAATTCAAAAATTCAAAAAAATCCAAAGTTTTTAAACTGCTGTAATGACTAAGCTGAAATTGATTGCGGAATTTTATTATAGAATCTTAAACCAAACCATCCATCTTGTACCAATCCATCCACATTCATATTCAACACTCGTTTGTTGACATTATTTTCATCCCTCCACATTACATGTCCATACCATCTTAATCTTGCATCTTGCAATCTTTCTCGTCTTTTCTACAATGTACGTAACTTTCAAACTTTTCCGTATATTATGCTTGCGGCTTCGCTAGCGTAGAAATTAGTGTATTATATTGAAATTTTGGACATAAAAGTAGTTATTGTGAGTTAACCATATGTGATAGAGACATGCTGTCCCGAACTTTTTTGTAGTATTTTTGAATATCTACAGTTTTCTAGTACAACACTTTAATGTATCTCTGTTGGCTTACGCGGCGTATGCGACTAAAGCTGACACAAGGGAGTTTTTTTAACTGCGCGTCCTTCATCATAATTTATATATAAACCGTAATGGACTATTAATCTATACCTTTCGGAAAAATGGCACTACCTTTTATTAAAAATTGTACAAAAATCGGTTCAGTAGATTTTGAGAAAATCAATCACATAAAGACAGACATCATTTTGGGTACTTTGTTTAAAAGTACTCGTTTCGTTTCAATTACACTTTATTCAAATAAGCGATTCAACTTGTATTCTTATTATTAACAAGAAATACTTGTGACTTCGTTCACTAGTTTATTGTCCTAATGCCCTTAATTATGTATTTTTATTTTTATCAATGTTTTTCGTGTTTGCGAAAGTAAAACGCGGTTTTTTATCTTATATGCTAGCCCGGTATTTAATTTTCAATTTTATAGATATAACTCGAACATATTTTAGTTAAAAAAAAAAAAAAAAACAATTTAACCTAATTTCATCTCAAGTGGTATCCGGCTGATTTGAATAGACCACCCTCATTTTTTTACTGAGTTGTTGCAAAAGGCGACTAAAGTAAGTAAATCCACTGTGTGATTTTATTGCAGTGTTTGCTCACACAGGACGTAAAATTCTGAAGATGAATGCTAACATAATGAACCATTCTAATCTACTGTCTAATCTACTATCTTACATAAAATGGTGTGCTAAAAGTAAACCTATTAAATTAATCTTTATACCGTTAATAATTTTATGAATAACAAGAACACGTTTCCTTATTTTAAGACGGAATCAAAAATTGTCAGACGGAACGTAGATTGGACGTCATAAAACAGTCAGAAATGAATCCGCACTAATAGTTTAAGATCGGCGGCCTGCCTGACGTCAACTAACCTTAGTCGTATTTTATGACACCTTGGTAAGACACAGGGTGGTTTGTTCTACGCAGCCGGATACCACACAGCTACAATATGTAAATGATATAGTTTATCTTTTGTATTCCGCCGTGTGGTATCCGGCTGAATAGAATAGCACCACCCTCATTTCTTACCGAGGTGTCGTAAAAGGCGACTAAGGTAAGTCGACCCGCCGTGTGGTATCCGGCTGAGTAGAATAGACCAACCTCATTTCTTACCGAGGTGTCGTAAAAGGCGACTAAGGGAAGTAGAGGCACCGTGTGGTATCCGGTTTAATAGAATAGACCACCCTCTTTCTTACCGAGATGTCGTAAAATACGACTGAGGTAAGTTGACGTCAGGCAGGTTTTAGCTACAGTTTATCATTTTCAAGACTTTTATGCGGTTTTTAATGCTCACAGTAATCTTATCAAAACTACGGCGAGTTTTAAATGGTCCATTATTTATTTCATCGCATTTAACACTTCTTATAATATCGTAATATATTTTCTTCAATGCGTCTTTCAATGGCACTAGATAGTGTTATGAGGCGATATATTGTGAGACGCTTCCGGCATGTACCGCTTACTTGTTAAACTTTATTATACTTATTTGGATTAGTGTTATCATTTAACAATTTATATACGGCATTCCGTTTACGAAATCTTCTGCATCATAAAACTTGATATGAATTAAACCCTGGTTTCTAGTAAACCATCATTTTTCTATTATATTGTTTTTTTTTCATCTGATGTAATTTTTGCTATTGCCTTTTTAAGAAACCTATAGCGTTTGACCTAATTTTGGATATATAGATACATTTTCAACACACAGTTTCTAAAGACTAGTCGCGTTCTCGAATTATTTCTTATATTTGAGTGAAGTATTAATAATGTATGTTGCTTTTTCGGTTCTTCAGCTAAGTGCCGTCACATTTCCTGATGATCCCTCCTTGTCCATTACACGAACCAAGGCATGGAGAGATGTCACCTCTGCCATGAGCTGCGTCCGCTGAACCGCCTATATACAGCCCTGGAGAATGGTCTGGAATTGGTATTACCTCAATTTGAAGCATACCAAGTCAAGGTTAAAGCTTGTGTCTATATGATGTACATAAATGATAAATCCATAGAGTTATTTTACATTTTAAACAGCCCAAAATTACATGCCATATTACAGTAAAGAAAGCAAATGAGGTTTATCATCTACCTCTGTTTTGTGCGTGGGTTGTGGACAAACGTTATTCTGTACTTAGAACTTTTAAATTAGGTGTGCTAAAAATGTTCTAAGTATTTTTAAAATTAGGAACGCGTTATGAATATTTCTACATGCGTGTATGATTGGAAAAAATACGAATCTATTCTTCTTTTTCATTATTTGTTGCGACACTTAACTTACAGCCATAGGCATATGGCTTTCCTATTCTAGTATAATAACTCTTTGCAAAAATCACAAGTCATTACATGCGGTCTGACACGTCAATTATAATTCATTTGTTCATTCATTACAATCATTCAACGTATCCGATTTCTGATTGATGGGTGTTTGAACTTCACTGACTCGTGAAAAAATGGCTGCCCTCGACCAATTACGCTTGTAATTAACGTTTCTGTTGAACTTAATGATAGACAAGTTTGAGTATTTATTTGGAATGTAACAACTATAACACAAAGCAAATCAAAATAATCTTTATCAAGCACTTTTTAATCGTCAAAGGTTAATATGATTGATGATGAATATTCCGACCGATTTCGGTCATGGCGAACACTTTGACTCCTAGTCAAATGAAGCTACAACTGGTTAGGAATGTTGCTTTTATCGAGAAGAACCAGCATGAAACTCGACAGTCAATCTTTTAAATATGTTCAACAGTAAACTTGTCTATAGAAAGGTTAATCCTTTCTGTAGACAAGTCTTAGAAATATGCTTATACGGAAATTAAATAACAATTGATTGCAATTAATAGAAGATTATAGGAATAACAAAAATACGTGGATTTGAAAGTCTTTTCAGCTTTAAACAGGGCTGCGGAAATGTTTTAAAATTGATTGACCGCCGAGTTTCCTGCTGGTTCTTTTCGGCAAGAGCAACATTCAAGTTGTAGCTTTATTAAATCTAACTGATCCAGATTATCTAAGTATGTCAATACCAGCTATGCTATACTTCCGCCAGTGGGTATGGCTGCGTGGACAGCATCGATATAAAAAAAACCAACTCTCTCTGTAATATTTTCATAATATCATAAATCACGGTGCACCGTAGCTATTAAATATCATCGTCATGACTGGAAATACAAATACATTTTATAATTATAACAGTTATACTAAATTAAGCCGAGTAGTTTAGACATATTAATTTAAAAAGAATAAATGAGTAAATTTCGTTGTAACAAATTGATCAAAGACAGCGCGAAACGAATAACCAAATGTTACATCCGTAATTATTTAGTGTTGCTAACTGTAAATCAGTAGCCGGATATGAAAAGAGATTAAATTGATCATGGAATAACGAATAACGTATCGGCTCGTAACTAGTGTTATACATTGTTGCTAAACGGAAGACAGATAGCAGTAATGATTTTGATATGTCTGCAGATAAGGATGATAGATTTGATTTTATAATTAGCTACAAAGCGAATCTATTAAGGCCGTGTGATGATAGTAAATATAAAATGTTCAAATTTAACACAGCTATCAGAAGTAATAGTTTTCAAAAATCAACTTAACGAAGGAACAAAAGTAATTTTGGTACTTCTAAGTACAGCTAAGGCTGATGTCTAACGGAAATACTAATACATATATTATAAATATGAAAGTTTGTGAGTATGGATACATGTTTGCGAATCCGCTGAACCAATATCGATGAATTTTGATACAATTATTCCTAATACACCGTGGAGACACATAGGCTATGGAAATCCTGTTAACTCTACTGGACTAGGATGACATTGAAAAGCGTCATCTATTATCAATCTGTCACGCGAGAACAATCCACGCAAACGATGTTGCGGGTAAAAACTAGTTATTAATGAAGGTTGAATTTAGACTAATACAATGCGATAATTAATAAAGTAAATTAGTAGTTTAATACCTTCCCACTGCTGGACAAATCTTTTGTGAAGGATTGGAGCTTCTGTAATGCGAATAAGCAGTCTTGATAATATTTATTTTGTATAAGTCATTTAGGTATATTTTGGTGTCCCACCTGACTTTAAATCATGTAGGATCTATATTGCAATTATAAACCCAGCCTAGCCTCATAGAAACGTTAGAATAATCTAATACACAACTCTCTCTTTCGATCTGTATCTAACGAATGGTTATTTACTATTGAATTAAGATCTCTTCAAGCGACTACCACACGCTTCAGCAAATGTTCATAAAACAATTCCGGTTTGAGGTCGCCAGCCTTACTAATGTCTACTGAGATTTCATTTTCGGGTTTTGAGTTGATCAAATCATTATCCATTGTGGCAAAAGCAAGTTTCCTCAAAAGTATAATACTATTCAAACAAATAGAGGCATTTCCCTAAATCTCTGATAAACTTTTATCCATTGAATAATCTCTAACAATTTAAAAGAACCTGTCACATTCCATTTGAATAAAGTATTTCGGATTTGAATAATGCGTTATCTCCATATAAGACGCTTATAAGTCTCTATTAGTATATGACGTAATACAACCATAATAAAGTCGAAGGCGATCCATTTAAAGTTCGTAGCTTCCAAGTTAAAGATACGTCAAATTAAGACAATGATTAATGTTTATTTCGCTAAATTAATGAGTAGAATACAAAAACTGGGGCGGACAATGACTATACTGAAAAAAAAACCAAAACACGTGTTGAATTCGACGTGTTTAAATAATATCTGTAATCTAACAAAACCAAGCGTGTCCGAAAATAGCGGCCACGAAATTTGAATTTACAAAATTGGGATTAAATTTACGATGTCAGTATAATTTCGAAACGTTTGGGAGAATTGTAAAACTATATCAGTTAAGTTTCCCCTCTTTCCACAGTTTATGAGAGCTTCCTCGATTGTGTAATATGTTTAATCTACTTGTTATTATAGATGTTGAACAGTGTTGACAGTTACCGGCTATTCTAATTTCACACTCTGGCTGCGAAGCGAAAATTCCTTAGCCTGTGAACAGATTTATGTTCATCATAAATATTTAATTGTTATGATTCCTTCGTATCGTGTATATTGATTTTGCTTATATTTTAAACAACTTTACAACTGTATTGTATGCTTCGTTGAGTTCGCTCAGCTTAAAAATATACAACCTTTATGTCCTAGCAATTTGAGTAGATCTAATCTGTAATTGTAATCTAACTTCCTTATTTTAAGAGGGCTCTGCCTGGTTTAGAGTAGCGTCTGATTGGACACTAGGATCTTTCTAAACCTTATCTTTAATAATATTTATCATAATTGACTCGGATACACTTTGCCCTAATATAGCATTCCTAATTACCAGTTTATCAGCTACTATCGCAATGTGTATAAGCTCGCGAAATATAGTCTTCATTTCGCCAATATTATCGCTAATTTTATTGAATAACTAATATAATGGAAAGGTTGTTGTATGGTGTTTTACTTTGATCATTTGGTCAATAAATCATTTTTAATTAGTATTTTTTCTGCAGCAAATTTTATGTTGGTGATTTTAAACAAATGTATATTTTAGCGTGGACGAATACTAATTGACGTTGAATCAAAACAACTTATCCATTTAAATATCTATTTGCAAATCAAATAATATATCTAATTCATTTTAATTCAATCGTTGACAGGTTTCTTCGTGTTTGCCTGAATGAATTATTCAATTTTAACTTGCCTGACATTCGAAGTTTTTATTTATTGACATTGTCACTTTTTTTTTACTATCAAAGCTTTTATTCTCGTTATTTCAGTTAGCTTAGATCTGGTGTTTTAATATTTAATCCCTTATGGTAGAAACGGAGAGTACAAGACTTTGCGAAAGTATGTCAGTCAATCAGTTACATCCACGAAAGAAAATCCACTTTGCTTTTGGAAACAGAGTAAAAAGCACATTGTATTATTAAGCATAGTTAGGCGTAGTAGGGTGTAGCTAGGTGCAAACAAAGTTACTACTATTATACCATTAGCAGATGTCGCTCGATGAACCCTACACACCCTACGAGGTGGACTGATGAGTTCAAAAAGGTCAAAACGACACGGATCGTGTGGTGTAAATAACTCCCCAAGGAACCAATGTCCAGCAGTAGATGTCTATCTTAAAGAAAAAGATTACATCAACTAATAGACTCCCTATAAGGTGTATTGATAGCTTCTAACAGGTCCAAACAACACAGAAACTTGTGATGTGAAGATGCTTAAAGGGTGTTAGTAGTCGGATACCTCTGGACAACTCTTTAAGAATCTACTGGATTTAGACTCAAAAAGGTCTAAGTCGACACCATACGAAGAGACCTATGCACAGCAGTGGATGCGTCTTTATTTCGCACTTATAAATTGGGCTGGGTGCTACTTAAACAAATAAGATTTAAATCCTCCGTTCTCAGTAACTATCTGGCTTAGCTCGTTTGTCACTTCTAGTAGCCTTTGAGTTTTATCGGCGATGCGTATGTCAGGGAAGAAAAGTTTTGTTAACGTGCTTATGTTCGATTCTTCATAACGGATCTGCCATTCGTCCAGGATCGAGTTTTTGTTTAGGTCTGTTACGACACCTCGGTAAAAAAGAGGGTGGCCTATTTTACTCAACCGGATACCACGCGCGGGGTCAACTTACCTAGATCGCTTTTTACGACACCTCGGTAAGAAAGAAGGTGATCTATATCTATCTATCTAACTAAGAAAGCCATGCGGTATTCTACTCGAGTAGAATACCGCATGGCTTTCTTTCCAATTAAAAAAAATTGTGGATTGTAATATCTTAAAATATAACCGATGGTGATAATGCGATGGTGATAGATTGTCGCGTGCACGAATCTAACGCGTGCCGTCCGTTGCAGGCGACACGGCGCCCGCTATGCCCGCGCGCGCGCGGCGGCCTCCGGCTCGCAGCCCCCCGCCCAGCTAGAGCGGGCGGCCGCGGCGCCGGCAGCTCGCGCGGCATGCGCCCCCAGTGACGGCGCCCGCGCGCCTGCCATGGGCGCGGCGCGACATGGCCCCGCGCCCGCGCCCCCTGCGGCTGCTGCTGGCGGCGCTGGCGGTGGCGTGCTGCGCGGCGGCCCCCGCGCCCGAGCCGCGCGCGCAGCGCTCCGCCAACCTGAGCCACATCACGGGCACCTCGCGCACCATACAGATGTTCCTCAAGAATCGCTATCTGCAGCTGATGCCGGATGGCACCGTCAACGGCACCACCGACGGCAGCAGCGTTTACAGTGAGTACCTATGCCTACCTAACCTAACTACCTACTGCTACATTTGTTGTTACATTTCTCTGTTCGATTTTTATTTCTAGGGACTTTATTATATCTACAGATAAGTGCCAGCCTATCGTATAACCTGACTAAATTAATTTTTACCTTAATTATTTATTTCAGAACGAATATATGACAAGATTCCCTTAGTTAATGTATAGAACCGGCTATACTCACGTCTCAGGAAGATTCCCTTTGCGAAAAGTTAAAAGAAATAGCCATACTTACTGTACCATCGCAATATATACATCATCATGCCTTTATCCCACTCTAAATGGGGTCAGCTCAACATGTTATAAACATGTTGTCACATTATTGGTTACGTGGTTACGTTTTTACAACCGGCCGTCTGTCTGGCGTCAACTTCGTCGCCTTTTGCGACACCTTGGTAACAAAAACGGTGGTCTTTTCTACTTAACCAGATACCGTACGGCGGGTCGACTTATCTTCGTCGCCTTTAACGATACTTGGGTAAGAAATGAGGGTAGCACTATTCTATTCAGCCGCATACCACACGGCGTCGTCACAATATATACATATGTATATAATAATATTCTATTCGTCCAGAAAAATATCCATATATTATATAGGACGAAATTTGATGTATATAATAGGTATACAGGTGGTCACAAAAAGCTTATGATTCCTGTGTCGCGACTCAGCAGAGTTAGCAACTTATTCGATAGTGTCGGTATTCGCTTCTACAAATAATTCGCAATTCACACTAAGCTAGTCTACAGAAAGGTTTAAATTAAGCTAATGTTAATACGAAAAGCATATTTCAAAATTGAAGATTATTGGGATGAAAATCCTCCAATTTTATACAAGACTGCGGTTTAATAATGTACAATTGAAAATATTGAAAAGATTGACCGCCGAGTTTCATGCTGGTTCTTCTCGGTAAGAGTAACATTCCAAACCAGTTGTAGCTTCATTAATCATATTGAACCTTGACGATTCAAAAGTGCTTGAAAAAGCTGATTTGAATAAAGATTATTTAGACTAGAAGATTTTATTTCTAGATCTAAGTCTCAATTCTATAAATACAATTGTTTAACGCCGTGTTATGTGAGAAGCATTCAGTTTCTATGGTCTTCCATATCGTATCTATCCAATAAACTTAGTAAACTAGATGTTTTTCCGGCTCGAAAAGGAGAAACGGGAATTTTGTAAGGAAAAGACAGATAGAAAGACAGACTATTGTCACAGACAAATAGAATAGACAAAAAAAAACGAGTAAGTATTAAAAATCCAAGAATTTGATTGTAGTAATGAATTGAATACTATTTAACTTGAGCAGTATTGTTTCCTAATTCAAAATTAGGCTTAATCGAGTTACATTCATCATCCACCTGCCTTTATCCCACTCTAAGTGGGGTCGGCACAACACGCTATAGACATTTTGTCACATGATTTGACTACATATTTTACGAACGGCCGCAGACTTTCGCATTAGTATAGTATTGATGCGGGGTGCATATCGATGTTTTCTTTTACCGCAATGCGCTTCCGCGAAGGCGATATCCGATTACACAACATTGCTCACAGCGTCTCCATTTCATGCCGAGGAGTCGTAACGGCATACCAGAAACCATTTCAACCGCAACGCAGCATTGCGACGCTATTGAAATTGCGATACGTAATTAAAACTACAATTTCTAATGTCCCAGACTAATTTAAATAGTGCAGATGAAAGCATAAAGATTACAGGCGCAAGGGCCAAACGGCACTTGATCGCGTGTTTGAACTTTCCAAAAGACTTGATTCTAAAAGTTGAATAATCATACCTCCAACTGATATTATAAATGCACAAGTTTGTGAACATGGATGTATGTTTTTCACTCTTTCACGGCGAATCCGCTGAACCAATATCGATGAAATTTGACACAATTATTCCTTATAAATCGGGATAACATATAGACTATAGAAATCCTGTTCATTCTACAGGATTTCATGGATTTATGATTGAAAAGCTATCTACGCTATCGCTATCTACTATCAACCTATCACTCGACACCAGTTCTATGTAAACAAAGTTGCGGGTAAAAGCTAGTCATTATAATTGTGAAAGGCTAACTGTCTCCCGCTGTGTGGTATTCGGCTGAGTAGAATAGACCACCCTCATTTCTTACCGAGGTGTTGTGAAAGACGACTAAGGTAAGTTGATCCACCGTGTAATATCCCTCGAGTAGAATAGACCACCTTCTTTCTTACCGAGGTGACTAAGGTAAGTTGACGTCTGGCAGGCGGCGAGTGGTAAAATACCTGGCCAAATCATGTGACAACATGTTTATAATATGTTGTACTGACTCCACTTAGAGTGGCATAAGGGAAAGAGAATGATAATGCTTAAAGTCATTATAATTCTTTACATTATATAATTGAAATAAAATAACATGCGAGTTATTGCAATGACAACTAAACCTCAAAAATTAATCGATGGTGGATTTTAAGGTATAATAATCTCATGCGTAATAATTTATAGAATTAGGCGTTACTTTGCGGAGATCCATAATACAAAAGTAATAATAAAATTATTTTGCTATAATCCGCCAGATTTCTTCGTGGATTATAGCAAAATAATTTTATTATTACTTTTGTATCATGCGTAATAATTAAGCATATTGAATTTAATAGAAAATACAACCGTAGTATAAACCCACGATCATGGGTTTTGGCCATGATTGTTTCTAAAGTAATAATAAAAACAAAAGTAATAATAAAATTATTTTGCTATAATCCGCGATGACGTAAAATAGAAAATATATATAATGCTTAATGCAGAGTGGACAATCGGTTATCATACCTGATACATGCAGGATTCGTAAAAACACATGCACAAACCTCCACCACCGCCACCACAATACACAAGCACTACATACGTTCACTATCACAAACTTAACAATCGTTTCGCCCCGCAATCGAAACATCATCAGGAGATAGACTCCACGACCAAAATCGCAAAGCTATTTTACTTCATCGCGGATTATAGCAAAATCATTTTATTATTACTTTTGTATTATGGATCAAACAAAGTAACGCCTAATTTTATAGAATGTTTCTAAGTTAACCTCATATAAAACGGGTTATTCAATGATATGTATAAAAAAAATAAATGTCTTTTAACAAACAATAAATTACAATATAATTTATTAATGAATTCCAACTTGGGCGTTTATATGCGATATTTTTTTAACAAAATATTTGCTAATGGCAACCGTCCGCTTATCTATTTAATGGCCTGTTTATGGCAACCAGACGCTCGACAGACAACGGTTACGTAATTGCGACCTGTCGCGATATATCGTTATTTAAAACGAAGCAAATAACGAGCTTTTTAAAGAATAGCTGCCACGCGTTGCTGTGGCTCAATCTGGTTTCGACATCCCCTTAAAAGAAACTATTTTTGACGGTTAAAAAATGCTCCGCTATCGATCGGAGAATTTTTGATCTAGCTAGGTTTTATTAAAAAAATGTTTTATTCCTGTTTTCGTGCACTGGAAAAACCGCTATATTTTTATGAGAAAGCAAAGAATAATTAAGCAATTGTAAAGTTATGATAGCTCTATTGGGTAACGGGCGGTCTCGATTTCAGAATGCTAGGATAGATCCAGAAAAACCTTTTTTATATATTTAATTGCATTTTTATTTATCAAAAAAAATTACACTCCACCCAGGTCGGGTAACCCAGGCCATAAGTAACGGCCTGTTACTATCCCACTGCTGGACAAAGGTCTCCTCCCTCCGTTTCTGGAGAGTAGGATTGCAGCCAAGACCTACCACGCTGCTCCAATGCGGATTGGTAGGTTACACATATCTCCAGAATTCTCTAGAGATATGCAGGTTTCCTCACCGAAAAGCGTGTGTTAAATTGCAATTATCAATTAAACACATAAGTTTTAACAGAAAAACTCATTGGTGTCTGCCCGGGTTTGAACCCATGATCGTCTCTAGAGATACACACGATCACACCGCTGGGCTATCACAGCTTTTAGTCACCCTATTACTCATTATTACATGCGAACGGATGATAGGCGTATTAAAAGTTATGATACATAAATTTTAAAAAACTTGTACAAACTGTAATCTGACGTTTTAACTAATTAGTGCCTATACTGAAATAGCTTTTTTTATGAGCATTAAGCCATAAACATAAGTTTTTATTAGGTTTTAGTTATATAAATACGAGTTCTAACGGATTTATATTGCATATAATATATAAGTAAACAAAAAACTTCTTGCCCTTATCCCAATCTAAGTAGGGTCGGCACGACATGCTACAAACATGTCACATGATTAGGCTACGTATTTAACGACTGGCCGCCTTTTTTTATACAGGAAATAACCCCTTATGGAGTACCGCCGCCATACGGGGACAGGCGGCGGTTATGTCGGACTCGCATCGACCAAAACGACCTGTGTGCTCCACCAGGCTGCCGATGGCAAGGATAGGGTATCGTTGTACATATTGCCCCCATCCCCGCCGACAGCTCTGATTCCAGAGAACAAGCACCTTCTCCGGGTAGGGACCACTCAAAGAGAAGCCCCCCTCCGCTAACCGGTGCATCAGGAGCACCAGATGCACCGACCGCCTCGAGGACCTGTAAGCCAGATGTCCGATATACCCCGTTCGGAACGCCCGAAGGTTCCCTGACAGGGTGGCAGACTATGGGCTTAGGCAAGTCGCTACCACCCGAACTCGTAAGCAGCAGATTGGATCCAGAACAAAAGTTCCCGGAACCGCTGCACCGCCCCCCTCCGCAGAGCAGAAGGAGGCCAACGCTGCCCGCGATCGCTCCCTGCCCACCCTGTCAAACGACTGGCCTGCCTGACATCAACTTAACGTAGTCGCCTGTTACGACACCTCAGTAAGAAATTAGAGTGGTCTATTCTATAATCACTTACTGGTTCGTCTATGGCAACCTAGTCTATGATACTAATACAATTGCATAAAAGCACTTGGTCCTCACAGAGAAAAAGATAAAAGACAATAATATAGATTACAAATATATCTAGATATGAATTTCTTTTGACGCCTAAATGGCCCTGATAATAACAATACAGAAGATCTAAAATTTTAATCTGGGTAATTATACGTTAGGCAGCCATTGCTGACTGTCTTATTGTTATAATGACTCAATTGTGATAGAGATCGCCCCAAGCGGCGCTCGGTGGTCCGGCTCGTCGATTGGGATCGTAAAACTGTATTAAATGCTCGAGTTCCTTATTACGTATATGAATGGGCCGAGGCAATACGTATGTTAACTGTTGGTAATTGTTAAAGTTTAATTATTAAAGATAGAGCGCAGTAGTAAATTGCTTCGCGATAGACTTGCTAGAATATTTGATCTGGTGAGCATAAGTTCTAATGGTTGTTAGCACACACTTTATACAATAACACAATATAATAGGAATACCACAATTCCCATTCCGAGATGCACTTCTCTTGAATGACGAACAAAGACTGAATGTAACTGAAACGTTTTATCAATACAAAGACTCTACCGGAAACAATAACGCCACAGTGTTGCCACCATTTCAGTCAAAAATGGCGCGACTCTTACTCTTGTTTCATGACTGTGTTGCTATAAAATACAAAGCGGAAGTCAATGACAACAACAGGGTAGCATTTTATTACTTTTATTTAGTGATTTTATTAGACTTAAAACTTTCTAGAGATATGCTGCACGATTTCCTTCACTGAAAAGTGTGTTGTGTACTGTAAACGGATATTGCAAGAGGTCGTTGCTATCCTGCGTATTACCAGTGTAGCTGATGGATAGTGAACCAGCCGCGGCTCCCTGTCATCGAGAGTCCTACGAACACACCCGAGTGTCGGCTTAGTACGCAATAACGAATGGAGGTTGCAAAGGCAACGGAATAACAAGACATCTTGTATAATGTGACGTTTGCTTTGGGAGATGTATTAATTATGAGTGCGATAATACAAATTGAATTATAGTTCAGGATTTAATTAATACACACTTCTGGACCTTCTTTAACAATACATTATGTTGGGAATTCTACACATATAAAACACAGCAACACCTGGCGGTCTTTAAACGAGAATAAGAGTTATGGTTGCTAACAAAACTGACAAATGAAAATGTACTAAGAATAGTAAAGTAAAATATATCTTCCTCTCCTTATCCCACTCTAAGTGGGGTCGGCACAACATATTTTTCTCTTCCATTCTGTCCCATCATTCGTCAACTCTGGCGCCACTCCTTTTATATGCATGTCATACTTCACACAATCCAAACATCTCTTTGTAGGCCTCCCTCTAGGCACATATCCATCCACATTCAAATTTAACACACGTTTGGTCACATGATTTTCATCCCTCCTCATTACATGTCCATACCATCTCAATCTTGCACTTTGACTTTTCTATAATGGGCGCAACTTTCAGACTTCCCCTTATATACTCGTTTCGTATTTTATCCAGTTTTGTCACACCACACATCCACCTTAACATTCTCATCTCATTTGCATGTACTCTTCTTTCATCCGTCTTTTTCATTGCCCAACATTCTGATCTAAACAATACGACAGGTCTTTTGACCGCTTTATAAATTTTTCCCTTAACTTTAAGAGGAAGTCGAGGGTCACATTGTGCCTGAGACCTACCGCCAAGAATAGTAAAGTGAAATGTGGGACCTAAAAAGACTAGTTATAATTAATCTATGTATATAAAGAAAAATATTTTCTTTAAAATTTAATTTTCCCGCGCAACTCATGTCATAGAGCCGCAGCCGGGTCTAAAGAAAGTGACAAAAAGACGAATAAATATCAAGTCGTTGTCGAATAAAACAATTTGTAATAATAAAAAAAATAATATTGTTTTTTGTGATTTAGCGCCGTGTGGTATCCGGCTGAATAGAACAGTTCCACCTTCTTTTTTTACCGAGGTGTCGTAAAAGGCGACTAAGGTAAATCGACCCGCCGTGTGGTATCCGGCTGAGTAGAATAGATCAACCTCATTTCTTACCGAGGTGTCGTAAAAGGCGACTAAGGCAAGTTGATTCACCGTGTGGTATCCGGTTTAGTAGAATAGACTACCCTCTTTCTTCCACTTAGAGTGGAATAAGGGTAGGCAGATGATGATTGTTTTTTGTGATTTAGGCATGATAAACAGCATTAAATGTCATTTCTGTATTGTTATAGAAACCCAGTTGTGTTTTATTTGAACATCTAAATCACATTATATGTATTTAAAGGTTTTTTGCCCAGCGGTGGGATATTCACAGGTTACTTTGTAATAATAATACACGATTATTATTATGATTTTGGTACGTAATCGTACCAAATTATTATATCAACGCGAAACTCCGACACGGTAATTATTAACAATAAAACTACTTGTTTATACCCATTGTCAAATTAAAGAAATATAAACTAAAGTTTATAGCCTTAATATTAAAGAATTTAATGGTGCAGATTTTAAAAGGGACGCTGTTATTAATATTTCAATATGTTATTATATACACATCCAAAAATTATATACCTACTAGCGTTAAAATACCTTCAATTATGTAAAAAAAAGGTTAAAAAAGGCTTTTTACCTTTTTCGAAGTAAAAATCATCATCCTCATCATTCTCCTGTCTTTTTCCCACTCTAAGTACTCTTTAACTCTAAACATGTTGTCACATGATTTGGCTATGTATTTTACGACCGGCCGCCTGTCTGACGTCAACTTACCTTAGTCGCCCTTTACGAAATCACGTTAAGAAAGAGGGTAGTCTCTTCTACTCAACCGGATACCACACGGCGGGTCGGCTTACCTTAGTCGCCTTTTACAACATCTCGGTAAGAAATGAGGGTGGTTTATTCTACTTATCCGGATACCACATGGCGGATCGACTTACCTTAGTCGCCTTTTACGACACCTCGTTATGAAATGAGGGTGATCTATTCTTCTCAGCCGGATACCACACGGCTTTTTGAAGTAGAATTATGATTGTTTAAGCTTTTATGTTAGCCCAGTATATAAGCTTCAATTGTAAAAATTACATCAATAATGGTCCAACAGATTACAGTCACGGAAGCGTAGCAGAACATAGAAAGATTTTCGCATTAAATATAAATTTTCCATATAGTTCAAAAGTAATAATAAAATTATTTTTCTATAATCCGCGATGATCATCATCGTCGCGGATTATTATATAATTTTATTATTACTTTTGTATTATGGATCTCCGCAAAGTAACGCCTAATTCTATAAATTAATTTTCCATATAGTTAATTATAAGTAAGCTCTGGTTAAATTCTGACAAACGTATCGAAAAAATAATATTTAAATATTTAAGTGGGTCAATGGCAAAAAGGCACGGAGCTCGCCTTACATCCAAATTACATTTTAACGAGTATTACTGTTATAAAAGTTCACGTAATTGCGATACTTGAATGAAATTCCGCTGTAAAAATATATTTTGAGTTTTGGTACAGTTTACTCTACTATAAACTGTAACGGAAACAATTTATAGAAGTTAAATTTAAATTCATTTATTTTTGGATAATAAACTTACAGAAATTCCGTAATCCATACTAGAACAGTCTACAGAAAGGTTTAAATTATGTATAAGAGATATTTATACGTAAAGCATATTACAAAATTGAAGATTATTTGGATGATAAAAATGCCTGGATTTGAAAATCCTATAAGACTGCGATTTAATAATGTAAAATTGAAAATGTTTAAAGGATTGACCGCCGGGTTTCTTGCTGGTTCTTCTTAGTAAGAGCAACATTCTGAACCAGTTGTAGCTTCATTAATCATATTGGTGTTTGACAATTCAAAAGTGCTTATAAGCTAATTTGCTATATATAATAGCTAATTTGCTAATAAGCTTATTTCAATAAAGATTATTATTATTTGATTTGAAGGTGTTAAAATTTTTTAGTTTCCAGTGTGTTACTCTGGCATTGTTAGTTCATATATATATATTTTTTTTATATTGACATATAAGCAACACATATTGATCATCATCTTCCTGCCCTTATCCCACTCTAAGTGGGGCGGCACAACATGTTACAAACATGCTGTCATATGATTTGGCTGAGTTTTTACGACCGGCCGCCTGCCTGACGTCAACTTACCTCTGTCGTACTTTACGACACCTCGGTAAGAAAGAGGGTGGTCTATTCTACTAAACCGGATACCACACGGTGGGTCAACTTACCTTAGTCGCCTTTTACGACACCTCGGTAAGAAATGAGGTTGGTCTATTCTAATCAGCCGGATACCACACGGCGGGTCGACTTACCTTAGTCGCCTTTTACGACACCTCGGTAAGAAATGAGGGTGGTACTATTCTATTCAGCCGAATACCACACGGCGAAGCAACACATATTGATAACCACCACAATTTAGATAATTCAAACGTTAAATCTTGCGTTTTAAATTAAATTTCAATTTCAATATTTCATAATATTATACTAATAAATTCCATAGTTTCAAGTTTTATTGACTAAAACAATATTTTGAAAGGGCGTTTCTCACTCAAACCTATGGTGTACTAGCCATGCGAAATCGTAGCGGATCGCTAGTCTAATACTCCAACTAATATTATAAATACGAAAGTTTGTGAGTATTAATGTATGTTTGTTAGTCTATCCCGGCGAATCATCAGAATTAATATCATGATGAAATTTGGCACAATTATTCCTTATACATCGGAATAGCATATAGGATAAAAAAAATTTGTTAATTCAACAGGAATAGGATGACATTGAATAGCGCTATCTATTATCGCCCTACCACAAGGCAACAGTCGCGAACGAAGTCGCGGGTCCAATCTAGTATCCTATAAAAATACCCTAACGCCTCCTCTCGGTCAGTGAAGTCCATATACATCTCTTGTGGTAGATGGGGCTCGCAGATTCTATTTATGTGCAATCTCCCATCGATAGTGGGTCGAACAATAGTGTGGTGTTTTCTGTGATTTTTGGCCTATTTGCATGGACTTTGCATTGTTTTCAAATGCAAACGGGAAAGCTACGACATTTCTTGACAGAGGCATAAGGATTTGTACAAAAACCTTTACGATCAATTTATTTATTTCTAAGTTTAAGTACCAACAATCATCATCGTCCTGCCCTTTTAAGTGGGTTCGGCACAACGTGCTATAAACATGTTGTCACATGATTTGGATAGATATTTTACCGGTGAATGATAGCGTCATTTGTGTTCTATTTATATTGAAGTACTTTTTTCTTGAAAATCGCTGGAGCGCTTTTCGAAATTCAGATTATCATCTTCCTGCCCTTATCAAACTCTAAGTGGGGTCGGCACAACGTGCTATAAACATTGTTAAATGTTGTTTGGTTAGTTATTTTTAGTAAAAACTGTACAAAAATTGATTCAGTAGACTTTAGGAAAAATCAATCGCATTCAGACAGACAGCTTTTGGGGGCTGTTTTATAATTAGAATAGATTCCTAATGAATAACATAACGTAGTTTTTAAACTGGTTCACGTAACGAAAACTGAAATTGAAAAGTACTGTATTATTCCAGTTCAAACAACGTTTCTAAAACCTGTTCAACACATAAAAGTATGCAAATTCCGAAGTAACATATGTAGAGTAAATTTAGACTAGAAGTCAGACTTTACAATGTAATAAAACGTGTGGATATAAATTATATTAAGTCGGTGCAAATTTGTTTTGTACGTTCCGTTTCTAAAAATCTGAATAATTGTTGTATTGTGTCTGGATTTTTAATAATTGTTTAGGGCTTAAAGGCCATTTTGAAATATGTATTATTAAGAGAGAGAGAGCTTAAACCGGTACTTTTTAAATTAGTAGAAACTATAGAAAAGTTTATAGCTGGGTTTAGTTTAATGTAACGCAATACAAAAGTAAGAAGTAAGAATTATATCTTTTATGCCATGGAATTGTGGAAAGTAACGTAACATAACATAGCGATATATGATTTATATCTATAAATGACTAGCAATCACCCGCGGCTCCGTCTGTGTGGAAAGATTAAAACCGTAATATAGTATTTAACCATAACCATAAAAAGTTGCGCGGACTTTTATTTAGAACTTTGGAAAGGGGAACAATTTTGTAATATATGATTTTTGAATAACTATTACCGTTTACTTAACGCATGCAAGAAAAGCTTGTTTCCGAAGGAAAAACGAAGGAAAAACATGTCGAATGTATAAATATAGGAAATGTGACTTTATTCTTCGTAAAGGGCGATATGTTAGCTATTTACTCGATGTATATGCTCAATTCCACCAAGTTGTATTAATATCAATGCAGCGGATTAATTTAAAAAGCGAACAACACAAAATTAGTTTAGTTTTATTTATGAAAAACAAAACCAAACGTGTTTTAAAAGTTTCCATTGAACATAGCATATCAACGTCGGTCGCAGATGATTAATTTATGCCAACATCACTTGTTATCTTATATCAATTCAGTGCAATAGAATACGTTTTTTGCTGTCAGAGTGTATTAATTTAACGTTTTTTCATCTCTGTACTCAAACGGGATAGCTGAACTCTAATTTAATTGGAATTTAACAAAAATATTATTTATTTAACAAATTGCGTCTTAATTGCTTTACTGGATCGGTCATGATCCTACTAATATTATAAATGCGAAAGTGGAGTATGTATGTTTGTTACTCTTTCACGAATCCGCTGAACCAATATCGATGAAATTTGGCACAAATATTCCTTAAACACAATATATAGGATATATAACTCCAGTTAATTCTACAGAAATAGGGTTCCATTGAAAAGAGCCATCTATTATCAACCAATCTCGCGAAAACAGTCCACGCAAAGGAAGTTGCTTGTGCATAAAACTGCGGTGCGACGTCGCATCGCAAAAACCTGCGATCTCGCACGACGCATCGCAAGAACATACGAACTGATTCGAATCGCGTATATCTGCGATGTTACGTCACACTTGTTGACCATATATTTAGTTCGCTCTGAGACTGCGCGTGGGCAATTCGTGTACTCTAGATAGAAATAGTTCCCACCGGGATTCATAACAGTAATAAATGGATGAACTCAAAATCTTCTTTGTTTCTTTTTCCTGCATCTCCTAAGCAAAAACAAAAGTGCACACTTCTTTTTAACGTTTAAAACAAGTTTTGTACGGTTGACGGTCGTCGCCAGAATGGTCACACTGGGAGACGCCTTGTCGCACGAAATCGCATCGCAGCAATTTGTGTCGCAAGTTTCTGCGTTGTGATTTCGCATCGCGTCGTATCGCAGTTTTGTGTTCAAGCCCTTAAACCCTTCTGTAGACTGGAATGCAAAAATTATGGTCTTATTTCAAAGTCCATGTTTTACTAGTATTGAAGATCTGATATTTATGATGTGCGAAGCCGGTCTATGTATATATATTGGCGACTGAACAGGAAGGATCTGTAATCGGTTTGCAGCAAATTGATGGTCAGCCTTTGATCGTGACATCTTGATGAAACTAAACGCTGTGATATAATTACAGAAACTAGTTCGATACAAAAAAAAAACTAATCCAACACGAAGGGAAAACAATAAATTTCGCGCGGATCTCATTTAGGATGTTTGTACACCAAGCGTATTTTAAGATTTTATTATTTTCATGTTTTTACTCATTAAAAAAACCGTGTGGTATCCGGCTAAGTAGAATAGTAACATCCTCATTTCTTACCGAGGTGTCGTAAAAGGCGACTAATGTAAGTCAACCCGCCGTGTGGTATCCGGCTGAGTAGAATAGACCACCCTCATTTCTTACCGAGGTGTCATAAAAGGCGACTAAGGTAAGTCGACCCGCCGTGTGGTATCCGGCTGAGTAGAATAGACCACCCTCATTTCTTACCGAGGTGTCATAAAAGGCGACTAAGGTAAGTCGACCCGCCGTGTGGTATCCGGCTGAGTAGAATAGACCACCCTCATTTCTTACCGAGGTGTCATAAAAGGCGACTAAGGTAAGTCGACCCGCCGTGTGGTATCCGGCTGAGTAGAATAGACCACCCTCATTTTTACCGAGGTGTCGTAAAAGGCGACTAAGGTAAGTCGACCGGCCGTGTGGTATCCGGTTGAGTAGAATAGATCACCCTCATTTCTTACCGAGGTTTCGTAAAAGGCGACTAAGGTAAGTTGACCCAGAGTGTGGTATACGGTTTAGTTGAATATACCCTCCTTCTTACCGAGGTGTTTATAACATGTTGTGTCGACCCAACTTAGAATGAGATGCGGGCAGGAGGATGTTGTTTTAATGAGTAATAAATATCCTCCTGCCCTTATCCCACTCTAAGTGGGTTCGGCACAACATGTTATAAACATGCTGCAACATGATTTGGCTGGATATTGTACGACCGGCCGCCTGACTAACGTCAACTTCCATAGTCGCCTTTTACGACGCCTAAGTAAGGAAGAAGGTGGACCCCTTTACTTATTAAAATAACAGTTTCCACTAATACTTAAAGGAAATGGTGATGGCAGTGCACTTATATAAAAGAAATTATTGCTCGATTATGTCGATGATGATTTGTTGAGTATATAGATTCAGAATAAAATAGTCACTTTATGACTGACGAAAACAGCTATGATTGGAATAATCTATTGAGTACTATAGTAGTAAAAAAGTAATGACAATATTAAATTGCTATAATCCGCAATTCAAATTCAAATTCAAAATATTCTTTATTCAGATAAACTTGTAAACAAGTGCTTTTGAATCGTCAACTCTACTGCTGTTTCGAAAAGCTGTTCCTACTGAGAAGAGCCAGCGAGAAACTCGGCGGTTGCTCTTTTAAAAATATAATTCTTAATACTATTTACATTATTTCGTTACTGTCTTGTACAGGTTCAAAGAGATCTATATCCACACATTCTTATCTTCTAAATAATCTTCAAGAGTATAGTAGGCAATTCCTTTGTATACCTGGTATATGCAAAATTCGTAAAAAAAAAAAAAAACTTCGACCACATATATTGCAATTTCACAACTCAGCACTGCAATTATTCACTACCACAATCTCAACAATAGGTTTTCTTCGTAACCGAAGCATCAAAGGAGATAGACTTCACAACAACGTCGCAAAGCAAGTCATCACCCAAGCAACCATATAGTTGGCTAAATTCCCACTATTTGCTTCTGAGAGTTATTGTTATAAAGTGTCAAGTTGAAGGCTTTTTCGCAGGTGTGTAGAATTTCCAAACATTCGATATGCAATATTGGGTATACCCATTATCGCTTAATGCTAATACCAAATATAATGCCCATATCGCTTGTAATAAAATATTGGCCCCGAATCAGAAGACGCTATAAATTCTAATTGAAATTCAATTAATTCTTTATTCGCCTCAGCTCTTACAAGCACTTTCGAATCGTTAAATTACAATAAAGCGACTGGTTCGGAAAGGTGCTCTTACCGAGGAGCACCAGCAAGAAACTCCGCGCTCTTTTCAAAGTTCAGGAGATTCTTTAACCAGTGGAATGAAAATTCCACTAAAGGTCTGTCAGTTAAAGGGCGACCGTATATAGATATTTTTAGTGCCGGTGTGCTACAAGCTTAGCACGCTGTATGCGCCGGCGCATCGACGACAGGGAGATTGATGGCAGCTCGGTTTAATATAGCAATTTACACCTGTTAGCTCGCTTCCTCGACATCATCATTACCGCGGTCGGTTAACGTGAAAAATGAAATTGTTACGTTTTGAAATTCAAATTTTTCGTCGGAAACTTTATTGGGTGTAAATCGGCCGATAAATATCGTAATCTAAATGAGATCGCGCGCCTTTTTAATGCACGCAACAAAGTTTCGGCACCGTCCACGTTATAACAAGGGTTTTAATTATTTTAGTATATTAGGTTTGATTGATCTCACGGTAAGTGGTCAATCTATAATGACGAAAAGCTTTATTGGTAGGCTCACACCAAACCAAATCAAAATAATCCTTATTCAAATAAGCTCGTTCCAGCTCTTTTAAAGCGTCAAGGATCATTATGATTGATGAAGCTACAACTGGTTCGGAGTGTTGCATCTTACCAAGAAGAACCAGCAAGAAACTCGGTGGTCAATCTTTTTTTACCAATATATATAGGCACGCGGCGCGCTGCCGCAATCGCTGTGCCACTGCATTTTAAATCTGTAATATCTTCGAAAATGTTCATTTAAATTATATGCTGTAAACAGCCATATTGATCGCACTTTTGCGCCTTGCAAAAGTGCGTAACTCGTTTGTGGGTTTTGGTATAAGATTCTATAATAAAATTCCGCAATCAATTTCAGCTTTATGCCAGCTGCCATTGCAGCAGTTTAAAAACAGTGAAATCTCATCGTTTCCAAAGCTTTAACCTTAGCTTAATGGTAAAATGTCTTTCTTCCTTACTTACTTTCCTCTTCTTATTGTAATGTACTGCGAATGGCAGTTTTGAAATGTTCCAGAGATAAACAGGAGTGTGACGGGCGCCAGCGGTGACATTTCTGACTTGACCTAAATGTAGGGTTGGAAATTGATTTAAACATCGCCATTACTCTCATCTTAATTGCGTCTAATGACTACTTGTTTGAACTGCGTCAAAATGTTATTTAATTGTCTATTTATATATCAGTAATTGGGTGACGGGTATGTTTTTATAATATATACGTATAAAAAATGTCTGGTATTATCTGGAATCGATCCTAGTATTCAAAATTCGAGGCCTTCTTAACCGAATTGAGTTATCATGACTTTGCAATTGACAAGCGAAATTATCCTTTGCTTTCTTATAAAATTATAGCCATTTTTAGTGCCCAAAACCAGGGATAAAAGGTTTAATACAACGTAGCTATGTTGTTTTTTCCCCCCAAAACCCCTATATGGTGAATTTCATGAAAATCGTAGGAGTCGTTTCCGAGATTCTGGAAATATTAATACCTATATACATACAAAATTAACTCATTTAAATATTAAAGGTTGGTACAACGTGAAGTTATTCTTGGACCAATTTAACTTGACATCTACAATTTGAACTGGTTATAAAAGTATCAGTTTACTTCGAAAACGGTAAACCCTTTTTAAAGGCGAATAAGCAAAGTTGATGTCAGGCAGGCGGCTGGTCGTAATACGTAACCAAATCACCCCACTTAGAGTAGGTTAAGGGCTGGAGAATTATGATAAATTTAATTATTACTTTTGTACTATGAATCTCTGCAAAGTAACGTCTAAGTGTATGTATGTGTGTCATCATCATCCCACTCTAAGTGGGGTGAGGCACAACATGTTGTCACATGATTTGGCTACGTATTTTACGACCGGCCGCCTGCCTAACGTCAATTTACCTTAGTCGTATTTTACGACACCTCGGTAAGAAGCGGGTTGTCTATTTTACTCAACCGGATACCACATGGTGGGTCAACTTACCTTAGTTGTCTTTTACGACACCTCGGTAAGAAATGAGGATGGTCTATTTTATTCAGCCGGATACCACACGGCGTAAGTGTATATATGTGTGTGTAAGCAAAAAAAATCAAACGTTAATAAATAAATAAATAAATAAATATATGGGACACTTACACACGGTCGTCCGTTCCCAAAGTAAGTAACTTAATACTTGTGTTATGGTAGACAGACAACTGGCGAATATATACTTATATATTATTTAAATACATACTTAAATACAAATATACACCCAGGCTCAAAGACCAACAAATTCATTTATAGAAAATGTTGGCCCTCGGCGGAAATCGAACCCGCAATCCGCGGAGCTAATGGCAGGGTCACCACCCACTGCGCCAACGGGCCAGACAAAGAGATATAGAGTGAATATAGAGTGAATTTTTTAGATTTATGTTGACGCGTTAGTTATGAGTAAAACTAGTAATATATAAAAACCCATTTCATTTCGATTCAGCAAACAGTTTTGTAGGTAAACATCTGGTAACCGTTATCTCGGTGCGGGTCAACAGAATCGATTTATCGCCACTATTTACGTAAACATTATTATTTAATAAGTTTTCGGAATATTCAATGAGCAATTATTTAATTGATTCATCTTGTGGACTTTCTTTTTTGCGGAGAAATAACATTAATGCAAAGTGGGCATTACAACTTTGAATTCGGTCAGTTTAACATTAAGCGTGCGATATATTCACCTAGAATCGACAAAACAAGTAAAATGAAAAATACAAGTTATACAAATTATTCCGCAATCCATACTAGATTAAGCTACAGGTGTAAATTAAGTGTAAGAAATATGCTTAGAAGTAAAGCAGAAACTGGGTGACCGGTGCCTTGCTCGGTAATTTTTTTAAAAGATGAAAAAAAAAAAATAGTTGAGGAGGTGGGGCTTGAAACAAGGTATTTGACCTATCTAAGCCGCTCGTTCCCCAAATGAGCTGTCATGACTTGACATTTGATAGCGAAAATTATCTTTTAAATTCTACATTAATTTTAGCATTTTCCCGAAAACAGGGATAAAACGAGATTAAAAAAAAATAAAAGCCCCAAAACCCCCAAGCCTCCCAAAACCCCCTACATACTGAGTATTAGGAAAATCGTTGGAGCCGTTTCCGAGATTATAAATACATATATATATATATATATATATATATATATATGTCGGCGGGTAGCCGTACTTTGAATATCAACATCACGCCATTTGATTTAGATTGTTACTATGATGTTTAATTTGTCGATAAATACCTTCATTACTGAAATAAAAACACGTGGTTAATATTTTTACCACGTGTTCAGACTTCAGAATTAATATTTGCAAGTTACATTGTAATAAATTTAAACATTTCATTTTAAAATTGAGAACATTTCTTTGTAAGTAAAGAATAGTTTTAGTTGAAAAGGTGGGTAGTTTGTTCAATCGAATTACACACCCAGTCTTTCTATAAAAGCCGAGCGCACGACAGCTCGTGAGATTATTCCGTTTCGGACCGCCGCAGCGGACAGAGCTCTTGAAAAATAAAAGTTTATAAAAATTATCTATTCAGTTTATATTTATCACCAATTATGGGGGATAACCCTGCCCGTGACGTCAGCGATACTGACGTCACGCTTTTCAAAAATGATCGCGCAGAGCCTCTTCTGTCATATATATATATATATATATATATATATATATATATATATATATATATAGAAAAAGAAAAAGTTTCCTTCCTACGAGGTGTATGACGTCGGTCACTAAAAATGCGGTGCTAAAAACCTGTGATTTTTCTAAATTTGATGTTTAGGTCTACCTTTATTTAGTGTTCTATGTGTGTACCTTTTTTGTGGAATCACAATAACAAAAAGCTTTTAGTAATCGATTGATGTTTACTAACACGATTAATGTAACAATGCCGCAATTACGATACCAGCGGCGGACATGTAAAAATAAACAAGCACCAGAATGATACGTTGAAGTATTTTTTCTGGGCACTAAATTGTTACAGACAGAACAATTGACATACATCCAATACTTTGTGGAGTAATGAAAATATTTTTTATACTTATGAACACTTATGTCATAAACACCGTGCGGTATTCGGTTGAATAGAATAGTTACCAACCTCATATCTTACCGAAGTATCGTAAAAGGCGACTAAAATAAGTCAACCCGCCGTGTGGTATCTGGTTGAGTGAAATACTCCATGCTCTTTCTTACCGAGGTGTCGTAAAATACGAATAAGGTAAGTTGAAGTCATGCAGGCGGCTGGCCGTCAAAAACGTAGCCAAATCATGTGACAACATGTTTATAACATGTCGGAGCCCACTCAGTGTGCTCTTTTTAAATACATGTCATACTTAACACAACAATCTCTTTTTCGGCCTCCCTCTAGTTACATATCCATCCACATTCATATTTAACACTCGTTTGGTCACATGATTTTATATTTTTTGAATTAATGTTGATGTTATTTTGAATTGACGATATTTTTAAGCCACGTTTACATACCTTATACATGCAGGACAAGTCATAACATGTATCACGAAACGCCACCACCAACAACAAACCAGCATTAAACACACTCATTACAACAATCTCCACGATCGTTTCGCCTCGTAATCATCAGGAGGAAAGGCTCCACGACAAAAGCGTAATGTATTCTTCTTCTTCTTCTTCTTTGTCAACCGATGGACGTCCACTGCTGGACATAGGTCTCTTCATGGGATCTCCATACCACACGATCTTGTGCCGCTTGGACCCAGCGGCTCCCCACGACCTTTTTAAGGTCGTCAGTCCATCTCGTGGGGGGTCTACCGACACTGCGTTTTCCGGTGCGGGGTCGCCATTCCAACACCTTGAGACCCCAACGTCCATCGGTTCTACGCACTATGTGCCCCGCCCATCGCCACTTCAGCTTCGCGACCCGCTGAGCTATGTCGGTAACTCTGGTTCTTTTACGGATCTCCTCATTTCTGATTTGATCACGTAGAGATACTCCGATCATAGCTCGCTCCATCGCCCGCTGAGCGACTCTGAGCCTTCTTATGAGGCCCATAGTTAGCGACCACGTTTCGTAAACGTGGTAATGTATTAGTAAATTATTTCTATCCCAACTTCTGAAAAGTAATTGACTAAGTGTCTGGTTTCTCTCAATAAGATTCTATGGCTGGTCCATTTGTGACCTCCATTGTCGCTTAGTGCTTTGATGTTTTCTTTGCATTATCATATATCACTTTGAATTGGTAATAACTCGCAACATTCATGATTGGCGCGTTATCTGATCGGGCATCTTGTTTGCTCAAATCAACCTCCCGATCGAATGATACACTGTCTGGCGGCTTAATTGAATTCGTGATGCGACTGGCACAGATTTCGACCTTTAGTGTATCACTTGTCAAAAGGTTAGTTGAGTTTCCTATTTCATTTGGATGATTTTGTTTGTATATTAACCGAGTGATTACAACTGGTTTTATAGTATTTTTTTCTAACAGTTAATCTGTTAGAAAACAGATGGTTTGATGGTGGTTTGATCTTTAAGGTCCTATATGCGGGCTTAAAACCATAGGGGTGTATCATCAAAGATTAAATTTTTGTTCTTATTATTTGATTCTACAATAAAGTACAAAAGTACTATTACTTACGGTGTATGGTACACCTTTAAATTCTACAAGTATATTAAGGCCTCATCTGATGTTTCCATGATTTTTGGTTGGATGTAGCCTGTAAGTGCCTACTCAGAAATCAAACTTTCTCAATCAATCAATCTTTTAATATTTTGGAATTGGAAAATCACTTTGCAGAGTTCTATAATTTAAAAAATCAAACATTATACTGTCATGATTCGCGATTACTAGTCGATTAACTTACGGCCGATGATAATTCTTGACAAGAATTTGTCTTTATGGCTGGGCAGGAGTATAAAAACTTTTGAATCTTAAATACTTTTAAATTTTCAGTCATCAACAGATCTAATTGTACAATTTTATGAATAACTACTACTGATTTGGAATGTTGCTCTTACTGATAAGAACCAGCAAGAAACTCTGTGGTCAATCTTCTAAATCCATATAATCCTCAATACTGTAGCTATTATAGTAATTGACTTCGTAATTAGCTAATGACGTGAACGAATTATAATTCTACTAATGTATTTTAAATTGGAAATGCCTTTTTAATTATATTTCAAATTAACTTATGCCGTTGAACTCTCGAGCAATATTTATACATTTAACTATGACAGTCTACGTTTGAACTGTCATTGGTCAGACAAATGTGAACATTACGAAAAACAGAAAAGAAGAAAAGAGATGTGGTGCTGGTTTAGAATGCTTCCATTGTTGCTTGTAGAATATTCATCATTCTCCTGTCCTTATCCCACTCTAAGTGGGGTCGGCACAATATGTCTTCTTCTTCCATTCGCCTCTATTATTCATCAACTCTGGTGCCACTCTTTTTTTTTCACACAATCCATCCATCTTTTTTTCAGCCTCCCTTTAGTTATACATCCATCCGCATTTATATTCAAAACTCTTTTGGTCACATGATTTTCACCCCTCCTCATTACATGACCATACCAACTTAGTCTCGCACTTGTCATCTTTTCTGCAGTGGGTGCAACTTCAGACTTTCCCTAATATACTCATTTCGTATGCTATCAAGTTTTGTCACACCACACATCCACCTTAATCGTAATCGGCACAACATGTTTTTCTATTTTATTCTCTGCTATGATTCCTCAACTCTGTTGCGACTCCTTTTATATGGTCATACTTCACACAGTGTAACCACCTCTTTTTCGATTTCTCTCTTCTTATTAATTCATCTACATACATTTTTAACACTCGTATGGTTACATGATCTTCATCCCTTATTACATGTACATACCATCTTAATCTTGCACTTTTCGCTTTTGCACTTGCAATTTTTTTATAATTAGCCCACCTTTCAGACTCCCCCTCAGTTCATATTTTATCCATTCTTGTCACACCATACATTTTCATCTTATTTTCATGCACTTTTTCATCAGTATTTTTCATTGTCCAACATTTTGATCCATACAGCACGACTTATGACCGTTTTATAAATAGCTAATAGAATATTGTCTGTTTAAAATATTGGCTCGAATAAGTGTATCTATAAAAACAGTATCAATTTAACTATTTCCGTCCGTACATAATGTGGTAATATTTTTTATCTTAATCCGCTAATACTGGTACAGTAGTTCCCATTTGCTTGTATATCTGTTGCCAGTGACGCAAAAATGCCGCTTAGTTAATAAACCTTTATAGAACAGTAAAAATATTACAAATAAACAGACAGTGGAATATATTTGATTTAAAGTTGCTCTCAATTGAAATATCTATATTAATTATTCGCGTATTTTTTTAAAACGTCTTCATTTTTTTTACTTATTCATAAAATTTGTCAAATTAGAAATCAAATTCATAATATTCTTTGTTAGTAAACTTGTAAACAAGTGCTTTTGAATCGTCTACTCTACTGCTGGTTCGGAAAGCTGTTCCTACCGAGAAGAGCCAGCAAGAAACTCGGTGGCTGCTCTTTTCCAAATATAATTCTTATTACTAGTTACATTTAGTCATTACTTTCTCTCATAAGATCGAAGAGTAGCTATATCCTATCTATGTAATCTTCAATAGTGTAATAGACTATCTGTATCGGCTTCTATTATAGTTTTTAACTGTTGCAATGGCAAAGCTAAAATGGAATGGAATGGCGATATTTTATAATAGAATCTTCTACCCAAACTCACAAATGACTTACGTACTTCTGCAAGGCGCAAAGCAGGAGCCGCAAGCTTATGTCGGCTCCCTACTTTGTCTGTTATATACATCGCCAATTTTTTTTATAAATGTTTATTTATGCACAAAACGTATATTGCATTATATCCTACTTCCTAATATCCTAATTCCTAATATCCTAATTCCTAATCCAACTAATATTATAAATGCGAAATTTATGAGTATGGATGTATATTTGTAACTCTTTCACGGCGAATCCGCTGAACCAAGATCGATGAAATTTGGCACAATTACTCCTTATACACCGGGGTAATATATAGGAATCCTGTTAATTCTACAGGAATAGAATGATATTGAAAAGCGCCATCTACTATCAACGATCAAAGTCGCGGGTGAGAGATAGTTTTTTAAATACTTTTAACTATACCTAAAATGTCTTGGAGTAAGAATACGGGTAAATCTGAAGGCAGACGCTAACGTTGGTTAATATTAGGCAATGTTCCAAATCGATTGAAGCTAATAAAATAGTGAAAATATGAGATCACTTTTCGACAGCAATTGGTGTGCGGTAGAATGAACATTCTTTGTGTGTTATTTAAACGTGTTGCGTTCAATTTGTACTAATAAATCTGGATCGTGGTGCTTTATATTAATGGGTAGGTATTTTTTTGTATAATTTCGAAAGAAGACTTCGTTTTTTTGAAATAAGTGGATATAGCTCTCTTTGAACAGTACAAGACAGTATAGACTTAATGAAAATAGTATTAAGAATTATATTTTTAAAAGAGCAACCGCCGAGTTTCTTGCTGGCTCTTCTCGGTAGGAACAGCTTTCCGAACCAGCAGTAGAGTTGACGATTCAAAAGCACTTGTTTACAAGTTTATTTGAATAAAGAATATTTTGAATTTGAATTTGAATTTGGAAAACTGTAGCAAGGTTTACGGTAGCATATAACGGCGTAATAGTTTCAGTGATGATAAAATTATACAGATATAAAATGCAAAAAATTGTTTATTTCTGTGCTTGCATAGAATTAAACAATTTTTTGCTAAAAAATATGGAATACTATTATTAGTAAATAAGATATATCTACCATTAGTTTGGTAAGATGAAATCAAGAACTAGTTTCGAAACTCGGCGGTCACTTTTTAAATAATTACAATATTAATGAGAAATAATAATTAAAGATATAATAAAACAATATATCATCTGACTATAAGAACTGTGTTTTAGGTAAAAGCAATTTTTTTTTGCAAACAAAACAAGGTTTTGAAAGCTGAACATTTAAACACATAAAATAATGTAGAGTACACAGTACGAAAATAAAGAGAATATTATATTGCTATAATCCGCGATACAATCGCAGATTTAAAGATGGATGGACACATTTATCGCGGATTATAGCAAAATAATATTCTCATTAGTTTTGTATTATGGAGCTCCGCAAAGTAACGCCTAATTCTATAGGTAAATTACAGTAAACAGTATAAATATTTATGAACTATGGCGAACGAAAAAGTATAAAATTACTTGTTGCAAATTGTTATGTGCTCGTTCCTGAAGGGATAACGGGAAAATTTATATTCTTTACACTAGTCCAGTACATAAGCTTCAATTGTACCAAATTTCATTAATATTGGCCCAGCGGATTAGTCGTGAAATCGTAACAGACAGACTTTCTGATTTATATTATTAGTGCGTATTAAGATTTACAAAGTCCTAATGAGAGGATAAAAACAAAAATAATAAAATGCTGTCAAGACATGTCTATTCGCTATGTTTATATCAAAATATAATCCATATCGAGGTACTATGATATGCACGCAGCTTCTGTCGACTAACGAAGCCGCCCGACGAGTGGGCCGGTTAAGGCAAGTGCATACTGCAATCCCTCCCCTATTACTGTTTAAATATTTACACAATTATAGAGGGGTTATGAAATCATAATGTAATGCGAAAGTTGGTTCAAATGTCAGGGGCCGATGAAATAAGTCACATTAATATTTAGTAGGTTTGCAATAATATATTATTAGTGTCTTAAAATTCATTGATTACGGTCTGTTACCGTCGCACCCGAATATATTTTCTCACTCTTACGTCAAATTGACTGCATCAAAATCGGTAATTAAGTAAGAATTTTCACCAAATTTTGCTTAATTAGTTTTACCATATCTATACTTGCCTCAACTAAGTCTGTGGTCGTTGCCCTACAGCGATGGTATTTAAGATATTGCCAACATGACAATTCAAAAAATTACATCACTACATATTATAAAACAAAGTCCATATTTCCGTATGTACGCATAAAACTTTAAAACTACGCAACAGATTTTGATGCGGTTTTTTTTAATAGATAGAGTGATTCCAGAGGAAGGTTTGTACGTATAATAACATTCAATACGAAGTAGAGAAATACTGTAATTTTTGAGGTTTCTGTAAATAATTACATTTTTTTCCGCTTACATTGCAAACGCAGGCTAAACCCTACGAGATTTATCAAAATGATGTACTAAGTATTTGTACACCTTAAAAAGGTCTACAGAAAAGTCCGCGATGGTATATATCTATCTCTTATGGATAACCCACAATAGCAGTTTTTTTCATTTACTTTTTACGAAAAATGATGCCTTATGTTCAAAGCAATTTTTATACAATACAGCATTAATCCTTATCCAATTGAGTACCTTAAATAAATTGTTGATTTAATATAGATCAATATGGCCGTTTACAGCATGCAATTTAAGTGAACATTTTCGGAGATATTACAGATTTAAAATGCCGTGAGGACGCCGCGCTTCACCCTATAGCACTTCGAATCTTTTAGAGTTTGTTTAAAGACATTCTGTAATTAATTGTAAAAATAAAATACATAGGTAAAATGTAAAAGTAAATTAGTAAAAATGTACTATATGAGTTTAGATATTCCAAAGATAGCAGGAAATCGTCTTGGTATAGGGAGAGGAAATTGTTTTTCTCCAAATTTAACGCTTGCGGGCCACGGGCAGTAATGAATAAATCAAAACTACTGGATCGATTTTAATCATTTTTTTTTACACTGACTGACATGGGATATATATTTTATACCCGTGCGAAGCAAGGGCAGGCCGCTAGTATTATATATAACTAGCTGTGATTGGCTTTGCCCGCTTGGAGATTAGTGTATTTAATTAAAATTTTGAACATAAACGTAGCAATTGTAAGAAAAACAAAAGAGATAGAGACATGCTTTTTTGTAGTATTTTTGTAGATCTACAATTCTTTATTACTATACTTGAGTGTATTTTTGTTGGTTTACGTGGACTACGCGACTTAATCTCCCAACAGGTGAGTTTTTTTAACTGCGCGACCTCTGCAACAGAATTTACATAAACCGTAATGCACTATTATTGTACTATTATTGTAAACCTTTCGGAAGAATTGCATCTTTAAGTAAAAATCGTACAAAAATCGGATCAGTAGATTTTGAGAAAATCGATCATATACAGATAGACAGCTTTTGGGGACTTTGTTTTATATTAAGTATAGATTTCAAATTTTATGATCAATTTATTTACCCATTTGTTATGATCAATTTATTGACTAAACGTGAAAAATGATTATGGGAAATGTTACATGTCCTCTATGAGACATATCGTATACTTGAGTTATTACGAAACTTGATTACTAACTGATAGTTATTATTATGTGTATATAATTATAATTAACACGGATTTGTGATATAATAGCTGTATATATGGTATTAATTGCTTCCAAATTTTTAGTTCTATAACTTTTTGTTTACCCGTTTTATTACGATTAAAAATAATACGGTTGATATGACATGGATACCGGATAAACTTTATAAGAAATTTTACTAGATCCAATGAAAATTTAATGTCATACCGATAGAAATCAACGTTATCGATGAATCACATACTATTTACAGTATTTATGGGCCCGCCGCGGTGTCAGCGAGGCAGATTCACGTAAATGATGGGGTGGATAATATTACATCACCGTGAGAAACCTTCAGGCCGTTAAAAATATCGGGATATTAGAAATAGTATAATAGATAGTCATTCTACAGGTGTAATCTGCAGTAAACTAGAACTGAAATATAAAGCTGCATAGTTAAATTTAAGCTATTAAATGTCAATTAGACATGTCAAAAATATTTTAGTTGTTTCTGTATGTAAACACATTAGCCCTGTGGTATCCGGCTGAGTAGAATAGAACCTCCCACTTTCTTACCGAGGTGTCGTTAAAGGCGACTAAACTAAGTCCTTGTGGTATCCGGTTTAGTAGAATATACCACCCTCTTTCTTAACGAGGTTTGTTAAAATACGACTAAGGTAAGTTGACGTCAGGCGGGCGGCCGGTCATAAAAATGCAGCTAAATCATGTGACAGCATGATTTAGCTGCGTTGATTTTTTAAGATGTTGTGCCGACCCCACTTAGAGCGGGATAAGGAACGAGTAAGAAACTAGAATACTTTTTCGACAAATCGCGTTATTAAAGTAGAATTAAAAATTGCAGTTCTGTGAAAAATGTATATGTAACTAAACTACGTTAAAATTCCTGGTGATAACTATGGTTATAAAATCATAAATAAACGAATATACGAATATATTTTAGAATAAGAGATAAATGGCAATAAAATCGGCTAATTAAAGAACATTTGCTGAAAGTATGAGGTTTTGTGGTCTAAATACAAAAAAATCTTTACAAAAAATATATTTAAATATACTTTGAAACTCTTTAAGTACGAAAGGTGAAATAAAAAAAATTAAATTGCGATATAAATAGTCAAGTTAATTCTTTCCATGCTATAGTATCATATCGCTAATCTGTACGTGGCCTTATACTATATTAATATAATTTCGCTATCGTTGCGCGGATCTCGTTGTCCGTCTGTCATCGTTTAAATTTGCATGTTCCGTTGTTATAATACGTTATGAAATATGGCGAAAACAATTATTTATTTGTGTTTCGATTTAAAATTAGCATAGTTTGTTTGTAATCCTCCTGGCCTTATCCTACTCTAAGTGGTGACGGTATAACATTTTATAAACATGTTTAATATCATTTGGCACGAGTATTTTACCACCGGCCGCTTGCCTGACGTCAACTACCTTAGTAGCCTTTTACGACAGCTCGGTAAGAAAGAGGGTGGTCTATTCTTCTCAGCCGGAAACTTCACAGCGAGCCAACTTACCTTAGTCGCTTTTATGATATCTCGGTAAGAAATGAAGGTGGTCTATTATACACATACCGCAGATATCACGCGGCCGTAAACTCTCTACCATTTGCAAATTTCCTCACAAAACTTAAACTTATTTTATCTTACTTAAATAGTAATAGCAATTAACAATCTGGATTTTTACATACATTTTTCAAAAATTCCTGCTCGGGTTTCGAACCCGTCAGCCCTTGGCAAGTATCCCGCATCCTTAAAATTAAGCCATCACGGCTTTAAGTGTTATTAGATAGATAAAACCTTCTAAAATATTAGGCTATCTAATTAAAGCGTAGGAAGCGATTGATTTATCTAAGGATCTGCTTTATGAGATTTATCCTGGATTTATAGGCGTCGTAAAAAACCTAATTGGGACGTCAAATACAGACGCAGCATCCGTTGACAGCTGACGACGTAGCTACGAGATATTTTAAGTGATGTCTTCTTTGTTGACGCCTGGAGAGATTGGAAATGCAATACACTTGTCTTTGACCCTTTTTTAATTTATTCCGTAATAATTATCCCTAGAAATCAACAAGACTGCGTTTAAATAATGTAAATTTCAAATGTTTAAAAGATTGACAGCCCAGTTCCTTGCTGGTTCAACTTGGTAATCGGGATAAGGACAGGAGAACGAATGGATGAATGATGTTAGCCAGGTAGTTAAGCTTCAATTGTAACCAATTTCAATAGTATTTCTCCGATGGATTAGAGATAAAAGCGTACCAGACAGAACTTCGCATTTCTTGTACGGGTTATATTTCATTCTAATATTATAAGTACGAAATTCTTTCAGTCAGTCTGTCTGTTTGTTACGTTTTCAATACTAATCCGTTGGAATTAATTGATTTGGCACAAATAAAGCATATAGAGAAACATTACATATTGCATTATTAAAGGTATTTAAAAACCTAAATTGGAGCTAACAAAGTCACGGCTACTAAATGTATATCAGTGAAAATTACAAAACTAAAGCACATTAATCTCAACACCATACCACCAATGGAGGTTTCATTCACATGTTATCTCTAACTTCATTTGTCATAAGTTTATCGCACAATAAACCATCACCGAAACAGCCTCCAAATTACGTTGGGCCGCATCTTTTGTATAGTTAAATGGCGGTTGCATCGCACCGTGTGTGTGGTAATAGATAATCGATGGTTTCCGAAGCTGGGCCCGGTTTTTCTAAACATAAATAATTAAACTGTATGTAAAATGTTCCATTGATCCGATGGCACTGCGTTAGTAACACGTGTATTCAAATTACGGTGCGTTACCCGCTCGACGTATATTATTAAATTGAAACTACACTACTGATATTTTTTAATTTTTCATTACCATAGCATAATTAGTAGCTGTAATACTATACTATAAGCTTGGCAAATCTTAGGTCCAACCCTTTTAGATAACGAAGAAAAGAGACCTGTACCCAACTGTGGGATGGAAACAGGCCGCTTTTTTAGCACAGCTCCAAATTGAGAAGACGTCTAAGAATGTCGGTCGGAAGACGCCGGTTTTAATTTACTAAATAATTCGGTTAAATTTTGGTGGAATTCGGTGTAAAAAAGTCGGACATGTTTGATCAAGTCAAAATACTCTTATTTTACATTTATTACAATACTAGTATAGCCGTTATTTTAATATATTAATACTTTGAGACGAAGAAATAAGTTTTCAAATGTTTGCTGTATGTCACTACATTTTCTCATACAAAATAAATTACGATTACTGACGTTCTACTTTTGATGCACGTGTGCAAAACTAACATGGAGCGGCGCTATCAGTCCAAAAATTTAAAGTAATACGGTGCAATGACGTAGCTTGAAGGAATTTGTGCAAGCTTTAGCCGTTTATGCACGTTGTTTAAAGAAAAACTCTCTATAGTCGGTCACTCATTTCTGAGGATCGTGACCACCGTTGGGTTGTCAGTCCTAGATTGGTATGTTAAGTCTACTCAGCGTTACGACACCGGAGATGCTATGTTCCAGCCTGGGAAAGACACTTCGTTGAACGTCGCCTTTACCCAACGTAACATCGGTGGGAACGGACGCTAGCATTTAAGAATAGTATAAATATATGTGTATAATATATAAATATATATAGCACGTCGTGTATAAACGGTATATAAATTAGCGTTTATCAAATTTGACGTGTAATAACGTCGCTTCGACCAAACTTAAGGTAAATAGTCGAGTGGATAACAAACCGAAATGAATGAAAATGCCCCATTTGTAAGCAGTTATTGGTGCATTGTGTGTGGTGTCATTGTTTTGGTGAAAGTGATACGTGCCTGCCTGCCGACCTGCCTTTCCGGTACTATTCCTTGATTTAGGATTTAGAAATTTGACTCCAAATTTCTAGTCAATTACTACTACAACCAAAAAATCTCGTTTCGTTTTACGTTTGGGTCACTATCATTTTCATGGAAGCAATAAATTTAGTACAATTGAAGCTTGTATACCAGACTAGCGTACAGGATTAAAAAAACCCGACTTTCCTTCGGCAAGAGGAACAAAAATCCTGCTGCTATTAATAATGCAGCAACCTTAAAGCCTTTTAATCATTAACCTACATTTATTTTAACCTTGTATTGTGCCTACCCTTGAGCCATTTTCTTTACCAACTATTTTCAATATTTTAAATGCGAATTGAAGAAAAATCTTTCGTGCGTCCTCGTCGTTTATGATATTATTAAGATTATCTGCTGTTAAGTCTAAGTTTATACTGTTCTCGCACGAAAATCTATGTAGGTCAAACTTAGGGCATTCCAGAAGGACATGGCAGACAGTTTCCTCGGATGAATTGTTGCACTTACAAAAAGGGCTGGGCGCTAACTTATACTTAAACAAATAAGATTTAAATTTTCCGTGCCCAGTAAGCATCTTGCTTAACGCATTTGTCAGTTCTAGTTGCCTTTGAGTTTTTAAAGCGATGCGTATATCTGGAAAGAAACGTTTTGTCAATGTGCTTGTGCTCGATTCTTCATAACGGATCTGCCATTCGCCCAAGGTTGAGTTTCTAACTTACACTTACACGAACAAAGACTGCATGTAACTGAAACGTTTTAGCAATATATAGGAAGACTCCACCGGAAACAACACGACAGAGTGTTGCCACCATTTCAGTCAAAAGGAAGCGATACTCGTTTCATGACGGTGCTGCTATAAAATACAAAGCGAAAAGTCATTGGCGACAACACATCTTCATCAATAATCATTCTCCTATCATTATCCCACTCTATGTGGGGTCGGTTTATGTTTCCACCTTCCATTCTCTCCTTTCATTCGTCAACTCTGGCACTAGTCCCTTTATGTATATGTAATACTTCACACAATCCATCAATCTGGCTGGCCCGTTGGAGCAGTGGGTAGTGATCCTGCCTTCAGCTCTGCGGGTCGCGGGTTTGATTCCCGCCGAGGGGCCAACATTTTCTATAAAAAGAATTTGTCGGCCTTCGACCCTGGGTTTATATTTGTATTTAAGTATGTATTTAAAAATATATAAGTATATATTCACCAGTTGTCTGTCATCCATAACACAAGTATTAAGTTACTTACTTTGGGGACGGACGACCGTGTGTGTAAGTGTCCCATATATTTATTTATTTATTTTATTTATCTTTATTGGCCTCCCTTTAGTCACCCACATTCATATTTAAAACCATATTGGTCGCATGATATTGATCCCTCCTCATAACTTAATATCATCATCCTCCTGCCCTTATCCCACTGTAATTAGGGTCGGCACAACATAAAACATGCTGTCACATGATTTGGCTACAACTCTTGCGACAACTCTTGCGAAACTTGAAAGAGGGTGGTCTATTCTATTTAACCGGATACCACACGGTGAATTAATTTATCTTAGTCGTCTTTTACGACACCTCTTCAAGAAATGAGACTGGTCTATACTTCTCAGCCGGATACCACACGGCTACATAATAATTTTATTAACTTTTAAATGAAGAAATGTCACATTAATAATGTATCTTTTTTTAAAAGCATTTGATTTCTTTTTTCATAGTACATTGCAATAAGGGACCTAATTTTCTAGACACCTAGCAATTTGTAGTTCGATTAAAATGACCTCATAGTAATAAAATAAAATTCAAATTACACATTGGCACTAAACAGTCGCCTTGACACCAAACTAGAATATATTATCTTACAAAAACAACTCGCTCACGACATTGTTATAGTCGCTAACCGCCTAACTACTGCAGTCAATTTGTGTTGAACGCAAACATATACATAGTAGAAAAGTCACTATTTAAATTATCATCCTCCTGCCCTTATCCCGCTCTAAGTGGGGTCGGCAGAACATGTTATAAACGTTGTCACATGATTTGGCTACGTATTTTATGACTGGTCGCCTGTCTGACGTCTACTTGCATTTAGTCATCTTTTACGACACCTTGCTAAGAAAGAGGGTGGTCTATTCTACTCAGCCGGATACAACACGAGGGTCAACTTACCTTAGTCGCCTTTTACGACACGTCGGTAAGGAATGAGGATGGTCTATTGAAGTAACTATAGAATGATTTTGTTATAATCGACGTTACAAGAAATTTTATGTAACAATTTCTATGTAAATCTATGACAGCTAAGTTTTTAATATCTATATATAGAACAGGTAAAGTATGTCAAAAAGTAGGGGGGAAAATCTTATAATTTTAGTTGTGTGCACTGAATAGAATAGAATAGACAAACTTGTTTGATCAGTACTACATTTTTTTTTTTTTTTTTTCTTTTTTTATCATTTTTTTTTTTTTAATAATAAATATATGGAACATTTACACACACGGTCGTCTGTCCCCAAAGTAAGTAACTTAATACTTGTGTTATGGCAGACAGACAACTGGTGAATATATACTTATATATTTTTTAAATACATACTTATATACAAATACACACCCAGGCTCAAAGACCAACAAATTCATTTATAGAAAATGCTGGTCCTCGGCGGTAATCGAACCCGCCACCCGTGGAGCCGAAGGCATGGTCACTACCCACTGCGCCAACGAGCCAGTCATATTAAAAAAATGATTTACAACTATTTTGTGGTGTACAATCAACTATTTTGACAACTTTTTGGAAATATCTTATCCATTTAAACAATATACTGCATGTTCTTTTTTATTTCAAATTATACCTTAATATTCTCTTGGCTCTTTGAAAATATAAGCCAGAAAGTTATAGTGGCGAAACAATCGTTGAGATTGTCCTAGTGAATGTGTATAATGCGTTGCTGTAAGCAGTGCTTTGTAATACGTACAGTAGCTGATCCAGTATGTATGCGGTATGAGAACGGCTTTGCTTCCTACAATTAGCATTAAACAGATTTTCTTAACAAACGCAGATTATAGCAAAATAATTTTATCATATGGATTGCAATATGGAATTACACAAAGTAACACATTCCTCTATAAATTATTAACTTAGTTTGGAATTTTGGGCAAATCGTTTTTTCATCACTTTCTGTCACCTATAGCTGGATTGTCGGGCCTTTCCCCATAAATGGTGAAGCGGGCATATTTGTTTCATGAACTTTGCAAGTGTATTTGACATTTCGTAACGTCCTATTATGTAGGTATGCCCCGTTATAATTAAGGAACCGAGATATGATTCGCGTTACGACGTGGTTCAAATAAAAAATAAATTAAATGATAGAAATCGCCTGCGACCGCCGCGACCGGTCCGCTGTTCGCAGGGCTGGCGACTTGCTTTAATTTTCACGATAAACTTTGACAACTAATTTCCCAAAAAAATATTATACAACCTTGCATAGTTATGTATTCTTAAAATTCCATGTAACACTGTATATAATTAAACCATTACTTTAACGCACACTTTGTAAGACAAAGTGTGCATAAAGATGAGTCCTAGTTTTCTGAAATCAGTCCCAAAGGAAACTAAAGTCGCTCCCAAAGGAGTGCTGACTAGTAGAGATGTTTGTGACTTGGAGTAGAAAAAATCTATTAATAAATAATCCATTTTTAAAAAGTCGATCATTTTGTTACGAAATAATCGATTTTTAAAAATCGTTGTTTTTCGAACTATTTCAAAAGTTGTCTTTTTTAATTTTAATAATTGATTAAATTAAAGTGGTCAACTACCAAGAAATAATATCTGTTTGTGAAATTGGATTAAAATGTGTAGTTTGGCTGAATTGGTTTCATCCAACAATGCATATCTAATCTTAAAAAACAAGAAAAAGAGTAAAAAAGAAAGAGAGTTACCCAAAAAAATCGATTATTAAAAAAATAGATTTTTATTAATCGATTATTTTCATCATAAATCGATTTTTTTTTAATCGCTACTGACTAATCACTGTAATAAAACCAGTCTTTTACTACTTGTTGCCCTAAAATGTGGTCCGGTAACACAGAAAGATCCCTTAGGATGACGTGCCCAGACATCAGTAAAGCTTCTGCGATCTAATCTCCGTATTTAGTAATTTCGGCGATGCTTTCGATCGTCCATACTAGACCAGGCTAGAGATAGGTTTAACTTAAGTTTAAGAGATATGCTTATACGTAAACGATATTACACAACTTAATATTGTTTGGATGATAAAAATGTCTGGATTTGTAAATCCTTTCATCTTCATACAAGACTGCCTTTTAATAACGTAAAATTGAATATGTTTAAGTTTGACCGCCAATTTTCTTGCTGGTTCTTCTCGGTAAGAGCAACATTCCGAACCAGTTGTAACTTCATTAAATATAGTGATCCTTGACGATTTAAAAGTGTTTGAATGACTGTTGTTAAAAGTGTTTAAATGAAAGTTATTTGATTAAAGATTATTTTGATTTGGACAAGTGTTTGATGATACCATGAAAGTCAACTGTACCAAATTTCATTTATGTTTCCTCAGCTGATTAGGTATATGAGAATAAAGGATGGACAGACACGCAGGACAGGATATTATGGAAATATAAAATAATATAGGGCATAACGTCTATTAAATCGTGAAAAGTCGGGTTAGTTCATTAATATGAAATAGAAACTTTGTAATGTTTCTAGGACGTACCACGCGCAACCAACAACGGGTAATAAGTATATAATAAGCGCTAACTAGAATAATTGCAAGCAATGGGCGTTAATTGTTTAATGCTCCATCACGTTTGAACTATTTAACAAGTACCGCGCCACAAGTGCGTGTAATGTAAATAAATGATTTACAATTTAATCCTGAACGCCCAAACAATTCGCTGAAAATACCCTGCATTTCTCGAGCATAGTTGAAACGGTTCTGAAAATTTGATTTTCCGTTATGTAGGTATTTTGGTCTGCGGTTGAAAATATCGCACGTTTGCTACCAACTATTGAAGAACTAGTGTTTTCCAAGTTATGGATCTCTTTAGAACTTACAAGTTTTGTAGGCGCTATGGTTCGCTTTATTGCAATTTGCCTCAAAACATTTTTTTTGATAAGGTCACTTTACAGATTAGATTTATATGTTCTTAACATGACAAGTAAGGTCAGAGTGTACTATCGTTTTGTATACATGATGAATCAAGGATTTGTAAAAACGCCTTTCCTACATGCACTTGCTACCTCAATACTAGCAATCATTTCGCCCTGTAATTGAAGCATCATCAGGAGATACACTCTACGACAAAATCGCAAAGCAAAAAAGAATTGTTATTACTTTTGAAATATAGTTCTCCGAAAAGTAACGTCTTAATCTAAAACCTACATCTGAGATATCTTATATTTATAGATATTTCTATAGTTTTTAATACCGGATATAGCAGAAACTTGACTCATACTCATAAGATTATTAGATGACTCTAAATCTCGTTCTACCTTGTCTTTGTGAGACAAGTAGCTACGGTCTGGTTGGGTCGTTACTGCACCAAGAACAAGAAGAGTGACTACTGAGTTTTTTACCAGTTCAGCAGATAACAGTTTTCCGAACTGATGTCGTCATCGACTTCCGCTTTGTATGTTATAGCAACACTGTCATGAAACAAGAGTATCGCGCCCTTTTTTATTGAAATGTTGGCAACGCGTTGTTGTTTCTGGTGGAGTCTTTTATTTATTAAACGTTTCAGTGACAGACAGTCTGTGTTCGTTGTTCAAGAGAAGCCCACCTCGGAGCGGGAATTGTGGTATTCCATTGTATCGTGGTATTGTATATAGTGTGCGCTAACAGTACTGGCGGTGGAATGGATCTGTTAATTTTAATTATCTCTAACTAAACCGTGTAAAGACTTGCTTGGCCTGGTCTGAATGGTATAATGTACGTCAGGAGCATGGGCTGTTATCCTCTATTCATTATCCTGTGTGATTCGCCTTGTATTATAATTGTCTCTATACTTTAATACTGGCATCATAAGGCTAATCGTTATGCCAGCCCTAAGCAGCGCAGTGTTCGTTATGTGCTCATTAGTTGCGTTCGACGTTAAATATGAGTTGTTTAAAATTTCAAATCGATGGAAACTCTTGCAATTAGTGAGCTAAAAATGCAATTATTTGTACTGACTGATGTTCCAGTTATGTGTCTTCATCAATGTCTGTTTTGCGATAGATTACGAAAAGGAACTCTCGCTTCCAAACTGTTAACTTAAAATTTAAGAATTCGAAAATTCATCTGTTTGATATGCTTTCAACCTTAATTCGCTGGCTTAATATTGATGACATTTGGCACAATCGGAGCTTATAATTATATGTATATCTGGTTTATTTAAAGTAATAATAAAATTATGTCCTAAAGTTAAATAGGAAATATATATAATGCTAAATTTAGAATGGATTATTAGTTCTTCTATCCACTCTACGTTCAGCATTATATATATTTTCTATTTTGCTTTATTGCGGATTATAGCAAAATTATTTTATTATTACTTGATATTATGGATATTCGCAAAGTAACGCCTAATACTATAAATTACCTGGTTTAGTGTTTAAATTGTCTTAGTGAATGTGTGTAGTGTGGTGGTATTGTTTTGTGATACGTGCGGCTACTAATCTTGAGTAAGTTAATAATGTATAGGGTATAAGAACGGATTCCACTTCCTACAATTACCATTACGTAGATTTTCTTTACAAACGCGGATTTTAGCGAAAAAATTGTTATTGTTTTGGTAAGGTAGTCGCAAGTACGGCATGTTAAAAATAATTTCTTCTTTAGCAATTTAAAGTAACAGCCTGTTCCTGACTCACTGCTGGGCATAAGCCTCTTCTCTCCATTTCTGGAGAGAGGGTTTGTAGCTAAGACCTACCACGCTGCTCCAATGCGGATTGGTAGATTACACATATATCCAGAATAAATTTCGTCGTTTAGTTACCAACTTCTTTTAAGGCCACCTAACCAATACAGTTAGTATCCTATCAACCATGTCCATACTCTATTACTTTTGTCCATCACAAATTATTCAACCCGACGTTTTTATCACCCAATTATATTTGTGTAACGTTTAAAACGGATTCTTATTTAAATCGTTTAATTAATAATGATTTACTTCAAAGCTCTGCTATTCTTGGAACTCGACTAAAGTGGCTCCTATGAATCGTTTATTGTGAACTTCCGCGAGCTTCACATTTGTATTATTTTATTAAAATTCCTTAGGTGTCAGATTGTATAGCATTAATTATTAACTAATAAACAAGACAAACTAGGCTACAAAGACAGTAATATCTAATTCACTTTGTCCATATTTCTTTAGAGATGAGGCATAGTCAAGAAAGGCAACAGATCAGCAAATTAATGAACAGTCATTCACGTGCGTTAAAATACTTTGAATATTAGAATTGTTAACAATTAATCACATCGGTAAAGGAGTTATAATTTTTTGATTTATGTATATAATTCAAAAATTATATTATAGATTTTTTTTCGTTCTCTATTTCTTTTCCTCCAAAAACAGAGAGCTTTGCTTAGGCTTATCTAGTAGGAGATTGAAAAAGCCCCATTGTCATTTAAATATGTAGGAATTACAGTTTAATTCAAATAAAAAAACAAATATTTATTTAAATAAACTTGGGCAAGAACTCGTATTATTAAAAATCAGTCAGACTTTAATGAATAAGCGAGGAACTGACCAGTCAACTTTCTTACATTTTTTAACTGTTAAAGTAACTTCCATTCATTGTATGTAATTTGGTTTATTGTGCTAATTGTGCTAATAACTGAGGGTGTAATAATATCATTTTGTAACACATTTTATTTATCTACTTTAGTGCACACAGAATATATAAAAAATTGTACAAAGTAATTTATACTAAGCAGTATCCAAAGGATGTCTTATTTATTTATTTAATGCAATGTAAATAATAGCATTTTGAATTAACGTGTACGTTATTACGTGTATATTTATTATGTACTTTAAATTTTGTTTAATACTTATGTATAATTTTTTGTATGTATAGTATTAACTTAAACCTTTCTCAAAAATTGCACTATTTTTTTACTAAAATCCTTACAAAAATCCGTTCAGATGATTTTGAGAAAATTGATCACATACAAACTTTGGCGATTTTTTATGTTTAGATAAAAAAATGGTCCATGTATGAAAATGTTGCAGATTTTAGTAACGCAGGATAGAGGAATAATGAAGCCACGTGGTTTGCGCGAAATCCAGTTGAATGTGTGTTAACGACGACTCTTATCAGCCGTCACGTTATCAGTTGGCCTGACTTGGGTGGTCGTGATCGACATACGAATATAAACCTTGTTTAATATTGTTAAAGTTCAAAATTTATTACTGACTATTCTAGTTACCAAAATATAGTTGTTTTCTATGGCCGTTATCACCTGATAAAAGGTGTGAAATTTTGAATGGGTTATGTGATTTTTGTTAAATTTTCTCGCGGAGTAATCAGTCACAGGTGTGGTTGTTTAGTCTGGGATAATGGCTGTTTTATGTCGTAATTTATGGCTCGTACGTTCGTGAAACAAGAATACAGCTCTTCTGTAATAAATAGGTCTATTAATCATAATTTTACAACAGGCATTTAACTTTAAGCTAAGAAAAGAGAATTTTATTCAGATTTTAATGCTTAACTGCTGAAGAAAATCAAATTTTGAGGAAGAAAAGAAGGTAATTTGGTTAAATATTTTGATGAAAAGATAATTTTATATTCTTACCTGGGTATTCTAATTGGTTTTTTACAGAAGACATTTTGATTGACTCGTGTTGAGATATAGCAAAACAACGTATAGTGCAATTTATTTTTAAAATTGCTACCAGTTACATTAATTTATAGAATTAGGCGTTACTTTGCGGAGGTCCATAATACAAAAGTAATGTGAATATTACTTAGCTATTTGCTTTTTATCGCGGATTATAGCAAAATATTATTCACATTACTTTTGTACGAGTTATATTTGCAATGGCAAATAGTTATCTTTTAACAACAGTTTGTTATAAGCATTCTAACTTCAAAAAAATGGCAGAATCAGTGAAATTTACTTAACTTTAACATTTACAGTAACTTGTGTGGTTAATAATTGACGTGTATTGTGATATTTTTAATTTGATCCCACAATGATAAGATTGTATACCATAGAAACAATGTGAACATTGATATATTTGAAGATACCTATTTAAACTTTTTTTTTTCGTATTTATAGTAAAAATGTTGGAAGCCAGCGCTTTGTAGGTAATTTAAAAAGTAACAAGTTTACAATTCATACGTTCCATTTAAAATCAACTATTAATTAAAAATAATAATAGCATTATAAATATTATTAAAAAATAGGATTTCTAGCACATTGAAAGCTTATAATAATTATAGTGACATTTGATCAGAAAAAAAATTAAGAATATTTTGATGTATGTGTGGTTTCTATAACAGTTAGACCCAATTTTGGCAGTCTCTTTCAGGATTGCCGTACGTCGTATAAATTCTTTCTCATCATTTTCCCAAACAATTCAATTGATGGATATATTAAAGTCAATAAACTATTCGTAAATCAATTGACGTCCTTATTTTGTTCAAATGGCAAACATTACGAGCCGTGTCGTTTAGATAAGCGATTTGACACCGTCATAATATAATTTACGAGTGCTAATAACACGCGTCGTGTTAGAACCGCGCTATGGACAAATATGGCGGTGAAAAATGGCGGCATCAATGTTGAAACGGCGCGAAACAGAATAGCTGCCTGTTTGTAATGCTTTCTTCTATCTTAATAAAATTTCAAATATGATTTATAGGAGCAGGCGTTATTTTGCGGGATTCCATAGCACAGAAGTTACAATATAATTATTTTGCTGTAATCCATGATATGTATTTATTTTGTATACAAAACCAGCAATCGCCAGCGGTTCCGCCCGCGTTGTAAGGTTAAAACCGTAATATAGGATTTTGATCATCAAAAAGATGTTTCAGTTGGTTATCCTTATAAGCTAGACATATGCTGCCGCGGACTTTTATTTACACATTTTAGACGGGAACAATTTTGTAATACATGATGTTTAATAACTTTTACCGTTTACATATCGCACGCAAGGAAGGCTTTAAAAATTGCCGTTTTCGTAATTTTTTTTTGCTGCTCCTCTCCTATTCATCTTAGCGTGATGTTATATTTAAAAAAAAATTTAAGTCGGTCTGGTAGCTCCTGAGATTAGTGCGTTCAAATAATCAAACAAACAAACTCTTCAGCTTTATATCTTAGTATAGATATAAAAAAATATAGGTAACGTAAATTTGTATATAAATAAATAAAAGTCTTAATAATAATTTATTTGACACTAGTCATATCCCACGGTTTCACCCGCGTACATACCTATCTCGTGGCAGTGGAAAGTGTACTAAGTCGGATTTTTGATTTATTTTTGTCAAATATATCATCAATAGTTTCCGTAGCGCATGCGATGACTATTTTTTACACCTTATTACATTTTTATTACGGATCCCCCTATTTTTTTATTGTAATATAGCCTATGTTGCTCAGTAAAGATGCAACTTTGCAATGGTGAAAGAATTTTTGAAATTGGGTCAGTAGTTTTTGTGTGAAAACATTACAAACACAGATACAATTTTTCTCTTTATAATATTAGTATAAATAAATTTATTTGATCATTAAACTTATTAAAGATTTTCTAAATTTCGGCTCAATTGATGGTTTAATAAAACTAAAGTGAACGCAAACGACGTCGCGGTTAGGACTAGGTAAACAAGAAAGTAATTAAATTTAATAGCGGGTAATAAACAATATCGCACGTGAGACAGCATAATTATATTAACATTGGTGTCACGAATGTCTGTTCGTTTTACAGGGGCTTTAGTCTAAGAGCTAACCTCTTACACAAATCCTCTTTTCTGTTAGCGCACACACTATACAAAAACACGATATAGTAGAAATACAAAAATTCCCATTCCGAGATGCTCTTCTCTTGAATGACGAACAAAGACTGCATGCAACTGAAACGTTTTAGCAATATATAGGAAGACTCCACCGGAAACAACACGACACAGTGTTGCCACCATTTCAGTCAAAAGGGTGCCATACTCGTATCATGACGGTGTTGCTATTCAATACAAAGGGAAAGTCATTTTTGATAAATCTCTCTCAGTCTTCCCGGATCGATCTGATTTTTGTGATGGAGATATTTGCAGTGTTGGAGAGTGACAGAGGCTACTGTTTATTCGAAGACTACAGTCCAAGCGAACGAAGTTGCGGATAAAAGCTTGTGTAATAAATATCATTTGTGATACAGAAGTGGGAATAAGTGAAGCTAGTGCACCCAAAGATTATCTCAGTTTACAGTACAGATAAACTTGATGGATCACTCACAAGTGTGTCAACGTCGATATGATAATATGGGACAACTTTTAAATTCATTTCAGAACAAAGTCAGTTGGAAGGTAGTTTTTATTGCTGGAGATCGCATAAAGGGAGGAAGAATTAATGTATAGAAACCGGCTATACTCACGTGTTATTTTATCGGATGAGCCCGACTAGTTTCAAGTCTATACGGGGCTCTTATTCATGAGATCTTTATGCGACGGATTATATTAATCATTCTCCGTTCAAATTTGCCAGTATTTACGCATATTTATAGAAAAATAATTTATGCCGTGTGGTATCCGGCTGAGTAGAATAGACCACCTCATTTCTTACTGAGGTGTTGTAAAAGGCGACTAAGGTAAGTTGACATGCTGTGTGGTATCCGGTTGAGTAGAATAGACCACCCTTATTTCTTGCCGAGGTGTCGTAAAAGGAAACTAAGGTAAGTTGACCTGCTATGTGTTATCCGGTTGAGTGGAATAGACCACCCTCATTTCTTACCGAGGTGTCGTAAAATACGACTAAGGTAAGTTGATGTGATGCAGGCGGCCGGTCATAAAATATCATAGCCAAATCATGTGACAAGACGTTTATAGCATGCTGTATCGACCCCACTTAGAGTGGGATTAGGGTCGGAGGATGATGATATAATATATTTACCCCATTTATAAGAAAAATAGTTTATTTTGTTTATTTACTAGTCCGCTATGGATGTCAGTACGCAAAAGGTAGAAAGAAAAATGCATTTTACATTCACAAAACCCCGTGACATGTAAACAAAATAAGCATCATGATAAATTCAACACAATACGCAAGTTCTATTCGTTGGCCCCATTGTTCTATGGGGCTGTCTTTAAAACTGTCACCCATAAATATAAACTACCTTATATTTACTCAGATGGTGGTGATGTCATCGTTTTATAACACAAAAATATTAACATATGAAGTAAAAAAGGCAAACGTATTATCGAACGTGTCTCCTATTTGAAACATAGGTAATATAATGTTTTTTTTTGCAAGTAAAGTTCAAAATTCATAAAGATAGATTCCTGTCTTGTTTAAAGAACTCATCCAAGCTAATAAATCGGTCTTATATAGACGAAATATTTTAATTTCTTAGTAATTTTCTTCATATATGTATAAATGTGTAAAAAAAACATGACATCATCCTCCTGTCCTTATCCGACTCTAAGTTGGGTCGGCACAACATGCTATAAACATGTTTTGGCTACGTATTTTACGACCGACCGCGTGCCTGACGTATTATACGACAACTCGGTAAGAAAAAGGTTGGTACATTCTACTCAGCCGGATGCCACACACGAGTCAGCTTGCCACGATCGCTTTTTACGACAACTCGGTAAGAAATAAGGGCGGTTTATTCTACTCAGCCGGATGCCACACACGAGTAAGCTTGCCACGGTCGCCTTTTACGACAACTCGGTAAAAAAAAGGGCGGTCTATTCTACTCAGCCGGATGCTACACGGCGAATAGATTCACCTTAGTCACCTTTTACGACGCCTCGGTAATAAATGAGGGTGGTCTATCCTACTCAGCCGGATACCACACGGCGAGATTTTTTTTACAACCGCGCGACCTCTAAATCACAATTTGCATAAAACTTTAATGTACTATTGACATAAAACACCTCGAAAAATTGCTAAAAAAATCTTACAAAAACCCGTTCTGTAGATTTCGGAAAAATCGATCGTATAAAGACAGACAGCTTTTGGGCACTTTGTTTTATATTTTTTTATCATATTACATTTCATTGACAATGATTTATTTACGATTTTTAATTATTAAAATTTATTTAAATTCAACATTCTTGACCCACTTATTATAATTTATGCTTTTAAAGAATTACTATTGCTATCAATTATTTTCTACTCATAGAAACCATTTATTAAACAACATTTATTTGGGCTGGCAACTCTAATAGGCTACCACGTCGCTTTGCCTCACGTGTCATAGACAAGATTTTATTCAATAAAAACATAATGAATTCCGAAAACTATTATGTATGTCTACACTACGGCCTATAACACATTCCTCACAAGTGTAATTATGGCACCATAACTCTTTAAGATAAACAGCTGATTAAGAAAGTTTTTGAATTAGGGTTGCCAATTTAAAGATAAAATAAGTCTTACAAAAATAATTATTTACATTGCTATAATTCTCTAATGCTAAAAGTGAAATGCAGGATTAATATAACGAACGCTCTTAAACTACCATCACACTACATAAGCACTGCATAATTCCCTAAAAAATTATCAAGCATCAACAGAACAAAAAATATCAAAACCATTTTTCTTTGTAATTCATTACTTTTGAACTTCGCAAAGCCACGCCTAATTCTATATGTTAGAATAACTCCTGTAATGTACTAACATTATTTTTAAATTGTATTATCCAATAACCAATTTTAGTGTTAGTTGGTCAACCAATAAATTAATACTTAAATTAAATAATATTAATTATAATAATATAATTTTATAGAAAAACTAAGCTTAAACTAGGTTATCTACTAACTAGGTTATTATATCAAGTTATTCGTTTGATTCTTGAATCTCTTCCACAGGTTAAATGATATTTTTCCGTTTAATAGAATAAAAAGAGGTCTACGAAGTTGCATTGTTACTATCTCGCTTTTCCATTAATTTTTAGGAATGTGTTGAATATTAGCAAATCTTTAGTAATTTATAGAGGTAGGCGTTACTTTATAGGATTCCAACTCAATCAACTTAATTCCAGTATTTCTATGTAACTCACTTCCGATCTCCTGACTTATCCCCCTCTAAGTGGGATCGGCACAACGTGTTATAAACATGTTGTCACATGATTTGGCTACGTACTTTACGTCCGGCCGCCTGCCTGACTTCAACTTACCTTAGTTGTTTTACGACACCTTCGTAAGAAAGAGAGTGGTCTATTCTACACTACCGGATACCACACGGTGGGTCAACTTACCTTAGTTACCTTTTAGAACACCTCGGTAAGAAATGAGGGTGGTCTATTCTACACAGCCGGATACTACGGTGTAACTCACTTCTAGTAATTACATCAATCAGTTAAAATTAATGTAAAGTTGGTTGTGTCAGCCCTAACTAATCAAAGACAGTAACCTTATAACCTTGACACCACAATATTACAAATATAGTTGTAACCGAGTAAGGTGGTGGGATGGCCACGCGGGCCACGAATCGTGCTGTTTGAAATACAAATTATTTTTTAATCGAACCGAAATTTGTGTTATAAAAAATTCAAATTTCTACCGTTTAAAGGCACTACTGGTGTAGATCTAAAAAGACCTGCCAATTTAAATTCAAGTTTATTATTTTCGTATAATGCATTTTGCATTTTCGTACAATTTTTGTAAAGGAATATTTTATGTCATAAAATTTCAACATTATGATTATTGGAAAAATAATAAATACTGTTAATCGACTCAAAATGTGGTATAAACATGTATTTAACACAAAAAGGTGTTTAAATTTCACGCGTTGATTAAATATTGCAATCGGTAAATTTCGTGATCGATAAAGTGAGCCAAACATTTCCATTAGTTCGCCATCTCTGATCATGTTTATTATTTTCAAAAATGATTAAGTGTCGTCAAAAATAATCGTTTTATGGATATCTACCTAGTTCTTCTCGATATAAGTAACCGCCCAAAACAGTGGTAGCTTCTTTAACATTATTTGACGATATGAAATTACTCGTTTTGTATGCCCACTTAAATAAAGGATATTTTGAATTTATTCTTATGCGTGTTTATCCATATTTTCGGCCGTAACCAACAGTTACTCCGTGTAAAAACAGCGTTACATGTTTATTGTAAGCGTTATTAAAAACACCCTGTCAACAGATAAGGTAAAAAAACAAACGTGTAACCCGCTCGTTTAATAGCTTTTTATAGTATCGTATAACTTCCAAACAGTTTCCTTGAACGGACGTCTATTACAAGTTTTAGGTTGTTGAAACAACGATTGTTTGCTGACAACATTTACTGAGGACTCCATTCACTGGAATTAATTTTTAATACAATGTTTTGACTGTGAATTAACCGAGGACCAGTTAATTTGAATTTAAATTTTCACGTTAATCTACCTGTTCAAATTACTTTGTAATGAAATAAATACGCGATGCATAAAATAACCCAAGTAAAATAAGATATAAGCTATAAGCTTATGGCTCCTTCTTTTCGCTAATAAAAATATGTAAATCATTTAAATATTGATTTTAAAATTCAACAATACATTTTTTGAGTTAAAATGAAATGAATGAATCTACTATAGTTATAAATTACTATTGAAGATTATGTGGCTGTTAAAAAATGCATGGATTTAACTATATTTGGACTGCATGAGATAGCTACGACTATATTATTGAAAAGAGTAACACATGAGTTTTTTATGGGGCTTTTTTCATATAGCGCAATTTTCCGAACTAAAGTGAGGTGATTCAAAAGTACTTGTTAAATGGTTAATTTGTGTTTTAAAAAAATTATTAAAATTTTGAATACTGTTAAATGTTAATGATGATTAACAATATTTAAGCAGACGATTTCGAGAAGATTCCGCTGGATTTATGGGCACAAACTATATAGCGTGGCAACACCTTGAGACCTATGTCGAATAATGGACGTTCAACGTTTTGAAAGAAGAATATATAAAAATAATTTATGTTATCTGTCGCATTCAAATTCATTTTATAGAAAACAACCTTCAGCCTTCGTTTTACAAGTATCTGGAATGTCGATTGTATTTAAAACATTTACAAAAAGAGCCTTTCGCTATTCAACATTATGTCGCAGTATTTATTCATACGTTTTTATCCGCGGTGGTCTGTCTAATGATGTCTCTATAAGAAACGGGGAGGGAAAATGGCCGCGTTTCCACACACGCACGTGACGATATTCGGTAGCGAAGTGGATGTAATGTATGTAATGTAACGGCCTGTTGATATCCCACTGCTGGGCATAGGCCTCTTCTCTCCGTTTTTTTTTTTTTTTGGAGAGAAGGATTGGAGCTAAGACCTACCACGCTGCTCCAATGCGGATTAGTAGGTTACACATATCCCCAGAATTCTCTAGAGATATGCAGGTTTCCTCACGATGTTTTCCTTCACCGAAAAGCGTGTGATAAATTGCAATTATCAATTAGACACATAAGTTTTACTAGAAAACTCATTGGTGCCTCCCCGGGTTTGAACCCTAGACCTCCTCGAAAGAGGCGCACGGTGTTACCGCTGGGCTACCACAGCTTAGCGAAGTGGATATTGGGTTGAAATCTAATTTGTCAATGAATTAAGATGGAATTTTATTTTCCAAACTGCATTCTTTATTGAACTGTATTTTAAACGTAATAATAAAATTGTTTTGATATATAATACGCGACAAGCTAAATCCTGATAATATAAATGCAAAAGTTTGTGAGTATGGATGTATATTTGTTACTATTTCATAGCGAATCTGCTAAACCAATATCGATGAAATTGGACACAATTATTACTTATACATCGGTGTAACATATAGGCTACAGAAACCTTGTTAATTAAACAGGAATAGGATGACTATTCTACTATCTATTATCAACGTATCACGCGACAACAAACCGCGCGAACGAAGTTGCGTGTAAAAGCTAGTATAAAGTTTAGTTTAAATGAACAAATGAAGTTCGTTTAATAAATGAGTATTTGGATTTCATAGGATGCTAGTAATAATTTCCGTTATACAGTTGAAGAACGCTGCAAAATCTTTTTTTTTAATAATTTTTTCTATCATTAAAAATTTTAAGCGGCGAGGAAGACTTAACTTAGCTTAGCTTAGTTCTTTAGACTTAGCTTAATTCTAATTCTAAATTTTAGTTTAATAATTATTATTGTATTGTTTTGAGTTACATTTGCATGTGATGTTTACCTTTAAGTAGTTTTACATTTAGACTTAGTGTAATAGTATTATAGAATGTGTTTGAATTAAGTGTTAAAGCTGTTGGTAAACCTAATAAATTAAAAAAAATAATTAAAATTAAGGGTATATGGGTTTATATATCCTAATAAAATTTATTAATAAAAATTCTAGACACAATGGAAACGCGCTCTTCGTTGAAAAAATCTCGACTGCCGCGTACGTTGTCAACTTAAGTAAGACATTTCTTTATCGCAAGCTTCTTTTTACCTCAAGTTACCGTACACTGAGGTCAAGAGGCTGCCAGCCTTTGGCTTTCTATTTATCTTTTTTCGACGGACACCGTATTCATTTAGTTATTGATGGTATATTTCTTTTTAGCTACCCGTTCACCAGACAGTAGGTGATTTGTAACACTTTAAGATTTAGTGTTGATATATCTTTACTGTTTATATGCGGCATCATAAACAAACGTTTTATACATGTCATTAATTTGGTTTTCTATCAAACAAATTCACGTACTACGTGTGTAAGATAGTCCATTTATGGAGGAAGGCTATAGGCTATATAACGTCACGTTAAGATGAATAGGAAAGAAGCAGCAATAAAAAATATTACTAAAACGGCAAAATTTAAAGCTTTCCTTGCGTGCGCCGGATAAACGGTAATAGTTATTCGAAAATCATGCATTGTTCCCCTCTAAAAGTTCTAAATAAAAGTCTTCGACAGCATATGTCTAGGTGGGGTTAACACAATTTCAACACTTTTATGGTTATCAAAATTCTATTTTACAGTTTTAATCTTATTACGCAGGCGGAGCGGATAAAAGGACTATTTTACACTTAAAGAATTTTTCAAATCGTAGTTCCTGAGATTAGCGTGTTCAAACAAACAAACAAACTCTACAGTTTTATGTATTAATGTAGATTCATCGGTAGTCCCTAAGAGATCTTGTGTGTGACGAATAAAAATAGAATATTGTAATTCAATTGAAACAAATCTCACATACCATATAATTAAAAACACATATCAGCTGATCGCTAACGGGATATCAATCACCTTGCGGCTCGCAATACGCACTGTAATTGTCTGTAATCTGTAATGTAATTGTATTGACCTACTTTTAAAAGCGAACAGTCGGATTGGAATGTGGATCTAAAGAATTTAAAGATTAAATACATACTTGTCATAGGCTAACCGTTTAACTCAGTCTTCGCGTGCAGGATACTAGGGCGAGTGCGTTATATTCTATCAATAATGTTGATCGTCCCACCTACCTCAACCCTCTATCTCCCGCAGCAAAGTGTTGTATGCCGCACACGAGGACTAAGTTCAACGGTTAGCCTACAGTTACTTACTTGATATATTTTCTTCGAGAATTAAAGTCGTGTGTCGTCATTGAAAAATCGTTCAAGAGAAAGTTTGGGTTAGCTAATTTTGTGTTTGGGATTGCTATATTCGGTGTATCAGTGTCTCTGCAAGATTAAACCAAAAATGGTGTGATATGTTAAATTAAACTATAAAAGTAACTGGTTAAAGTCAGGGTGTTAAAATTGTGAACCCAACAAAACCAAAACTCAAATACAACTATTTGTATTGCTTTGGTAATAGATGCCAATGGAAAGAAGGAAATGTGCCACTGCTTATACCATTTTGTTTACAGATAATAAATCAAATCGCCAATATACACAATTCCTCTTTTACTAAGGATTAGGCATATTCCAAAAGAGATAACTTACGATTCCAAATAAATATTCTTTTAATTCTTTATGAAATAGAACAATAGTGAAGCGATCTATTAATATTATACTATTTACAATAATTTTAAAATCATCACTACATATTATAAAACAAAGTCCATATTTTCGTATGTACGCATAAAACTTTAAAACTACGCAACCGATTTTGATGCGGTTTTTTTTAATAAATAGAGTGATTCTAGAGGAAGGTTTGTACGTATAATAACATTTAATACGAAGTAGAGAAATACTGTAATTTTTGAGGTTTCTGTAAATAATTACATTTTTTTCCGCTTACATTGCAAACGCAGGCTAAACCCTACGAGATTTATCAAAATGATGTACTAAGTATTTGTACACCTTAAAAAGGTCTACAGAAAAGTCCGCGATGGTATATATCTATCTCTTATGGATAACCCACAATAGCAGTTTTTTTCATTTACTTTTTACGAAAAATGATGCCTTATGTTCAAAGCAATTTTTATATAATACAGCATTAATCCTTATCCAATTGAGTACCTTAAATAAATTGTTGATTTAATATAGATCAATATGGCCCTTTACAGCATGCAATTTAAGTGAACATTTTTGGAGATATTACAGATTTAAAATGCCGTGAGGATGCCGCGCTTCACCCTATAGCACTTCGAATCTTTTAGAGTTTGTTTAAAGACATTCTGTAATTAATTGTAAAAATAAAATACATAGGTAAAATGTAAAAGTAAATAAGTAAAAATGTGCTATATGAGTTTAGATATTCCAAAGATAGCAGGAAATCGTCTTGGTATAGGGAGAGGAAATTGTTTTTCTCCAAATTTAACGCGTGCGGGCCACGGGCAGTAATGAAGAAATCAAAACTACTGGATCGATTTTAATAATTTTTTTTACACTGACTGACATGGGATATATATTTTATACCCGTGCGAAGCAAGGGCAGGCCGCTAGTAGTTAATAATTTAATTCAAGAGGCTCGATACGAACGACCCTTGCTCCCAAGTCACAATAAAAAGCAAACATGACCGACCATAAATCCAGCCTCGATAATGTGTTCTAAATTGAACAACCGTTTGATCGTATTACTTAAATATATCAGGATTCGAATCATTATAAAGTAGCATAGATTTATAGATTTCCCTTTAATAACCACGGAGCACGCGATAGAATACTTTTATTGTCTATGGCACTTTGTGAAATTAAAGATGGCGTTTTGGCGCCAAGTAACGTTATAAAGATATGAAAAATCTGACTCTTATTTGTATGAACTAGGCGCTTAATTGAAATTCACAATGCATTCTCTATTATATAATAATTATTGACATTAAAGGAAAACTTAACTTAGTAACGTAAATAGCAGAAAATAATTAGAACCAACATATATCTCTCTCAGTGAGAACAAATTTATTTGTTGAAATTATAACAGATTACTACTTAATTCTTTAACAGACCTTAATGACATAAAAATTAAATATTCAAATTTAAAATTTCAAATAGCTTTATACAAATAAACTTCTTAACAATTGCTTTTGGATCGTCAACTCTATTGTTCGGAAAACCGCTCCTACCGCGAAGAGCCAGCAAGGAAGAGTTACTCTATTCAAAATATAATTCTTGTAACTAATTACATTTCGCCATTCTCATCTTGTGTAAGGTCGGAGAGTAGTTAAATCCACGCATTCTTATCATTTATGTTATCGTCAATAGGCTTTCCGTATCAGCGTTTTCATAGATTTAGACTGTCGTGATGGCAAAGCTGAAATTGATTGAATTTTATTACTATTTACTAATAAAATACTGTGAATCTAATGTAAGAACACCTATTTCCTTTAATTTCATGCAATTCCTAGGAGTGAAAAGTGAATTTGTTCAGCCGTCCACACCTGGCGAATGTGTTATGTTTTGGGGAAGGCCGACTGTTTACCGGCGGTGTTAACAAGCTATTTATAATCCGGTAGGACTGATCGGACGATTAACATTAGCCTGGGTTAATAACCTTTTTGGTCGAAAATACTTCGTTTTAGAATAATCTTCTGTTAATGTTCTAGCTCGCTGAAGTCGTAAATCTGACGAGTTATCATAAATATGTTTCCTTATGACAACTCTCAAAGTGCTTGACTGGAACTTAATATGCGAACAAAAGTTTTGTATTATGACGTAACTATAGTAAGAATTTTGTTCTTGAAAATATGTTAAAAGCTTTTTTAACTTGTTATATATAATTTCTTATTTAGACTTTTGTTTCCTTTCTTTTAATGTCTACGACTGTAGTTTTTAAATGTTTTTTGTAAATAGTGGATTGGTTACAGTATTTGATACGATTAATTTTCACTTTCTTTTTGTGATTTATAATGCAATATTCTTTTTGTCGTTTCCTATAAATAGAAAGTAAAAGTAATGTTCTATATGTACTGTGCAATTTGGTAGAAAGACTTGCAATTTCACATTTATAATACTAGTACCTATGGATGAACTCTTACTATGTCATAGAAAACTTTATACTTACTATGTCATAGTGCCTGCAAAAAATGTATATGCGCTTTAGCTTCGGAAATTAAACCAAATATATTTAAAATTCAGAAATCCGTTTTGCGTTTTAGCAATTTATACTCGACGATTTCTTGGGGACATCTAATTGAGCGTCTTTATATTTTCGAATTAAACAAGATGTAAGTTGTATTTTGTACAGAGGGATAATGATGAACGTAAACAAAATGATTGACGGGGACAAGGTATTTTAACTAACATTATAGAACAGCTGTCTGTCTTGTATGTGAAAGATTTTCTCAAAATATGTTGTCCTTACACTACTACGCTGTGTGGTATCCGGCTGAATAGAATAGTACCACCCTCTTGTATTACCGAGGTCGTTAACGGCGACTAAGGTAAGTCGACTCGCCGTGTGGTTTCCGGTTACGTAGAATAGAACACACTCTTTCATAACGAGGCGTCGTAAAATATGACTAAGATAAGTTGACGTCAAGCAGGCGGCCGGTCGTAAAAACGCAGCCAAATCATGTTACAACATGATTATAACATGTTGTGCTGACCCCACTTAGAGTGGGATAAGGGCAGGAGGATGATGTTGTTCTTACACTATTACTGATGTTTGTACCAGTTTTAAGGTTTTAAGTGAAAGATTAAGTAAGAATAAAAATTAATTTTTAAGAGAGCAACCGCCGAGTTTCTTGCTGGCTCTTCTCGGTAGGAATAACTTTCCGAACCAGCAGTAGAGTTGACGATTCAAAAGCACTTGTTTACAAGTTTATTTGAATAAAAATATTTTGAATTTGAATTTGAATAAAGCGATTCGTTTTTGAAGAACCTTTGCGTCGACACTATCTATATTTAAACATAACCAGAAATTAATATTTTCACAGGAATGTGTCAAGTTCTCAATTATTATCTATTTATCTACACTCAGCAGCAATTATGATTCCAGTCATAAAAAAGCTATTAATATCACATAAAAATGATATCGGTAATTACAAGGTATAAAGGCGAACCGCAGTCAGACGGATTGATAAATTTTTATTAGCTATTTACGCTCCCAAACATGCCGGTAAGCAATCAAAGCAAGAGGACATAAAAATTTAACTACCGCCTAATCTAAAATTTCGCCTGGATTTTGCTGGCATAAATAAAGCCGACCATGCGTTCGACTTCAAATAATTTATGCGACTGTAAACAAACTGTTGTCGCCAATGACTTTGTCTTTGTATTTTATAGCAACACGGTCATGAAACAAGAGTATCGCAACCTTTTTGATTAAAATGGTGGCAACAATATGGCGTTGTTGTTTCCGGTGGAGTCTTCCTATTGATAAAACGTTTCAGTGACATTCATTCTTTGTTAGTTATTCAAGAGAAGTGTATCTCTGGGCGGGAATTGTAATATTCCATTATATCGTGTTATTGTTGAAAGTGTGCGCTAACAGAACAAATATTTTCTTTATCTTAAGTACATTTCATACATGAAAAACGCACTTTTAGGTTTTTATCATCCATACTAATTTATAAATTCGAATGTCAGTCTATAACGCCTATAACGCATTAACCATGGACCAATATTGATAAAAGATGGCACAATGATTGCTAAATCATCGGGCTATGTTAGAATAAACAATATGCTAGTTTTTTTTTTTAAATAGTAAAAAACATGATTGAGGGTACTTGTAGACTTAAATTGACGGTACTACGAATCACAAACAAAAGTAATTCTTGAATTTAAACTATCTTGAGTGGTATTCATAATTAATGTATAAAAACCGGCTATACTCGCGTCCGTGAGTTTTCTACGGTTTCTAAACATTATACGTCACGTAACATGAGTATAGCCGGTTTCTCAACATTAATTATAAAAGTCATTTTAGTAAGGAGCATGCCATTTTTTAATCGAGGTAAATGCCGCCTGAATCCTTGAAGAACGACTGGAGCCATCACGTTGCCCTATGAATTCTTACAATTTTCTTCACGATATTTGCCTTTAAGTGAATTTTAAATATCAATTTGGCCCATATATTAATATAGAAAATCTATTGGCTGCTTAGCTTTAGTTTCGGCTTTCACACGAACAGTAAAAAATTACTTATCTAATTAATGAACAGGGTGGCTATTCTCATTTAACACACCCTTCTCACACTCTATAACGTGGCTATTAATAAAAAACCGATTCCAAATCCATTAAGCACTCGCTAGCCGTACCTTTAATGGGCGTCCTTAACTCACGGAGCATAAAATTTTTACGATGGTCGAAAGGAGTAAATGTATCAATATATCCAGGGCAGAGCCTGAGTTATCCACAGCTTCCCATTACTATTTTATTGCTAAGAACTGATATGACAGCAGGATGTTTGGGAACCGAAACTTAAGCTCCTTTCGCGACCTATCATTATTTACTAGTCCACAAAAGAACCATCGTCCTAATTAATATTATAATAGACTAAGTTGGATGTCTGTCTGTGCTGTTTTCACAGGTTATCCACTAGAGCAATATGTAAGTTACAATTGCAAATTATATTTATCGGGTTTATGTATAGTTTCAATTAAATTCTTGATATTATATCAGGAACAGGAAAATAAAAATTAGGGTATTTTAAAATTTGACATCAACGCAGGCATAGTTTGTGTTTAATATTTCTAAATGTTAAATCATGCCATCATCATCATCATGTGTGGTATCCGGCTAAATAGAATAGTACAACCCTCATTTCTTACCGAGGTGTCGTAAAAGGCGACTAAGGTAAGTTGACCCACCGTGTAGTATCCGGCTGATTAGAATAGACCACCCTGATTTCTTTCCTAGATATCGTAAAAGGCGACTAAGGTAAGTTGACCCACCGTGTGGTACCCGGATGAGTAGAATATACCACCCTTTTTTACCGAGATGTCTTAAAAGGCAACTAAGGTAAGTTGACATTAGTCAGGCCGGTCGTAAAATACATAGCCAAATCATTAAAGCCCACTTAGAGTGGGATAAGGGCAGGCGGATGATGATGTCTTATATGTAAACCCCATATATAAGCTTTGATTGTGCCAAATTATATCAATATCGCTCCACCAGCGAAGCTGTGAGAGTTTAACGTTCAAAAAATTTAACGTCATTTTTGTATACATATATAGGTTTTATTCGAATTGTAACATATAGCTTATATCTTATATAGTTATCGTTTATCTTTTATTTATATTTATAATGTAAATTAATCCAGCTCTCAGCGACTTGTACAAACTTGTTCCGGCGATGCTCGCTCCGCGTTCCTGTCGTCGGTTACATTAGAACGTTATTCTGGAACAAGGTTGACTAATATCCCGATAACTTATATAATAGCGATGTTAAATGGCATGCCATTTATTTGAATAATGGCAACATCGCTTCTGGGTTATAAGTAATGGATAGGTTTCTGAGAAATTGATTATTTGTACTAACAATTCATTTTCTTAATTAGTATATACATGAGAACAAAGATTTAAAAAAATTAAACTGAAGCGTATAGCATAACTCTACCTGTCTTTATGTGACTGCGTTTTTTTTTTGTTTAACCTTGAGATATAAAGGTTAAACAAAAAAAAACTCCGTCAGAATATACACAAAACAATCAGCCTTTCGGGATACAGTAAGTTAAACTCCTCCTACAGTTACTACTAACTTAAGTCCTTAAGTTCTCTTAAAAGCTTTGATTTCAAGTTAAATAAAAGAACTGCAGAACTGTGTGTGAAGTTGGAATTTAAATTTGACCCACTTTCCGGTGTCTCATTGAGCTGATATTTTACATACTGGTCCAGTCCCGATGAAAATGCATGTTTTAGCATTGACTGATGCTGCCAGGATTGGCTCCAGACGAGGGAACTCCTCATCGGTTATCAGTAGCGACATGAACTTTTTTTTTACTTGGTTTAGTTCAATTTTTTTTTATGAAAATTGAAATTTTGTATATATAGGTCAAAATGACCTTAAAGTGCTATTCAGTGGGTCGTATAATTTCCCATAATTCGGTCCGGTCAAATGCTCTTCCCACGTTTTTTGTGTGTGCCGGTAAACTCAATCATATAAAACTCAAAAATCGCGAAAAAATAATTACTAACTTTCAAACGCGATAAAAGCGTCCCTAATACCAAAGCGTCAATAAACAATAATCGAAATTCACGCAAAAGAACTTTATGACAACTGAATGAAAATATATACCGCGTCTAAAACTTGTTTGAACAAGTGTAACGAAACGCAATAAGCCCCGACATGCATTTACACATATCGAAAAAACAGAAAGTAATTTGGGCCGATTATTTTGGCCAGATCGGGATGCTGCCGGACCACTTTTGATTTTTCTTATTGTTGAGACCGGTTACATAATTGCAACGCCATTTTGCTTATTTGTTCACTCTTCGCGATATTTATTTGACGATTAATATTCGAGGGCGTCGCTAACGTTTATTGGGTTTCGATAATTTGGAATTTCAATGTTTGAATTGTTAATTGATACGATTCGGGTTTTTTTAAGGTTTTATTGTTGTTTTTTCGAAAATCAGTTCGGATGATGTAACCAGAGATTTTGAGCGTAATGTCTGAGTTATTATATTATAACGGTCTTATTCATAAAAATAGCTTATAGTATGTTTTAGACACGTTTTAGTTAAAATGCTCTATAAGACTGTTCTCGCCAATGACTTTCGCTTTGTATTTTATAGCAACACCGTCATAAAACGAGTATGGCGCCCTTTTGACTGAAATGGTGGCAACACTGTGTCGTGTTGTTTCCGGTGGAGTCTTCCTATATATTGCTAAAACGTTTCAGTTGCGTTATTTCGTGTTATTTTATATAGTGTGCGCTAACAAGACGATACATAAAATAATAAAATGAAATAAACTTTCTTTCTTTCTTTCTTTCAAAAATTGTTTATTCATAAACCTTGCATAGGTGATCTATAGCTAAAATGCGTTTATAAATCCGAATGTTGCCATTGTAAGGAAATCTTGCTTCCAATGAGCCAATAAAATGTGTAAGTGCTAAAGACCTACTTTAGCACTTACACATTTTATTTTTCACTATATTTCTATATTTTTAATGTTATTTAAAATTGATAACTGCTCCTCTTTTCTTGTATTATATGTAATATCTGGCCAAAATTAAATTTACCTCGGTAATTTTTTTAAAATAAAAAAGTGTTATCGGCACATGTTTTAAATATGATGTCACATGATTTGGTTAGATATTTTACGGCCGCCTGCCTGACGTCAACTTATCTTAGTCGTATTTTAAGACACCTCGGTAAGAAAGAGAGAGGTCGATTATACTTAACCGGATACCACACGGCGAGCCGACTTACCTTAGTCCCCTTTTCGGTAATAAATAAGCGTGGTCTATTCTACTCAACCGGATACCACACGGCGGGTCGAATTACCTTATTGGTATTTTGCGACACCTCGATAAGAAATGAGTGGTCTATTCTACTCAGCCGAATACAACACGGCTTCATGATGTGCTTAAATATATCATCTTTAATATTTGCGTTATTTGTTATTACACCCAGCTATAAGTCGTCTTAGATGATGCTTGAACCCCCATGAAATATTTATTGTTACGTATTCTCATTTTGTCATTACTTTCATTATCATCAAACTGATGATGGTCGGTCATAAATCAAGGACATTAACGATTATCGTAACGCCTGCCATATATTAATAAATAAAAATCCCAATAAAAATAAACAGTTACTTAATGAAAAGGACTCAAGTCGTTGATAATTGCTAATAAATATTTATATCGCTGCCGAAATCGCAATCAAAAAATGAAAATAACAAAACCCTATCAAAAATCCAACGAATGTTTGTTGAATATTGATTGCAAGTAGGCAGATTGTAACGAGAGGTTCCGCACATAATTTTCTGACTTTTGTGTAGTATTTTTGTAGATCTACAATTCTCTAGTACATTACTTTAGTGTATCTTTGTTGGTTTACAGCAGGCGAGTTTTATAACAACTGGGTAACCTCTTCAACACATCATCATCTCATCTTCCTGCCCTTATCCCACCCTAAGTGGGGTCGGCACAACATGTTGTCGCATGATTCGGCTACGTATTTTACGACCGGCCGCATGCCTGACATCAACTTACCATAGTCATATTTTACGACACCTCGGTAAGAAAAGGGGTGGTCTATTCTACTTAACCGGATACCACACGGTAGGTCAACTTACCTTAGCCGCCTTTTACGACACCGTGGTTAGAAATGAGGGTGGTCTATTCTACTCAGCCGGACACCACATGGCGGGTCGACTTAGCTCTTCAACAAAATTTACATAAAATCGTAATGTACTAATAACCTTTGGGTAGAATTGCTTTTAGTAAAAACTACAAAAATTACAAATTGGCAGACACCAATGACTTTTACTGTTAAAACTTACGTTTGTAATTGTTAATTGCAATTTATCACACGCTTTTCGGTGAATGAAAACATCGTGAGGAAACCTGCATATCTCTAGAGAATTCTGAGGATATGTGTAACCTACCAATCCTCATTGGAGTAGCGTGGTAGGTCTTAGCTCCAAACTTTCTCCAAAACGATAAGAAGAGGCCTATGCCCAGCTGTGGGAAAGAAACAGGCCACTACTTGTCTAATTCGACTTTTATACAAAAATCCGTTTAGTAGATTTTATGAAAATCGATATACAAACAGAGGACTTTGTTTTTTAATAATGATAGATATTAGCCCGATAAGAAGGCTGTAATTGTATCACTTTTTACCAATATTAAAGCAGACTGATATACTTTTGGATTAATAATATTACTGGCGTGGAAAAATCGGAATATCTTTATATTTAAATGAGTTAATCTTGTATATATATATATTTTCTAAATCTCGAAAACGGCTCCAACGATTTTCCTGAAATTCAGCATGTAGGAGGTTTTGGGGGAGAAAAATTGATCTAGCTAGGTTTTATGTACAAAAAATATTGTTTTATCCCTGTTTTTGGGCATTAAAAAACACTAACATTTATATTGAATTGAATTTTCGCCATAAGCGGTCAAGTCGACGTAGCTTATTCGGGTAGCGGGCAGCCTCGAGAAATGTGAATGCCAAGGATCGATCCCCTACTAAATAATTGTTTTTTCTTTTTTAAAGTTTTTTTTTTGCAAAAAATTACCGAGCGAAGCTCGGTCACCCAGATATTAGTCTTTTAATAACCATAAAAATGGTGTAAGTAAGTTAACTTTAAAAGCTTGACATATTCTGTCGTTGATTTAATTTTTAATAATAATTTTAGAGGGGAACAATTTTACAGTACATAATTTTTGAATAACTATTACTGTTTACTTAACGCACGTAAGGAAAGTTTTAAATTTTGCCGTTTTCGTACAATTTTTTATTGCTGCTCCTCTCCTATTCATGTTAGCGTGATGTTATATAGCCATTAGCCTTCCTCAATAAATAGACTATATTACACGGAAAGAATTTGGCTCGTTGGCTCGACTGGCTCGTTGGTGCAGTGGGTAGTGACCCTGCCTTCGGCACCACGAGTCGCGGGTTCGATTCCCGCCGAGGGCCAACATTTTCAATAAATGAATTTGTTGGTCTTTGAGCCTGGGTGTATATTTGTATTTAAGTATGTATTTAAAAAATATATATAAGTATATATATTCAACAGTTGTCTGTCACCCATAACACAAGTATTAAGTTACTTACTTTGGGGACGGACGACCGTGTGTGTAAGTGGCCCATATATATTAAAAAAAATATATATTATATATTTTTCAAATCAGTTTAGTAGTTCCTGAGATAAGCGCGTTGAAACAAATAAACCCTTCAGCTTTATATATTAGTATAGTTGGTGCCCTTTTAATACCATACGGAACCCTAATCGCAAGCCTGCGGTCGCTCCCAGCCTTATCACGACTATAAAACACTCATACGTCTCGTCGCCAAGCAATTCAACAATTAACCTAGTAAAGATTAATGTGACTAAGAACTTTAACTATGGAAAAATATTAACTGTTACAATAGTACTAATAAAAATTTAAATTTAATTTTTCTGTAATCCAGGATGAAGTAAATAGAAAATATACATAATGCTAAATATAGAGGGGTAGCCGTGTGGTATCAGGCTGCCTAGAATAGATCATCCTCATTTCTTACCAAGGTGTCTTAGAGGGTGAGTAAAGTAAGTCAACCGTACGTGTGGTATCCGGCTGAGTAGAATAGACCAACATAATTTCTTACCGAGGTGTCGTAAAAGGCGACTAAGGTAAGTTGACCCACTGTGTGTTATCCGGTTTTGCAGAATAGACCACCCTCATTTCTTACCGAGGTGTCGTACAATACGACTAAGGTAAGTTGACGTCAGGCAGGTACCGGTCGTAAAAACGTAACCAAATCATGTGACAGCATGTTTATAATATGTTGTGCCGACCCCACTAAAAGTGGGTTAAGGTCTGGAGCATGATGTAAGAAGACTTTGTTCGGCAAAATGGTAGTGGGTTTTATTTTTAGGGTCGCAAAGTTAAAAACATAAGAAATTGAACTTGAAATTGCTACACTTTTCTAGTTTTAAAGCATAGCAGCTTTGTTACAGAAAATTTTTAATACTTCGTTATGCCTGAAGTGAAGTATTATAAATTGAAAGCATATCCACGTTACGCCTTCCGTTCTAAACTCTGTTATCTCAATATTGCAAAGAGCCCGCTCATTAGCTGCACGTGAACGCGGCCTTATGCTAACGACCTCCAGCTGATGTCAGCATACCTGCCGTGATGCGTCTCGTGAGATGATGATACTGTTGGCTTCAGTGATCACTGTATTGCCATCATAACAATATTTTAAATTTCAATTGTAAGATTTGTATAAAAAAGGATTAACTTGTGACTTGGTTTTTAGCGTAGAAAAACATCGTGAAGAAATCTGCATTTTGCGCATTTATGGGATAAATGTAATCTAACAATACGCATTGGAGTACTGTGGTGGGTCTAAATTTTCTCAAAAAGATGAAATAGTCATGGAATAGGCACTAGCTAAAGAGAAAAACCAATCCCATTTCTAAACTTAATAATATTTTATGAAGAGAATGAAAGTAGGACAATAAGGTCATGCGTACTAAGAATATTATATTATACATTATTTAGGTAATCAGTATTACTTGATGACCAGATACAATTTTTTAAAGGAAAAAAGCGCCGGTTGACATGTGGAAATCGAACCTAGGTTTCTAGCCTTTTTTAGTGTCGAAAAACAGGGATGAAACGACATTTTTTTATATAAAACCTAGTTATAATTCTTTTATGTATATATAAATCTTTTATGTATATAATATATACATAAAAGATTAACTCATTTAAACATTAAAGATTTAAGTGGAATAACAACAAATACATTAACAAACTATCGTTAAAATAAAAGTACAGCTTTAAATAACATTAAAGTTAAAATTGAAGTGGGGCAACAAACAACAATAAAGTTTAAATTAAAGTAAAGCTACAAACAACAACAAAGTTAAAATGAAATTACAAATAACATTAACTTGCGATTAAGGTGGAGCTACAAATAACCATAAAGTTAAAATTAAAGTGGAACTAAAAATAACATTACATTAAAGGAAGACTTGAAATCATATGAACGTAAGTTGAGTTAAATTAGATGAAAAGGTTTTGTAAACATGTAGATTAGGATTATATGAATTATATAAATAATAAATGAATATGAAAATAGAAAAATATAATAGGATTATATGAAAAGGTTTTGCAAACATAAATATAAAACTGTTTCATTGATATTGATTTGCAATTTATCATGCGCTTTTCGTTGAAGGAAAACATCGTGAAGAAACATAAACATATTTTTGGAAAATTCTGTGGATATGTAAAGCGTACAATTAACCTCAGAACTTTCGATTTTTTTATTTTTTTATATTTTTTTTTTTCCGATTTGAATTGAAGCAGCGTGGCTTCAACCCTTCCCCAAAAGCAGTGGGATAATAAGTGTTCGTCTCTTTACTTTTCTCAGTAGTCATAGCAGGAAATTAAACTCCGAATAAAAAGCAATATCCATAGTCTGATAACTTGCGCCGTAGGTATAAAAAATGAACCCATTCAATAATGATAATTACTCCCACAAGTGAAATATATCAGGGCAGATCCGTGTTGCGTGTGGCCCCTAGACAAACAGACGGACACTTTATGAGGCATTTACAACATAATTCAAGGAATATACGATAATAAATACAAATACTTTTGGTAAATGATTTAAGAGCATCCTTCTGTGTACAGGTTGTTATGGATACGCCTGTAATATTTTTATGTATCATATAACTGAATTAATAACTTCAAAATCATAAACCGAAATCTAATGTACAGTATTATTTTTTACTTATTTTTAATAGCGTAGTTTCTTGCCTCTCCTTGCATGGGTAAGTAACTAAGTAAGTTTATTGCAAAGTTATACAATAAAAATCGTATTTATCTCCGGGAATTGGAAACAACACAGTCTATAGTTGAATTTTAAAATTTTACGTAAAGCATATTACAAAAATATAAAAAAAGAAGATTACTTGGATGATAAAAATGCCTGGATTTGAAAATCTTTTCAGCTTCATACAACACTACGGTTTAATAATGTAAATTGAATTGTAATTGAAATGTTTAATAGATTAACCGCAGAGTTTCTTGCTGGTTCTTCTCGGTAACACATTCAAGTTGAAGCTTTATTAGTAATATTGATTCTTTAAATTTCAAAAGTACCTGAAAAAGCTTATTTGAATAAAGATTATTTTGATTTGAGTGTACGAAGATGCCCAGAGTTAAAACTATAAATAAAGGAATATCCACACGTCTCTAGCTAGAGCGCGTGGCGTTTCAAAATTAAAATCAGTTTAAGTTGCTTTATGGCGACTATAGCCGGTGACCGTTACGCTCACTAATGTCGATTAACCGATATTTGGGTACGCGGTCTCGTCCCAACTCATCTATATCGAAATATTTACATAATTTATAGAAACAGGCATTATTTTACGGAATTCCATAGTACAGAAGGAATGTGAACATAGTTTCTCTTAACAAACGCTGATAATAGAAAAAATCTATAATAACTTCTAAAACATGAGATGAGAATGTTATGGTGGATGTGTGGTGTGACAAAACTTGATAGAATACGAAATGGGTATATCAGGGGAAGTCTGAAAGTTGCGCCCATTACAGAAAAGATGAGAAGTGTGAGACTAAGTTGGTATAGTCATGTAATGAAGAGTATAGAGGAGGGATGAAAATCACGTGACCAAAAGTGTTTTAAATAAGAATATGGATATAGGGGGAGGCCGAAAAAAAGATGGATGGATTGTATGAAAAATGATATGCATGTTAAAGGAGTGGCACCAGAGTTGACGAATGATAGAGGAGAATGCAAGAAGAAGACATTGTGCCGACCACAGTAAGATTGGGATAAGAGTGAGAGAATGATGAATAACTTCTGAAATAATTACAGTTAAAGAATATAACATTAACTCTTTACGCGCCGTTATTGTGCCAAAAACTGTCGGGCTGACCCGTTTTAAGGGCCTGAGTATAGTCTTTTTAAATAATTAATATAGGTAATTAGGTGTTCCTTTCTGAAACCATAATACAAAAGTAATAATAAAATTATTTTGCTATATTTCGCGATGAAGTAAAATATAAAATATATATAATGCTAAATGTAGAGTGGACAAAGTGTAAAATGTAGAGTGGATTTGTCCACTCTACATTTAGCATTAGGTATATATATATTTTCTATTTTGCACCATCGCGGAATATAGCAAAATAATTTTATTATTAGTTTTGTATAGCCTGTTTCTATACATAAAACGTATCTCTCACGATAGTGAAAATTTAGAAAAAAATATATTTACTAATATTAAATATGCAAAAGTATGTCCATTGGTTCCTTCGTTCACTGGATATATGAAATTCATAGTTAATCACATATACCCGCCATATATTGGAAAAAAATCCAAAAACAAAAGAAATAGCTCGATACCGGGATAGTAAGAGGATAGAAAAAATTGAATAGACGAGCGTGTAATGGACTCCGCGATGTAATAATTGATAAACAATGCTAGTTCAGTTAACCCACTAACAGACCGACATATTTTAAATGTTTGTAATTGGTTACTAATGGAAAGGACATACTAAATTTGATATTTGGTAATAATCGATTTTAATAATTTATGTTCGATTGATTATATCCGTGATTTTAGCGTTAACTTAGTAAAGTTAACGCTTAAACTAAAACACAATTGAGGGTATTGTAACAGTAGTTACAATACCCTCAATTGTGTTTTATGCAAATACGGATTTTTTTACTCCTTATGTTGATTATATTTTACCAAGTTTGCTGTCCATACCAATGACACTAAAATGTTATTTTTTTTTGTAATTTCATTTAAAACTGCTATTTTCTCGTGAAGTCCTGGCAATGCTACGGTATGGAGGTAAAACGATTGTTGAAATTGTGGTAGTGAATGTGTGTGGTGCTTGTGTATTGTCGTGTTATTGGTGATTGGCAGCGCATGGATTTTTATCAATTATCAGAGCGGATAATTGATAAATACTTTTCTTAATCATATCACTCTACATTTATCATTATATATATTTTCTGTTATCGCGTATTATAACAAAATCATATTTTCATTACTTTGCAATATGGACCTCCGAAAACTAACGCCTAATTCTATTTTTAATTATACCAAAGTGTGGCCCACAAGTTTATGATTTAAAAATATAAAGCTACTTTTGTTGGTTTATCGCGGATTATGTCAAAATAATTTTATAAACTTTTGTAAGGCCTTCTCTTTGTTATATTGAGACCGTTATAATCTAGTCAACAAATTATATTCATATCATAATAAAATCTGAACTAATCTCATATTTATGCAAAGCGCCAAAGTATCTTGGTGTGTGGCAAATTTATTATAATATATTTACTTTTTAAGTCTTCAATACAAAATACGATAATAGTCAACAAACTGTGTTAATAAGGATTTATAAATGCTAGAGTTTGCCTGATTTTCTGTTTACGTGTAAACTTAAATGTTACAATATAGTTATGTATACTAATATTATAATGTGGAAAAATTTGTATGTATGCTAGTAATGTTTTCACCCAAAAACTACTGGACCGATTTCATAAATTCTTTCACCATTGGAAAGTTGCATCATTACTGAGCAACATAGGCTATATTAAATTTAAAAAATAGGGATCCGTAATAAAAATGTAATAAGGTGTCAAAAATTAGTCATAAAAATCTGTTATCGCATGCGGAAACTATTGATGATATATTTAACAAACATAAATCTATAGGTAAGATCAGTGAGTACGCGGGTAAAACCGCGGGATAGTACTAGTGTATTTGCGTACTTGTATATAATGTTTTATAATATCCGGTTTAGTAGAATAGATCACCCTCATTTTTTATCGAGGAGTCTTAAAAAGCGACTAAGGTAAGTTGAACCACCGTGTGGTATACTGTATAGCGGAATAGATCATTCTCTTTCTTACCGAGGTGTCATGAGGCAATTAAGGTAAGTTGACCCGCCGTGTGGTATCCGGCTAAAATGAGACCACCTTCATTTAATGCCAAGGTGTCGTAAAATACCACTAAGGTAAGTTGACGTCAGGGTGGTCCTAAAATACGCAGCCAAATCATGTGACAACAGGTTTATAACATGTTGTGCCGACCTCAGAGTGGGATAAGGAGAATGACGATGATGAAACCAATTTGACTATTATACTAGCCCCCATTACCCCAAAATTTCCAAAGTTATACCATCAACAATGGTCTTTACGGCTTACTAGCATTGTATATCGCTAGTGAGTTTTACGACTGGGGTAAAATTTGTACAACTAGAATCAAAATTTTGAAAAAACATTCCTAATTTTGCAAAAGCAACATAATGATAGGGTCCAGAGCCAAAGGGCTCCTTGTAAAAGTAACCCCTTCGATGACTTAATCGGGCCCGATTAAATTATACACCACGAAAGGTAAACACTGGCCAAAGCGTGACCGGAGAAACCTGTAATTTTGTTTAAAAAATTGATAACTTCATCCTCTAATAATCACAGTGTAGTAACGAAAATCCAAAGTTTGGATTTTCGACGACGAACGCACTTTGTGTTTGAATACAAAATAACAATCAATCAATAGCATTTCAAAACTGAATATAACTTTCAACTGGTTAATATTCGCACATTAGTATTAAAGTGACCGAACTCAAAAAAAAAGTTGTTTTATGGCAAATTGAAAAAAAAGTAGTGTAGCGTCTGCAAACCTGATAACTTGATTTGATGACTTGATTAAAGATAACTTGATAACGTGTTAACATAACTTGGAAGAGCAAGAAAACAGGTTTGTAGCGTGATGTAATAAATGACATTGAAACAAAGATTACAAAGCATTTAATTCAAGGAAGCCTAATTTTTAATTATGTTACTTTAATACTAAGCGTGCAATATGTATGTATACAAAGCTGCTCATTTGAACTCAATTTTGAATTTTAGCGGACAGATTAATTACAAACATTGTACACGTATCAAAAACCGGTGGTTGGTTTATTGCGCTAAATAAATACTAAATAATACTAGAAAAAATAAAAACTAAAAATTAAAAATCAGTAAGAAAAAAATAAGAAGAGTTTAAAACAACTAAAAAACACACTTTTACAACTAAAATACTAAAAAGTTAAAAACTACGAAAATATCAGTATTTTCGTACCCTGTGGGAACTCTAGGATAAAAACTATATTTTGCTCTACAACCTCTATATGTCCTCTATCTTCCAGTGAAAGTCCTATCAAAATCGGTCAAGCCGTTTCGGAGAATGTACTATTAACCCAAACATTCCTCAATAATTTCACTATCATTTTGTAAAACGGTACAAAAATCTGCTCAGTAGATCCAAAAAATTAATCACCTATAGAGAAATAGCTTTTGGGGACTATGTTTTATAATGTGTATAAAAAAACAAAAATATTTGCAAAAAGCTCTTCTCGATATAAATACGAAAAAGATGGCGCAAAGCTATTTATTAAAACTTAAAATCATATCCAATCATGTGATACTCTACAGAACCGAGCTTTAGGACGTGAGACAATCACGGTTTGAATTTTGGGTAATGTATTACTAATCACATTGGCAAAAAATGAAAGCACGCGCGGTTCCTTTGGTCGTACCGACTCGAATTTAGAGTGTTATTACACCGCGCCACTTCTGAATTTGAAACAACAATCTTATAATCAGTGTTGTTACGACTTATTATGAGCAAGATTTTTAACTGGCTCTTGCCTGATGGAAAGTGATACTAAGTTTGACCGCGCTTGTTAAACTACACTTATTTATAACTAGCAATCGCCAGTGGCTCCGCCCGAGTGGAATAAAAATGGTTAAAGTGGGTTACCCTTAAAAGCAAGACATATGCTGTCGCCGACTTGTATTTAGAACATTTAGAGGGGAACAATTTTGTAATACATGATTTATTAATAACTTTCACCGTTTACGCAGCGCACGCAAGGAAAGCTTTAAATTTTGTCGTTTTCGCGTTTTTTTATTGCTGTTCCTCTCCTATTCATCTTAGCTATTATATATAAATAATAGCCTTCCTCGATAAATGGACTATCTTACACTTAAAGAATTTTTAATCGGTCCAGTAGTTCCTGAGATTAGCGCGATAAATCAAAAAAACTCTTCAGCTTATATATTAGTATAGATTTGGTCTACTCGCATACTGTTGGCTGGCATTTGTTGCTAAATTGTTTTTGTCACTGACGTTTATATTGTTTGATTTGGACTTCGCAAGATTTATCACTGTAAATTATAAAAAAAGTCCCTGGCCATGTATGTTGTCCTTTAGAGATTAACTTAAAGCTTTTCAAATACAGCGTTGTATGTGAGCATTATTTATTTTTATTTTATTTTATTTTTATAATCAGATCTATAATATTGTTTATAAAATTATTTCTTAAAACTATGTTAGCAATATTAAATTTAAAATTTATATTAACAAAGAACATATTAAAAAAGACACAAACATTAAATTTTGAATAGGTATTTTACATAGCCGTTTGGTATCCTGCTGAGTAGCATAGACCACCCTCATTTCTTACCGAGGTGTCGTAAAATAAGACTAAGGTAAGTTGACGTCAGGCAGGTAGCCGGTCGTAAAATACGTAGCCTAATCATACAACAGATTTATAACAAGTTGTACCCACCCCACTTAGAGTGGGATAAGTTTAGGAGGATAATGATTTCTTATTAAATATAATAATAATAAATAAATAAATATATGGGACACTTACACACACGGTAAGTTACTTACTTTGAGGATGGACCTCAAAGTAAGTAACTTAATAATTGTGTTATGGGTGACTGGTGAATATACTTATATAATTTTGAAATACGTACTTAAATACAAATATACACCCAGACTCAAAGTCCAACAAATTGATTTATAGAAAATGTTGGCCCTCGGTGGGAATCTAACCCGCGACCTGCGGAGCTGAAGGCTGGATCACTACTGCGTCAACGGGCTAGTCATTATTACTCCGACCACCGTAACACGCTGACGTCCCGAGATTTTTCCATTTGTTAAGCGAAATTAGGTTTATGAATAATAAAATGTACACTCAAAGTTGGTTAAACAAATTCAAATGTCGCTGAACCCAGTGAAAGCACTTGACCGTGTAATTGAATATTTTATCAGTACTTGTAATAGACGCGCACAGACCACTTTGTTCTAGAGAAATTGCGATAAAAGGCAATTGTTTGTTTATCTTATGTTAATTAATACCATAGTTATTCCGTCTAACAAGAGATAGTGTTAATTATAGTTTCTATTCAGTAAAGGGCTTGTTAGGAATCCGTACAATATTATAAATGCGAAAGTCTTTTTCGCTTAGTATTAAAGTGACTTAATTCAAAAAAGTTGTTTCCGAATTGTATTTAGAATTTCATTTCTTTTTTGTTTATATTATTTATTGTGCTATAATTTCAGTATCTGCTTTCACTGACTACAATTAAAATAATATTAAAATTAATTATAACAAATTCTTATTTTATTAAAGCTTCAATAGGTAATAAATGACATTGAGAAATAATGGTAAGGATAAAATTTAGTTACTAAATAATCAAGGAAGAGTACCAGATAGTAATGCCCGCTTAAGTAAGTTGCTTCAAATCACGTCTATCTTCCAGTGAATATCAAAGTAAAATCGGTTCAGCAGTTCCGGAGAATGTGCTCTGAACTTGAAAACCTTTCTCAAAAATTGTACTATCCTTTAGTGAAAACCGTCCAAAAATCCGTTCAGTAAATTAAGAGAAAACCGATCACATACATACAGACATATTTTAGGGATTTTATACAATGTAAAGATTATAAAATATAAAATGTCAAAAAATAAAAAAAAATTCTATTTATTTATATAGATCTAATAATGTATTACAGATTCTTTTTATATTTTCAATAACTTCATAATTTTTTTTATATAAATTTTATATTAATAAAAAATGTCTCTAGACAAAGTTACCCTGTGTTAAACAACCCTCATGAATACAAAAGGCCTAAACCTCATTTAGGGATGTTAAAATAAAGCTGAATTGTTGAAATTTTCAGTTATCTCGGGTCCTCGGACAGTTCAGTTTTATTACGTTAAAATCAACTTGGGGTGGCATCGACCCCATAAAACGACCGACAAAATTTTTTTTCGACTACGTAAGTGAAAAAGTAAAATAAGGTTACAGAATTTCGGCACTGAATTCTACTGTTTTACGTGCAATTAATAATTGCAATTTATCACACGCTTTTCGGTGAAGGAAAACATCGTGAGGAAACCTGCATATCTCTAGACAATTCTGGGGATATGTGTAACCTACCAATCCGCATTGGAGCAGCATGGCAGGACTTAGCTCCAAACCTTCTCTCCAAAATAGGAGAGAAGAGGCCTATTATCAGCAGTGGGATAGTAACAGGCCGCTACTTACGTGCAATTTAAAGGAGGCTTTATTCTATATATAATCCCCTAATAATAAATGCGATAGTCTGTCTGTTATACTTTCACACCTAAACCGCTGGGGGACTTTTTACGAAATTTGGTACAGTTAAAGTTTATCGGTCCTATATACATACATATTATAGAACAAACTCCTCAAAAGCTGTCTGTCTGTATGTGATTTATTTTCGCAAAATGTACTTATAGGATTTTTGTAAGTTTTTACTAAAAGTTAGCGCATTTTTCGGGTAAGAAAGCATATTTAATAAAATGACTCAACCGATTTGCATAAGATTTTCACTGAATTTTCATAGCGACCGAAGCCACGGACATAGCTAGTATAGGATATAAAAAAATAGTTTTTTTTATTCGAAAATAAGAAGTAAATATACCATAATATCTAAATGAGAATATGTAAAAAATTAAGTTGACACAGATACCGATTTTTTTTTATATACAAAAAGTTTTATCCGAATATTCGTTCACGTCACAAATGTTTTAATGGTTTTAAATTGGTTTCATACATCAGAGATTACTCAAACATTAACATGTCCTTTGCAAACAACCTCTGCTAAAGATGAAGACGCTCATTTATCTTCATTGTTTTTTCCGTACAACAAATAATGTATAAACAATTTTCAGTCATAAATTAATACATGACAATAACCTATTTACAACGCCGATGATGAGAGACTGCCTAATCGCATCACGCAGTTACAATTGCTGATATCTATAATCTTCTAAGCTAGAAATAATATAGAGAATTTCTTAGATTACTTAGTACTCAGTTACTCAGTACATTTCGCAAATTATTTGTTTGCTTTTGCAATCATTATTCGCAATCCATATTAGATTTGCCTAGATTTAAGAAGAAGGTAAGAATGCACTAATACGTAAAGCATACGAAGTTGAAGTTTCTATAAATAAAAAATCTAAAAATGCTGGAATTAGGACAATCCTCCAGCTTTGTTTAAGATTATAGTATATGAATTCAAAATATCTTAAAAAGTATTTATTGTAAAATGCAAGTACTTGTAAATTTAATGTGGATAATATTTATTAAGTTATTTAATAAGTCATCTTACGTATTAAATGAAATGCTATTTACAGTTTTTCACACCCTTGATCAGAAGTTAGAATAATATAATTATGTCTAAGTAATTTCGAGACTTTTTTTACTCTTGTCTATTGTAACACAGGATATATTTGTTATTCTATGCTTCAAAATTATTATTAGTAATTTTTTACAATCATAAGTCATAATGACTGCACCATATGCGTTATGCGATTAAGCTACATATTGCACTTGTCAATATTTGCCATACCAACAATCAGTTTACGCGCCACCAACGACGTCCAATGCTTTTCGGGAAAGCAATTCAGCTGTTTGTTATCTAAACGACGCGTCAATAGATATTGTTCGTTGCGATATCATCGTATATAATTTTATCGGCTGTCATACAGTAAAGGGTATGTTAATTGCAGTCAAAGATCATGCAATATGTCAGCAACTTATATCACTAGCGGCGTCTCTTAGGACTATGTTTGGGCTTAAACTGATGTGAACTTTAGATTAATTGTATAAGGTTTATTTTGGTGTGTAGCTAGTGTTATGCAGAAAACATATTTGCTATTCCGTTTCATAGTTTATGTTCTACATTTTAGATCTAAGGTCGAACAACAGTTGAGTGTAGCGTTTAAATTGCATGTGTTTAATATTGTTGAAGCTCTTAGTTTAGAGTTTAGAGTTCAGAGTGAAACTGTTCAGGAGAGAGTGAATATACGTTATCATCGCTCTTATATCATCGGTATAGTTAAAGTAAAATTAGTAGAACCATAAGCAAGTTACCTGTTTTATGGAAGATTAGCATTTACCTACGACTTTGTTCGCGTAAACTGTTGTCGCGTAATAGGTTGATAATAGATGGTGCTTTTAAGTGTAATCCTATTTCTGTAAACTAATATGATTTCTATAGCCTATATGTTCCGGTGTATAAGGAATAATAGTGCCAAATTTCATTGATATTGGTTCAGCGGATTCGCCGTGAAAGAGTAACAAAAATACATCCACACTCACAAACTTTCGCATTTATAACATTAGTAGGAGTAGGATAGGATACTCAATTTGAAGATCATCATCCTCCTGCCCTTATCCCACTCTAAGTGGGGTCGGCACAACATGTTATAAACACGCTGTCACATGACTTGGCTGCGTTTTTACGACCGGCCGCCTGCCTGACGTCAACTTACCTCTGTCGTATTTTACGACACCTCGGTAAGAATGAGGGTAGTCTATTCTACTAAACCGGATACCACACGGTGGGTCAACTTACCTTAGTCGCCTTTTACGACACCTCGGTAAGGAATGAGGTTGGTCTATTCTACTCAGCCGGATACCAAACGGCGGGTCGACTTACCTTAGTCGCCTTTTACGACACCTCGGTAGGAAAAGAGGGTGGTACTATTCTATTCACCCGGATACCACACGGCGTACTCAATTTGAAGATCACGCCTTTAATTTATGGTGTCATAAGTTTCATTTGTAAATCTGTGCGCCATCTTGTAATATCATAGCTAACAAATCAAGGAACAGATTTAAATTTTTTGAGACTTGTTTTGATCCAAGTTCAAATCATTGTTCATACAAGTAACTTGTAAACAAGTTCTTTTTACTTCTCAAAGGTCGTTTAGTGTAGATTAATAAAATTAAGTAAACATTAAAATAAATAAAATTAATTACAGACCACGGAATATCTTGTTCTAGTTTTGACTTAAACTAGAATAATGTAAAAATGACCACGATATGATTATAAGAATGTTACCCATTAGAACCAAACAATTATATAGCTAGCACAAGTGAAAAATAAGTGGACTGAGTTCGCAACAATATAAGCGTTTAATTATCCTCAGTAAGGCAATTTGTCCCTGACATTAAAACGGTTTTTTGCCTGTAAAAACATTACATCTACTAAGTTTACACCCCGTGTATAAACTTTAATTTACATAGACAATATACATTTTTATTGACATTGAACAATATTGATCTACTGGATTAGTGGTAAAAGAGTAACAGACTGACAGTTTAAAAAAGATTGCTGTGTATTTTATTGTGATACAAGTTTAAGGGTATAGAAAGTGATCGGTGATGGAAACAACGGGTTAGTGGTGCAGCGGACGGGATGCGGATACAGTGATGAGAGATGCGAAGCTACTATAGCGTTTTTAATATCAAGTACCAGGGTGACCAAGCCTTGCTCGATAATTTTAAAGATTGCAGTTAAATAAATAAAAATGAAAGAAAATGCAGGTGACATATGGGATAGTCCGTTCATCGGGAAAAAACTCTGCGGTTGTGGTGGAATGACGGCGGGAAGCTCAAGAGGAGCTCCACCGCCAATGGAATGGCTCAGTGCAAGATTCTGGACGATGTCAGCTATCCAGCCCATTCTCCAGGGCTGGGTCTCTAGGAGGCATGTGGTCCTCACTTACCGCCTGACGCAGGTACTTTCCGGACATGGTTGTTTCGGGAGGTATCTGTAGAGGGTGGCCCGGCGCGAAGAGTCCGATGAGTGCCACGAGTGCGGCGCCGATTTTGATACGGCGCTGCACACGCTCGCAGACTGCCCAGCTTGGGCGGTTCAGCGGGCGCAGCTCGTGTGACAGGTGGACCACGATCTCTACCTGCCCACCGTGGTACGTGCCATGGTGGACAGGGGGGGATCGTGGGCAGCGATGGCCTCCTTCTGCCGCCTCAGGCATGCGGGGCGCAGGTGACTCGCCGAATTCCGTCGCCTGCCGCCCTAACGGGGACCTCCGAGCGATCAAATGGGGTGTTATCGGACGCGCGCTGGAGTTAGGTCGCTAAAGCGGTCGATGCATCTAGTGCTCCCGATGCATTGATTAACGGAGGAAGGGGTCGCTGTTAGTTTTTAAAATCGCTAATTTACTGTCGTATGAGGCGACTAGGGTGAGTTGACATCAGGCAGGCCGGTAATTGTAAAATACCTAGCCAAATCATGTTACAACATGTTTATGACTTGATGTACCGACCTCACTTAGAGTGGGATAAGGGCAGGAGAATGATGAAAAATGGCCTGTTTATTTTTTAGATTTCCTTTTAATTTATTTTTTTATTAGGTAATCCTACAGCGTAACAAAGTTCTTAGTATATATTAATATTAACATCTTAAACTAAGGCCATATAAGGATAACACAATTAGTTTTTTTTTACAAATAATTGTTCTTTAAGTAGATGATATAAAATATTTACCAAAAATAAAATTAAATTTATTTATGTATTATCCGCTTCAGTGTCCGCTCCGCTCGTGCGCTGCGGTCCGAGTAACCCAATACTGAAGCCAGACGTGTGTTAGAGCTCATGGTATCTATCGGACCGCGGGAAAGTCTATCTGACATTACATCTAGGGCTAGATTTTTTACACGACGACCTGACGCATGAGCTTGGTACAGGTGTCTTATTACACTTGAGACACTAAAGAAAAAGAATACGACAGTATTTTTATAGCGTAGAGTGATGAAATATAAATAATCATCATCTTCCTTTATCCCACTCTAAGTGGGGTCGGCACAACAAGTTATAAACATGTTGTCACATGATTTCGTCGTCAACGTCAACATACCTTAGTCGTATTTTACGACACCTCGGTAAGAAAGAGGGTCATTTATTCTACTTAACCAGATACCACACGGTGGGTCATCTTACCTTTGTCGTCTTTTACGACACCTCGGTAAGAAATAAGGGGGTCTATTCTACTCAGTTGGATACCACACTGTGGAGTGATGAAATATAAATATGGAAATATTTCTTGTTTCATATCTAATTCAGTGTTCATTTTCCCCTTATTTGTGTTGTACCCTCATTTCTTAACGAGGTGTCGTAAAAAGTGATTAGGGTAAGTTGACCCGCCGTGCGGTATCCGGCTGAGTAGAATAGACCACCCTCTTCCTTACCGAGGTGTCCTAAAATATGACTAAATAAAAAATTTACAAATTGTAAAAAATTGGTAAATTAACATCAGGCCGGCGGGCGGTCGTAAAATACCTAGCCGAATCCTGTGACCCCACTTAGAGTGGGATAAAGGCGGGAGAATGATGATGATGATAAGTGCAATATGTTGTTATCCCTTGTTCCCATGTAGTTGCCAAAAGAGAGCGAGATTTCTCTCATTCTATATGTTACCCTAATTAATATTTAAGCTTTAATTATGCAAATTTTATTTAATGAAATGAAATGAAATGTATTTATTTAAAAGCAACAAGGGCTCATTTTGTTAATACAAACTTATAACTATGTTAGTAACTTATTATCTACTAAAAATAAACACAAAATAATCACAAAATAAACAGAAAATACATCATCAGAAATAAATTATATTTAATATTATTTAATTAATATTAATTAAAATTATTTAATATTATTATATAAGGCAGTGGGTAAACCCTGATGGACAGACTTTTGCATTTATAATATTAGAAGAAGATCTATATTTGTCTTGGCACAATAACCGAAAATATTTCAAAACAATGCTACATTGCTAAAAAATACATATAGCTTACTTATACCATTAAAGATTATTTCAGATATAGTAACATATTTTAACTGCAGTCAGCTATGCGCCAGGCTACACAGATTAACGTGTAATCAATCAATCAATCAAATTGTATAATATATTTTATATTTTAAAAGAGTATCCTCAGAGTTTCTTGCCGGTTCTGCTCAATAGCAGCAAATTTCCAATTAGTGGTAGCTTCTTTCAAAGCATGTGACAATTCAAAAGTACTGAAAAGTCCACTTGAAATTCAAGTATGAGATCACCCATTTCTTACGGTGACGTGGAACAAGTGATCCGTTTACGAATTATACAATAGGACGTTGTCGGCCGACCTATTTGGGAAACAGTTGGAACACCGCACTCCCCGCGTCCTGCGGGACTTATGTCCCGAATTCCCTATTATCTAATGTAGGGCAAGAAAACAGCGGGACCGTCTCCGCTTGCTTGCTACGTTAAATATTTCGACTTACGATAGCCGCTTCATATCAAAAAATATTGGAAGTTTGTTCATAATATTCTGATTTAATATAAGCCGAACGTTATTGTTTAACACAGGGTTACAGGTTCAAACCTTAGCCACCAATGGGTTTCTATGATAGAAACTAGAAGACATAAAAAACAAAGTAACAGCCTGTTACAATTCCACTACTGGGCATAGGCCACCGCTCTCCGTTTTTGGAAAGAAGGAATGGAGCTAAGGCCTACCACGCTGCTCCAATGGATTGCGTGACACATATTCTTAGAATTGTCTAATTCGTCTAAAAAGACCTATTCTGTTCTATATAGGTATACAAAGACAAAATATGTATGTATAAACTGTAATCTAAGGAGTATTCCGAGCTTAAAAAATCACAATAAATCAAAGTCACAAGAGATAACAAACCAAGACCTACATATCAAAGTGCTTATGTAACTGCACTGATAACGGGCCATTGACCCCGCGGTGACGCTAAAATCCAGATCTGATAGCGCCGCGGTGCAATGGGCCGAGATTAGTTTGGCGTAAATATGATAATATAATAAATGGCAATAATTATTTAGTTAAGGAAACAATAATATATACTAATATATAAAGCTGAAGAGTTTGTTTGATTGAACGCCCTAATATGAGATTAGAGATTAATACTGGACCGATTTCGAAAATTCTTTGAGTGTTAGATAGTCCTTTTATAGAGGAAGGCTATAGGCTTTATAACATATTGTTAAGATGAATAGCAAATTTTAAAACTTTCCTTGCGTGCGCTAAGTAAACGGTGAAATTTATTAAAAAGTTATGTATTACAAAATTGTTTTCCTCTAAAAGTTGGAAATAAAAATCCGCGACAGCATATTTCTAAGAATGTAAATCCGCGACAGCATACGCCTAGCTTTTAAGGTTAACCCACTTAAAAAAAATTATGGTTATAAAAATACTATGGTTTTAATCTTTTAACGCGGGCGGAGCCGCTGGTGATTGCTAGTGTACGAAGAAAAGCAAGAAATTTATTGCTATAACTAATTAAATGTACAAGGTATATCTCACCGGGACAAGATCGTGTAATGTAGAAATGTTATGAAGGATTTTCTTTCTGGTTCTTCTCGGTAAGAGCAACATCCCAAACCAGTTGTAGCTTTATCAATCATATTGATCCTAGACGATTCAAAAGTTCTTGTAAGAGCTTATTTGAATAAAGATTATTTTGATTTTGATTTTGACCTATGGACGTGTATTAGATGATGATGGTTGTGAAGATGATGATAATGTTATTAAATTAAGTTAAGTTATAAATTTCTACTTATTGCATACATAACATATGGTCAGAGATCATTCTGCAGCCCGTAAAACTCTTATAAGTGCTATCGGCACATGTTTTCTCTCTCTTCTATCAACCGAAAACTTTGATAAAACAACATTTTTTCTTATTAAAACTTAGCTAGATCGACTTTCCCCCAAAACCCTCTCCATGCTGAATTTCATAAAAATCGTTGGAGCCATTTCCAAAATTCAGAAAAATATATATAGAGATACGAGATTAGCTCATTTAAATATTAAAGATATACAAACCTACATACAGCAATAACTTCGTGAAAACATTGGCTATGGTGTATTTACGAGTAGGTACTCACAATACACCAACCGAGTAAAGTAAAAGTTAAAGGGTTGCCTCCAATTGTGTTATCTACAGCGCCGGGCGTGGCCTGATAACTCTGTCTGTACGTACAAAATTAAATCAGGTTACATGAACATACCTTGTAAGGTTATTGATAAACTCTTTTATCATGTCCGAACGTGTGTAAAATTAGTTATCAACTATCGATCTACATCTATTTAGGCTGATATGAATCATAATGTCACAGATAATAGGCAACTTTTTAACTGAGGAGGTGAATGAGTTACCAAGTTGATCAATACGGTATTCACATTTCCAAGGAATCATTCGCAGCAAGAAATATGAGTAGATATAAGTTATAATAGACAAAGTAGGAACCTACATAAGCTTGCAGCTCATTCTTTGCGCTTTCCAAAAGTACGTAAATAGTTTGTGGGTTTGGGTATAAAATTCTACAATTAAATTCCGCAATCAATTTAAGCTTTGCCATTACAGCAGTTCAAAAATACTTAAAAAGAGGCTACTACAGAAACTCGGCGGTTCTTCTTTTTAAATATAATCTTTTAATTCATTACATTTAGTTATTATTGTCTTCTTCATGGTTGAAGAGTAGCTATATCCACACATTTTTTTCATCTAAGTAATCCTGAGCCGTAAAGTAGGCTTTCTGAATCAGTGTTTTAAAAACTGCTGTAATGGACTACTGAATTTTATTATAGAATCTTTACCCAAAACTACAAACGATTTACGTACTTTTATAATACGATGAAACAGTTTAAAAAAACTCTAACACGCACACAGTTCACGTGGAATTTTTTCTGCAACAATCGCGAAAATAGATAACACGTAACGCGCCAGAGCAATATTATTGTTTCGGATATTTTCATATCCAATGTTCGGGCTATTCACCTTTAGTCAAGGCCGCGAGTGGCCGCACTGATCTCGACGGATCAAATCGCTGTTTATGCGACTCTATCTTTATTTAACTCTAAACTTAAAATACCCTTAAATGTATAACAGTAAAGTAACGGCCTGTTACTATTCCATTACAGGGGCATTCTCTTTCGTTTTGTTATGAAAGAATTGGTAGGTTACACATATTCTAGAAATTAGAAAAAACAGTTACCTCACGATTTTTGTTACACAATGAAATTGTAAATATTGATTAGGCATATAGGTTTTAACAGAAAATTCATTGGTTACTTGCCCGGATTGGAACGCATGACTTTTTGGATAGAGTCTTCTCTTCAGCTATAAGTAAAAACTTCTGAAAAAAGGTTGTTTTTCCTATATTTTACTCCTTTTTGTCTTTTCTATTTCACAGAATTTACAATAAAATTACTTTAGTGTAATCCGCGTTTGTTAAGAGAATATAATATGTATCTAGTGCTAAGTGTATGAAGAGGCAACAATCACAATGGACGAACAAACAAAGAATAAAGTATATAAGGTGCACGTATAAGGTAAGTGAATGTTGCCTATTTATACACTTCTGCTTCTATAAATCTTTTGTATTTATTTTGTTTTTTGTTTTATTTTCTCTAAATGGGTGATACTAAAAGAATTATATTTGTAATGTTAACTTTAATGTTCGTGTTACTTTATTTCTTAAGGTCTTAACAATTTACTACTTTTCTACAAAAGTAATAATAAAATTATTTTGCTATAATCCGCGAAGAAGTAAAATAGAAAATATATATAATGCTAAATGTAAGTGGACAATCGGTTATCATACCTGATACATGCAGGATTCGTAAAAACACATGCACAAACCTCCACCACCGCCACCACAATACACAAGCACTATATACGTTCACTATCACAAACTCAACAATCGTTTCGCCCCGCAACCGAAGCATCATCAGGAGATAGACTCCACGACCAAAATCGCAAGGTCGTTGTATGGATCTCCGCAAAGTAACGCCTAATTCTATAAATTATTTACTACTTTTCTATTTTACAATACATTTTTGTTTATCTAATACAATGTTGTTTTAATGAATATCTTAGAAGTTAACGCGAAACAACATAATCAAAAAAAATATATAAAAAAACTTTTAACAAAATTTCATATACCTATTGTTTACCATTGAGGAGTTCTCTCGTCTGGATCCAATCCAGGCAGTAGCATCAGGTCATGCTTATCATAAACATGCATTGTCATCGGGATTGGAGCAGTATGTAAAATTTCAACCTAATCGGACACCGGAAACTGGGTCAAATTTAACTTGCAAGATACCACCTTCACATTCTAAGTTGAATAAAAGCTTTTAATTAAGAGCTAACGTGGCCCTAATTAGGAGAGGGGAAGTGGAAAATAAACAACAACCGCCAAGTCTTTGAGCTATAAAGATAAAGTCGGAATTATGAAGTAAATGAAAAGTAATGTTTTCATTAATAATTCAACAGGATTAAGCGTTGACAACTTACTTCGCGTTATCATTGAGTGCATTACTTACATAAGGCAAATGTTGGCATCGCACCGTAATAGTCTTGTGGTTAAAAGGATTTCAATATAGGTCTTAGCTTGTATATACTACTAGAAATCTCCGCGACTCCGCCCACGTGGAAAGATTAAAACCGCAATATATCATAGTATTTTGATAACCAGAGAAACACATGTTATACCGGCCCCACTTAGAATAGGATAAGGGCAGCAGAAACCATAGTTATAATGTGTATAAATAATGTATATGACAGGACAGAAGAATGATGTTGAATTTTAATAGCATTCAAATTCAAAATTTTCTTTATCCAAATAAACTTGTAAACAAGTTCTTTTGAATCGTCAACTCTGCTGCTGGTTCGGAAAGCTGTTCCTACCGAGAATAACCAGAACGAAACTCGGCGGTTGCTCTTTTAAAGATATAATTCTTATTACTAGTTACATTAGTTATTACTGTCATGTACAGGGTCGAAGATTAGCTACGTCCAGGCATTTATATCATTTCAATATTCCTCAACAGTAAAGTAGGCTTTACGTATCAGCCTCCCTTTAATAGTGTTTTTAAACTGCTGTAATGGCAAAGCTAAAATTGGTTGCGGAATTTTATTATAGAATCTTATACCTAAATCCACAAACGAATTTCGTATTTTTGCAAGGCGCAAAGCAGGAGCCGCAAGCTTATGTCGGTTCCTGCTTTGTCTATTGTACACATGACCTATCGTTCTATAACGCTTTATATTTTCATGTACAAAATTAAATGAATTAATACTTTACATAACTTATTATTCCTAGCAATCGAAACATTTTGTATATTAACACAAAACATTTATTTTCTCATAATAATTAATATTTTCTTTTTGTTACAGGTAAGTTCGTATTCTGTTAGAGTACTATAGAAAGTAACGGTCTTCTAACTGCTGTGGTATTGTAAGTTAACTATTTTAATTAACCAATAAGACCACAAAAGATTTCTCAACAAACTATGTACCATGTATTAGTTTTAAAGCAATTAAGATATTGAGGCTTATAATAGTTTTTAACACAAACAATATATCACCCGTTATTTTGGAGTTAAAAGTTGATTATTTATTTAAATTTGTACCTGAATTTAAAGGCGCTTAACACTACTTATTGGCGTTTATACCAAGTGGCACTTAGGTTAATAATATATTACTTTGGCTGTGAGTATTTTGTAGTAATAATCGTGTAGATGTCGTATCGTACCGTTTGAATGGTAGTGTCACGTCATGTTACACACAGTGTTACATAAGTAAAAAAAAGTAAGTAACGGCCTGTTACTATCCCACTGCTGGGCATATGCCTCTTCTCTCCGTTTTTTTTTGGAGAGAAGGATTGGAGCTAAGACCTACCACGCTGCTCCAATGCGGATTGGTAGGTTACACATATCCCCAGAATTGTCTAGAGATATGCAGGTTTCCTCACGATGTTTTCTATCATCGAAAAGTGTGTGATAAATTGCATGTATCAATTAGACACATAAGTTTTATTAGAACACTAATTGGTGTCTACCCGGAGTTTGAACCCTAGACCTCCTCGAAAGAGGCGCACGGTTTTACCACTGGGCTACCACAGCTACGTTACATAATGTGGTAGCTATCTCATCTTGTACGTAATATCGTAACATTTTCACTGCCATACACATAAATAACGAACTTAAACATGTCTGTACGCGTCTTTAATATACGAACTTAAAGCTTTTGTCGCAATACTTGCAAAGCTAATACCAGGATTTATTTAATCTTGAATTAAAATCTATTTATTTATTTCTAGTTGTGATTGGGACTTAGTTTCCGTCAATTTTAGTTATCGGAAATAGCCTTAGTGATGTATTAATTATTTTTCTTTCCCGGAGATAAAACGGGAACTTATATTTTAAAGCTATCTTAAGAACTTCCTTCTTTAGAACAATATTCTAGCATTATTCTTGAAAGAGAAACAGACGTAAAGATTTTTATATTTATAATATTATTAATATTTAATTTATTACCATTTTTGTCTTGTCATTTTTATTTTGTCTATTTAAAATTATTATTTTCACTATTTTTGTTATTTTAAAATTTAGAATAAGCTTTTCATGCTGTAAAACTAAGTGGGGTTGGCACATGTTATAAACATGTTTTCACATGATTTGGCTACGTATTTTAATATATATTATCGCTCACGATGAGGGCGCAGCATCGAATCAATTCGCTTCGCCTTGAAACAGCGTATGTACCGGAAACTGAGCGATAATCGATTCCATAATGGCTGCTTTGCATTAACTAATTAAAGCAATAAAACCGCGTATATTGTGAACAAGTTACGACATGTTATTGGTTTTTATAAACATCCCCGCTTGCTTTATATGTATGTATCAGCTGTACGATTTTGTTTTTTTTCCATGACTTTCATGATCATCCTCCTGCCCTTATTCCACTGTAAGTGAGGTCGGCACATTATGTTACAAACATAATTATAATGTATTAGTTTCGGGTACATACCACGGTGATTTGTTTTGATTCGCCGATATTTCGACCCAGTTGCATGGATCGTGGTCACGACGGAACTGCAGGTAGGCGGTACTTCAAGCTGAGACGTTAGGGGCAGTATCTAACTACCTTCCTGTAAAACTCAAAAACGGCGCCAATATTCAAAATTTATAAGTGACGTTGTGAGTGTAGTATGCCGAACAATCCGTGACGCGCCGATAAAAAGAACGAGACGGAAGGTAGTTAGATACTGCCCCTAACGTCTCAGCTTGAAGTACCGCCTACCTGCAGTTCCGTCGTGACCACGATCCATGCAACTGGGTCGAAATATCGGCGAATCAAAACAAATCACCGTGGTATGTACCCGAAACTAATACATTATAATTATGTCTTCAAACCACGAATATTCAAGTATAAAATCATTAATGCTACAAACATGTTTTCACATGACTTGGCTTCGTTTTTTACGACTGGCTCAGGCGGCCAGTCAACTTATCATAGTCTTATTTTACGACATTTTCAGAATTAGCCCTTGTAATTTGACAATATAAACTTTATATGTAAACACGTGAAAAAACCTATATTAAAAAGTGTGATGTTTAATTTCATCCAAATATATGTAAATAAACTCTTTTTTATCTGTTTTAAACTTAAAAACTTATAATTTTAAGTTTATCATATTTGCATACCTATTTCTTTTTAATACACTGAAACAATAATTGTAACACCTTTTTGTAAGTGTCATCATCATCTTCTTGCCCTTATCCCACCCTAAGTGTGGTCGGCACATATCTTAAACATGTTGTCACATGATTTGGCTACGTATTTTACAACCGGCCGCCTGCCTGACGTCAACTTATACTTTTTGTAAGTGTATTATGCAAAAATAAATGAATTTGAATTTGGCGCTTCGGTACGAGAGAGGGTGGTCTAGTCTACTCAACTGGATACCACACGGCGGGTCGACTTACCTTAGTCGCCTTTTACGAAACCACGGTAAGAAATGAGGGTGGTCTATTCTACTCAGCCGGATACCACACGGCAATATAAGAGTATTATTTTGCAATGTCCATCATATCATATCGTTTCTCAGAAATACTTTACGACGATGTCGTAAACTGATTTCCGGTATTGCATTTTCGCTTCACCGTTAGATATAGATAGATAAATATTTGACGCTCCTTTGATAATTTTAATAGACGTTTGTAAAATTTAAACTTTTAATGAAATTGTAGTAATTAAAATTTTAGTACGTTATCGTCCCACTGCTGGGCAAAGCCGTTCTTCTTTGATGTGAACGATTGAAAAAGCTACCACCACAAAAAATCTTTCTATTGAAAGATTTCTACTAACCTACATTTGCTAATACAAAGGTTTTAATAAATTTGAAATTTTTTACGTAATAAAAAGGGCTTATAAATTAAAAATGTATAAAAGATTTAACGCCAAGTTTCTTGCTATTTCTTCTCGGAAAGAGCAGCATTCCGAATCAGTTATAGCTTCGTTAAATATAATTAGTTATTGACGATTGAAAAGTGCTTGAAAATCTTGTTTGAATTAAGATTATTTATATTTGATTTGTCAACCGTAAACGATTAAAGTATAGTACCAGGTTGACAGAGCTTTGCTCGGTAATTTTTTACAAAATAAAAAAGGTACTTCATAAAATAAATAAAAAAGAATAGGGTAGGTGGGGCTCGATCCTAGGTATTTTCATTTTGCGCGACCACCCGTTTCCGAATAAGCTACACTGACTTAACATTTCTCGGCAAAAATTGTGTTGTATATCACTACATATTATAAAACAAAGTCCCTATATCCCTATGTACGCATAAAACTTTAAAACTACGCAACAGATTTTGATGCGGTTTTTTTAATAGATAGAGTGATTCCAGAGGAAGGTTTGTAAGTATAATAACCTTCAATACGGAGTAGAGAAATACTGTAATTTTTGAGGTTTCTGTAAATAATTACATTTTTTTCCGCTTACATTGCAAACGCAGGCTAAACCCTACGAGATTTATCAAAATAATGTACTAAGTATTTGTACATCTTGAAAAGGTGTACAGAAAAGTCCGCGACGGTATATGTCTATCTCTTATGGATAACCCACTATAGCATTTTTTGACATTTACTTTTTACGAAAAATAATGCCTTATGTTCAAAGCAATTTTTATACAATACAGCATTAATCCTTATCCAATTAAGTACCTTAAATAAATAGTTGATTTAATATAGATCAATATGGCCGTTTACAGCATGTAATTTAAGTGAACATTTTCAGAGATATTACAGATTTAGAATGCCGTGAGGACGCCACGCTTCGCCCTATAACACTTCGACTTTAGCAGCTATGTCGCTCTTTCAAGAGTTTGTTTAAAGACATTCTGTAATTAATTGTAAAAAAAAAATACATAGGGAAAATATAAAAGTAAATATGTAATAATGTACTATATGAATTTAGATATTCCAAAGATAGCAGGAAATCTTCTTGGTATAGGGAAAGGAAATTGTTTTTCTCCAAATTTAACGCTTGCGGGCCCCGGGCAGTAATGAATAAATCAAAACTACTCGATCAATTTTAATCATTTTTTACACTGACTGACATGGGATATATTATACCTGTGCGAAGCAGGGGCAGGCCGCTAGTATTCAATAAATTAAAAGTAAACTTATGTTTTTTTATGCCCAAAAACAGGGATATAACGAATTTTTTTAATAAAAACTAGCCAGATCCAGTTTTCTCCCCCCAAAGTCCCTACATGCTGAATTTCAAGAAATCGTTGTAGTCGTTTCCGAAATTCTGAAAATATATACATATATACGAGATCAACTCATTTAAATATTGAAGTATATAACTCAGGAAACATATTACTATTGATTGTTCACCAGTTTTTGTCGTTATACTAATTCTCGACATATGCCTGAAGTTTAAAGACTATCTCTTTATTGTATTAACGAATAATGTACGTCGATGTAAGACGCCGTTCCTCAAAAAAAGAATTGTGAATGCTATTCAAATAATAACACTACTAAAATCTATTTTCATACAAGATTATTTGTCTAGGTCAGGTGTGGTAAACATGCAGAATAATTAACATTTTTACGGCCCAGTCAATATATTCCAGGCAAAGTAAAAATTAAATAGAAATATAAATTAGAAACATATAAAATTTTCATATTCGTTATTTATAAACTATACGGATCATTACAATATATCACACAACTTTATATATCACACGCTTAGTATTGAAGGGACCGAATTCAAAAATTTGTTTAGTGGCAAATTGCAATAAAACAACGTAGCTCAAAACTCTAGACACTCATAGCTTTGAATAGCAAGAAAACAATAGCTTTTTATAGCTCAAATTAAAATAACGATAACATAGCTGTGTAGTATCCGGCTGAGTAAAATAGACCACGCTTTTTTTACCGAGGCGTCGCAAGAGACGACTAAGGTAAGTTGGTGTCAGGCAGTCGGTTGGTTGTAAAATATTTAGACAAATCATGTGACTACGTGTTTACAACATATTGTGCCAGTCCAATTGAGAATGGAATAAGGGCAGGAGAATGATGATGATTAAAATAATGATTATAATGTATCTAAAACTCAATTAAGATTTTTTGTATTCGGTCAATTTAATATGTTTCTTACAGTGTACGAGTCAAAATAAAAATATTTCTTTAAAATAACTTTGATTTTTCTGTGCGGCCCACCTAAAGTTCAGCATTGTTTATTTGGCCCAGGTTAGCTTTTGAGTTTGATAGCCCTGGTCTAGATGTTTTAAAGACCGTTGATACTTTTAGTATTCTATGAATTTCTAGACTATTTTAAATTATTAGTCCTCGGCATTTATAGCTGTGTGATAGGATTTTCTCGGCTGTTACATCTCATTAAACTATTTTCTGCTCTATTATCTCAGTCGCACGTCTGAGTTTTAATCTTAGCTATATATTATTAAACATGACACATTAAAAGTGATGTCTTAAGGTATTTTAAAGTGTCATACTGTTCTGACTAGTATCATTAATAAATTTCGAGTTTTGGAATTCATAGACAAAAAAATCCGTAAACAAATTAATCTTTTTTTTTAGGGATTACAAATTTTCGAAAGGCTTCAGTCCTTTCACACGGACATTCTATTCAAAGGATATTACACCGTATTAGTGTTTAGTATAGTACATTAGCACGGGTAACGGGGTGCAAGGGAGTGTATGTAGAGGATTTTTTCATAAACTGAATTCTTCTTGTGTTTACTAATAATAAATTGAATTAATCATCTTCCTGCCCTTATCACCACTCTAAGTGGGGTCGGCGCAACATGTTGCAAACATGTTATCATATGATCTGGCTACGTATTTTACGACCGGCCGCCTGCCTGACGTCAACTTACCTTAGTCGTATTTTACGACTCCTCTGTAAGAAAGAGGGTGGTCTATTTTACTCAACCGGATACCACACGGCGGGTCGACTTACCTTAGTCGCCTTTTACGACACCTCGGTAAGAAATGAGGGTGGTACTATTCTACTCAGCCGGATACCACACGGCGGGTCGACTTACCTTAGTCGCCTTTTACGACACCTCGGTAAGAAATGAGGGTGGTACGATTCTACTTAGCCGGATACCACACGGCTAAATAAACTGAATTAATATGAACGTAAAAACCTTTATATGGTTATTGACATCTGACAATTCTTATGATAGGCAAAAATATATTTTTATTTATTTTTTAATCTGATAGTCTTATCTCAAATATGTAAAACAATAAAAAGTTGTAAAATAAGTGAAAATTTCTTGAGATTAGTTCGGTATTTTTATAATTTAATAATTTATACTAAAATATTCGAATATTAAATATTGGAATATAACAAATATTCAACTGTAATTATATACTCGATTTTTTTTTTTGCTACATTCTACAATAAATGTGTTTAAAAACAAAAATTTCAAATATATAAACGTCCAAATTAGTTGATTTTGATTTAGTTACGTATAATTACGTCATACGACCGGCCGCCTGCCTGACGTCGACTATACCTTAGTCGTATTTTACGACACTCCTGTAAGAAAGAAGGTCTATTCTAATTAGCCGGATGCCACACGGCGTGGATGATGTAAATAGCGATGCCAATTATTCAATATATGGGCGAGATGATTACAGTCACGTATGTATGTATACACGTCACATGCGCGTGCGCATTGCGCTGATAAACTGTTCACTTTGTTTAATAACACGTAATTAATTACCTGTCGCAATAATATTATCTAAAACTATGCAATATATGTTAATATTAAAATGTAAGTGCAATTATCTTTGTTACTTTTTTTTTAAAATAAAATACTTGCCAAAATTTGGTACAATTGGTATTTATATAGTCAACTGCTTTGTGGGATAAAAATCAGGTTTCCTTCGGAAACAGGAAAACATATAATTGAGAGGATTTTTTAAATAGTTTCTTACTATCCCACGGGTGGTGGGCTTGGCCTTTTATTTCCCTTTATTTCGGGAGAAGGGCTGGTGCTTAATCCCATCACATTACTCCCGTTTCGAAATAGTAGGCTACTCAGTTCCCGGAATTCTTTAGAGATATGGGTTCCTCACGATGTTTTCTTTCACAGAAAAGCATATGATAAATTGCAGATATCAACTCGATGATACCTTAGCTGGGTTTGAACCTGTAACCTACTAGAAAAAGTATCACAGTCTTACCGTTCACCGTGTGGTATCCGTACGTAAAATACGTACAACCCTCATATCTTACCGAGGTGTCGTAAAAGGCGACTAAGATAAGTCGACCCGCCGTGTGGCATCCGGCTGAATAGAATAATACCACCCTCATTTCTTACCGAGGTGTCGTAAAAGGCGACTATGGTAAGTTGATCAACCGTGTGGTATCCGGTTAAGTGGAATAGACCACCCTTTTTCTTACTGAGGTATCGTAAAATACAACGAAGATAAGTTGACGTCAGGCAGGCAGCCGGTCGTAAAATACGTAGCCAAATCATGTGACAACATGTTTATCGCATGTTGTGCCGACCCCACTTGGAGTGGGATAAGGGCAGGAAGATGATGATGGAACCTATATACCGTGCTGAAATATAGGATAAAAAAAGAAATAAGAAATAGGTACATAATTTATAAAAATTTTACGTGTATTTATACAAATTTAGTGTTTATATATAATTTTGGGCCTCCCTATATGTCACATCTAACGGTAAGTTAGATAAAACAATTTAATATTTATAATATACTAAAATTAATTGATAAACTAATGTAGTACTTATACTCAGGTTTCATACTTCCTTGCGGCGTGAGATATACGATATTACATTTATTCAATGGGTCAATAAAAAAAACACCGCATGTGGCCTCAAAGCCGTCATTATTTCCTTATAAATCATATTTATGATAAATTTAGTAGTTATAAGTGAATTTACATTAAAAATTTCAAGACTTAAGATGCGCCTATACGGACAATATGTAAATGATTGTGGCTATGCTAAAATAGTTAGTAATAAATTGTATAATTCGTCCATCTGTACGCTATAAAGCACATATTAAGTGTTCTCGAGGGACATAAATTATTTTGAAATAGTTAACCTATGGTAGACCACACGTCAAAGTTGTTAAGGGGAATGTTTTATCTTCAGCTATTTACATAAAATATATAAAACAACTTAATCTAATAATAAGGCAAAACTGATTATCTAATTTTACATAAAATAAATTTTGCTTAACAAAATTTTATTTCCTATAGTAGTCTTGTAATTAAGAGTAGCTTCTGTCACTCTCCATCCCTGCAAATGTTTCCATCACAAAAATCAGATCAATCCGGGAAGAATCAGAGGGATTTATCGTGTTATCAAGAGCATAATTTGATAATTCTAGTAAATAACCCGTACTTACATGAAATATATATTAAAATAGCTCAGTAAAAGCTTCATTTATGGTATTAAATATTTCTATAAATATGTTTGTGCGTCTGTGTGTGTGCATGCGTGGAAATGGAAGTATTAGTCTGGATACCGCATATCATTTGTAAGACATAGCGGCGTGAATGAACTCAGCTATGCGTTAACACGGCAATTCGTACCTTAACACATCACCCAAAACGGCTGGCCCTCCGCCAAAACAGATTAAAGAATACAACTATCACAGGACAGAACATGGCGAGCATCTGGAATGGGAGACATTAATGTTCCCAAGGCCTGTCTTTGAACTACGGCCTCGGATCGGGATTAGGGTCGCCATGAAATGCGGCCTTGGTGCATGTTTAACATTTTTATGGTGTTCTTTTGAGTGTTCTACTTACAATTAATTATGCTCTCGTAGTTTATTTCTCTAATTGCTGATTATAGAAAAATAATTTCTTCTTATTCGTCCTAGCGTTTATCTCGGCCTATAACAGGGTCCACAATCCATTTTGTTTTGGTGATTTGGCTTTTTACATTGAGCGACTACCGTCTGGCTTGATTAACACCATTTAGACGTAAAACCAAGATCGCCAGAGCCTCGTTTGTTAGGTTAGCACCCTGCACCGCAACCAGGTGAGGTTGGTTGAGCTCCGTAGATATTGATTTGTTGGATATGAGATGTTGTTGAAGACTTTACTCTCAGGAAAATAATTTATTATTTTCGTATAATGAAACTCCAAAGTAACGACTAATTATAAAAAAAAAACCTACTGTTGTTTATAATGCAGCCTAGACGGCGCTTGCAGATATTTCCAATTAATTTTGGCACTTTCATTAAAAAATATTTACCGGCCTAATCCAGTAATTATCTGAGTGTTAGACAGTAGGCTCTTCTCTATTTAAAGAGAAGGATCGAAGTAGACTTTCAAAAGTCTAGAAATCTTCTAGTAGTACACAGATATCATCACGTTGTTTTGTTTCTCCATAAAGCTTCCGGTGGATTGCATAGAATAATTCATGCATCAAAGATTTGAACCCGCCAACAATTGATTAGGATCATGTAGTCTAACCGTCTGACCATTACAGCTGTTTTTCTATACGAATAAAGTATATTCTGGATCACTATTAGGCTATTTGACCGTGGAACGCTTCCGGAACCTTGTGCTTCGTATTGGAATATTGCCACAATATATTTGCGGACTTGACTAATACTTCTAGTCAAGTGGAACTGTATGTTTAATATATATAACTGGCTAAACCAGTCACACTTCGCTTTGGGTCAGTCTAATTTTTTGTCTCATTGCGCGCTGCATTACACCACGTTTCACGACAAATAAAATACACATCGCTGAACACGTCTCTTTTTCTCGTCAACCAATAGACGTCCACTGGTGGACATAGGTCTGTTTCGTGGACATCCACGCTACACGAGCTTGTGTCACCTGGATCCACGCGACCTTTTTGTGGTCCTCTGTCTACTTACTGGGAGGTCTGCATTTTCCGGTGCGGGGTTACCACTTTAGCACCTTGAGACCCCAACCACCATCGGTTCTTCGAACTGTGTGCCTCGCCCATCGCCACTTTAGCTTCGCGACCTGTTAAGCTATGTCCGTCACTTTGGTCTTTCGAATCTCCTTATTCCTGATTTAATCAGGTAGAGATATTCTGAGCTTTCTCCATCGCCCATTGAGCGACTCTGAGTTTTTTTATGAAGAAAATTGTTTTGAGCTTTGCTAAATTTAACAGTAAAGTAATTATCAATTATTTTCGATTTGAATAAGGGCCAAGTGTTTAAGAATTTAACTATCATGTATTCATTAAAAAAATTTCAGTATATAATGTATTTCAGTGATATGCGCACAGAGGCATATCTTTATAACTTTATTTACATATATTATACATTTCGAAATTGTTCTTAAATTGTGTTCTTATAGAAATGTTTCCTTTTTAAGTTTATTTGCAATTTGGGTTACAGATTACTAGTCAACTGGTTAACTCGTCCAGCTAAGCTAAATGCTTGTGTTTGGAGTGAGTTCACGTCGGTAGTATAAAGTGCCGGGATTCGAACCCACGACCTCTCGATCGCAAGTCCTTTCGCTACCGCCTCTTCAATTTTTATGTAATGTTTGTAATTAATATTATTACATACGGCTATTGTATATCTATAAAAATGTACTAATCATTTTTGAAAATGTGTGGTTAACGCAATAAGACGTCACGTTCTGACCAAATGTGGCATAGAATCGTTGACAAATTTTAGGCGTTACGCCAATGTACACAGCCCATTAGTCAACGGACTAAGTAGTCATTGACTTGTGCGGTAATGGACGACTCGTAAGAACACTTGCGAGACAAGATGGCATAAACCCTATAGATCAGTGGTGTGGTAATTAACTCAGAAGTTATGAGAATTCTGTTCAATTTAATCCTTTAATACGATTCCATACATTTTACTTACGCGATAAGCTCATAAAGCTCGTAACCTTGTGAATTTTCACGGGGTTTATATAAGTTTGTGTAAATTAGTAGATATTTCACGTTAGCTGTTGATAAAATTTGGAAAAATCAAACCGCCTGGGTACGTTTGGAGCTTGCCTATTTGAGTTATAAAAAACAATGTATGGTGGACATATTGCTTTATAGAGCTATAAAAAATCCGTATATCAATACGATATATCTATCTCTCAAGTTTAATGTACTATTCCCTTTTTAATTATCACACAATTGAAACAAATGCGCACCAAAATATTGTGATGAGGGATAAAAAACAGTGTTGCACTAGAAACGCGTTACCGTATTTCTTATATACACAATAATAGTAACAAGTAGTTAAATAATAATCATATCTGTGGATCGGAAATTACGCTTTTCGCGCATGAAATTCCTAGGAATTTTCATACCACTCGGCGGTCAGTTGTTTAAGTTTGTTGTATCATCACTTGTCTTAACTCATAGCAAAACATCAATTAACAGTAAGCAGAAATAGATGACGTCATCAGTCAAGTACGATAAATAAATCCCGTTTACAGGAATCAGTTCGGAATGAGAGTGCGTAACAGCATTGGTGATGCGAAGCACTTTTGCATTTTCGTGGAATGTCCATCAAGTACTGATGACACTTATTGCTTATTATTCTACTTTTCTTCTTGCTAGTCCTCGTCCATAAAGCGTGACCCTGATGATCAAAGAACAATCGCAAACACAGAAACACGTTACACACGCACAAAGCGTCTTCGCGAAGCTGAGGTCCTAGTTTTCTGACTCCGGTCGGCCGTGGTTTCTTCCTATATTCCCGACACCATGATGATTAATCAGTCATACTTCCTTTTACCTTAGCCTTCCACTACACGTCGTCCTAAACCGTGGTCCGCCTTCTCAGGAGGCACCCTTAAGACGACGTTCCCCATAGCTAGTAGAGCTTCTACACTCTATTCTCCGCATTTCGCAAATTCGTCGATCCTTCTGCGCTCGCCCCTCCTGGACGGTGACGCTGTTAAAGCCGTTAGAGCTAACAACATATAGTCAATTCGAAAATAAATATTGCTAGTCCATAATAAAATCAAGCATGACAATGATGCAAACGAAGTCTAAACATGTAGGTCTGTGTGTGCCAAAGTCGGCGCCGTCTGAACCGCAGTATATCTTAAACCCGACAGTTAAACCGCTGGTGTTATATTAAATTTCTATCATATTCATTTCCTATAAATAGATATCATGTTCTAATTAAATAAATTTGTCACCGAAACCACGTAGACTAAAGTAAACAAATTGCATTGCCTCCATTTTTGATGTCATTTTAACATCTCTTAAAAAAGCTGACCTATTTATAACTTACTCGTTCAACTCTATAAACTGTTTCTACGAATTGCCACGCAATGAGGAATGTAGAAGCCTCTATCAATTATATGCAATAGAACTAAATCGATGGCAGCAAAGTAGATACGGACATCTGCATTTTTCCGAAAATGCTTTTTTTACAAAAAAGTACATTATAATCAACCCTCTTTAGATCTGTATTAAAATTATTTCAATTTTCGAAATAATAAAGAAAATTTGGCACGTCAATAAAGACATCTACAACCGAATTTAAAAAAACTTCGTAGTAGAAACGGACATTTAAATTTGTCCGTCTTTACTTCGGAGCTGTGACAGATTATTGAAACGTAAACAAAGCTATCAGTCACTTGTCACATTCTCGTGTGTAAAGGTTTGATTTTCGTGCCTCTTAATTAAATTTATATTGTAATAAGCATTATACCTTAATAAATCCTTAAAATATCAGTTTTTTTTTTAACAATGAGTGTCTCTAGGAATAAATTACTATTAAATGTGGCCCTAAAAGGTGAACAAAAGGAAATAATTGAGATTTCGGATTTGGTAAACTATAAAAATACCATGCGAAATCCCTATGAAGGTAAGTGCCTTAGACAGTTATGTTATTATTATAATGTTGAAATATGTAATAGTTGAAATATTATTGTTAATAATTAAATTTTAGCGTAAGTAATAACATTTATTTTGAGGTTACATTCCAACGTAAACACGTACATCTGCCACTTGTCCGTTTATACGTCGTACTTTTTGTACATGTCCTGATCTATGAATGTATTATTTCGCTTTTTTATGTGGAAATTCATTGATTTATCTTTAGATATACTATTTTTTCACATTGTTTCACATTATTTTCAAAATCTTCTTAGTTTTTTCAGGTTCAGATACAGAAAATGATTTAATTCAGCTAAGTGATCTGCAAGCAGTGACTGAGGGCAATTTAGATATAGGGTCTTTTGATAAAAGCAGGTTAGTGACATTCAATAAAACAGCTTGAGATTATGTATAGTACGTTTTTAAACTATATAATTGGTTATTATTTACAGCTTACCGATCTTAGGTAATGACACGCTTGAACAGATTTTGCGTGATAAAAGTGAGCAGCGCAGTGCGTTATCTATTACGAATTCTGCTGAAATACATTGTAATCCAAATGCTTGTCCAGAAAATTTTACTGTTTATCCTCAATCACGCTCTGTTACACCTATGCCTCCTCAATGTATTTCGTTTGAAGCTGAATCACATTTGCCGGAACTTATTGCAGAGGATGATGTTTTACGTCCCTTCAATCCACAAATTTCTTCACCGTCCATTTTAACCACTGATTCTAGTGCATCATCAGCAAGTGGTGCTTCCAGTGAATGCTTTTCACCTTCGTCAACAGAAAACGTCGTAAATTTACAGTTGACGTTACAAAGGAAAGGAGAAAATGCAGAAAAGAGAATTGGATCAATACAAGAAGAAAATTATTGCTAAATGTCGGTAAAAAACACCTATCACGGTATGGAAAAGAACAAAAACGGAAAAATATGCGGCCCCCATGCGAAAACTGTAAATTTAAATGTTGCACCAAAATAAGTGACGAATTATGAGGAAAAGTATTTGATTTATTTTGGGGTTTAGGTAATCATATTAAACAATGGGATTTTATTGGGAAATGGTTGGCAATGGCAATGGTACATCCATCCTTTTGCCATCTCATAGGTAGTTCATTGATTCCCTTACTAAAAAAACCATTCGGGCGGGAATCAATAAAATCTTTAAGGCGGTTTGGACTGCCTCATCGGAGTTGAATTTTTTCCTTGCAAGTAGTTATCCAAATTGCGAAAAAAATGGTAATCTGTTGGAGCAAGGTCCGGAGAGTACGGTGGATGTCTAAGACATTCTAATTGACGCTCCTCTGATTTGGTAGCCGTCTGTTGTGCAGTGTGTGGTCTAGCGTTGTCCTGAAGCAGCAGTGGCCTAGAGCGATTGACCAGCCTCGGTTGTTTAGCAGCTAGTTTTTCCATCATGGTTTGCAGTTGCTGACAATAGATATCTGCCGTAATCGTCTGGCCAGATTTAAGAAAGCTGTAGTGAACGACACCGGCAATAGTCCGCCAAACACTTACTAGCAACTTTTTTTTACTCAATTTTCGCTTAGGGCAGGATTTGGCCGGTTCGCCAGGGTTCAGCCATTGCGATGAGCGCTTCCGATTATCGTAGAGGATCCACTTTTCATCACAGGTAATGATTCGATTTAAAACTCCTTCATTATTGTGCCGGTTGAGTAACGTAACGCAGCAGTCGACGCGCGTTTGTCGGTTTGCTTCACTCAATTCATGAGGTACCCACCTTTCAAGCTTTTTCACCTACCCAATTTGCTTCAAGTAGATTAGAATAGTTTTATCACTAACACCGGAGCCTGCAGCTAACTCGGACGTGGTTTGCGATGGATCCGCATATACAATAGCCTTCAATTCTTCATTATCAACTTTGGTCTCCGGCCGTCCACGAGACTTGTTCTGCAGGTCGAAATTTCCAGTACGAAAACTTTGGAACCAAAAACGCACTGTGTTTTCTTTTGCGACACCGTCACCATACACATCATTAATCCTTCGAGCCGTTTCTACAGCACTGGTGCCACGGTGGAACTCATACTCGTATGTAACGCGATATTTCATGTTTTCCATTTTTTAAACAGAGTGACACAAAGAAAAAAACAAAAGAAGAAAAAACAAAATTAACAAATAAATGAAACATAGCTCCTAATTTAATGCATTTTTATTAAAATATTATTCCAATATCGTTAATATTTGGGCAATTTGGTAAAGAAACAAATTTTAGAGATAGACGTAGATGAAGTTAAGTGAAATCTTGAATGCAAAGTATATGAAGACATCTTCATAATTGGGTTAAAAAAAGGATAACTGTTTTAACACGTTGCTCAAATTTCATTTAAATATCTGTAGAAATATTACTGGAGTTTTATTATCTCAATTTTTTTAGATATTTGAGGTTGAATTGATGGCTTTTGAATCACCACGTATAAACGGATATCGGGCAGATATCTTCTTCTACGTCTAAGTTTTTTCGGAGTAAAAAAATACAACTGCATTATTTCAGCAAAACAACGATATAGCAATAAAATCTGTTATGCAATCAATAAAGAAGGTTATTTCAATGTATTATGGAAAATTTCATGTTTATTGGTGCATAACTCTCAAAATGGTCGCAATTTTTTACTAAATGTGCTCTCCTGTAAAATGTCGATTTTGTAGATGTCCGTATCTACTTTGCTGCCATCGAAATGTCCTATTATTACAGACAAGTAAATTTAAATTATTCATAGACAGTAGGGCAAGTTGAAAATATATAAAGTATGATAGTTTTAGAAGCAGTATTTATTTTGTATTGATCTCTTTAAAAAAAAATTGAGTTCAATATAGTTGTTGCAGTAATGCAACAGGTTAAAGTAATATAAGGCTTGTAATAAGCAGTTATCAAATCTGGAAGTCACTCTCTGTGTGTCTTTCTCTCTCAATGTCAATTTTGACTCCACTCTTTATAATTACTACCATCATTTCATTATCATTTTTTCGAATTTTTTTGTTAGAACTTATGTCTAATTAATAATTGCAATTTATCCCAGGTTTTTCGAGTATCGCAACCTCCATATCTCAAGAAAATTCTGGAGACATCGTCCTATCCAAAGAATAAAGTCACATGTCCCATGTATGAGCTAAGGAAATGTGACTTTATTCTTCGGATAGGGCGATATGTGCAACCTTTTTATCCATTGGTAGATCACATTGATGACATTAAACTTACGTAGAAGGTGTATGGGTTTAATCTATTACTATCTATTCCGTTTCGATCTTGTAATCCCATAGCTGGGCGAACGTCCACTCTTTTTGTAAAAAAGGGAGATGTCACACCACAGATTTCCATACATATTAAGATAACTCGAAGTATATACAAATATCCCTCAAGATCTTTTCTAAAATTGATAGCAAGTGATAAATTGTAAATATCATTTACATTTTATACGTTTTTTTTTATCACATTCTTCATGTCATTTTATCTTATACTTTTACGATAAACTAAATTATTTAATAGGTTATTTACGACTCCAGGCAATTATAAATGTATCTCAATGGGCAATGTCAACAAATATATTCCAATTAAAATCAAATCACCATTAGCATCAGTCATCAACGGCGAGAGGTGATTAATTATAATCCAATTGGAACGCAAATCACGTACGCCATTAAACATTAAAACTCTGACAGTACATGCGCATAATTAACCATAAATGAAATAATTAAATAGGTGACAGGCCGCCATTTACTGCGCGGCGCCTGCGCGTCCATTACGCGACAAACAACTGAGCAACCGTAGTCATGACATTATATCAACCGGACATGTACAACTGCGCATTGATAATATCAATCATCAATAGGATAGCCCAGCGGTGAGACTCTTTCGAGGGTTGAAATCCAAGGCTCAAAAAAAGCATCAATGAGTTCTACTACTAAAACTTATTGATGCCTAATTGATATTTGCAATTCACAGCTTTTCAGTGACGGAAAACATCGTGAGGAAACCTACATATCTCTAGAGAATTCTAGCGAGCAGCGTGGTATTTCTTACCTCTAACTTTTCCCTCCAAAAACGGTAAGAAGAGACCTATACCCAGCAGTTGGGTAGTAACAGTAGAAATAGAGAAGAGGATACAGAACACTTAATGTCGCTCGGAAAAGCCACAAGCTCGGAAGCTCGGAATTCAACATCCATAGCAATGTTTTAAATGCGAAATTGTTTTAGTCTGTAACGTTTTATAATTCGATAATTATGATAATTATATAGCATCCGATATTTATAATCCGAAAATTTACAGGAAATGTGGCATAAATGATGCTTATATACTTGGCTATCGCATTATCCTGCCCTTAATTCACTCTAAGTGGGGTAGGTACAACATATTTTATGCATGTTGTTGGCTACGTATTTCACGACCTGCCGCATACCTTACAATAACGTACTTAAGTCGCCTTTTACGACAACACAGTAAGAAATGAGGGTGGCCTATTTTTCTCAGCAGGATACTCAGCGGAGTGATTCGACGATACTGTATTCTTTAAAAGCAAGAATAATTTTCACACTCACCACCGCCATACCAGTACCTATATTTAAATATTTTACACATAAAAATTGCTGTAAATAACTTTGGAAAAATATATATAAATAGCCACAAGTTTAAAGCAAGTTTGCAAATATAGCAAACACCCAAACGACGATATTTGTCTTATCAGCCAAGGATATCAAATAGCACAATCTATTCCATTTAGCAAATCCCCATAAAAAGCGTGTATTTACTTTAATTAAAGCATCAATTAGTAAGCGGCCGACAGTTTGACGGTAATCTCTCGCCAGACCCCGATTCGCCACGGTCCAGCTTCTGGTAAGTAAATGCCACAGTTGTCATGTTCCTTAGCGTGAAAACATGTGTAAATATCATAATTACATATAACTGGTTTAGTGGAATAAACTAAGTCTGGTCTCAATAAAATGAAAACAAATTTTTTCTTCACACGTTCTGACATAACAACTGAGTAACGAAATTCTGTCAAAAATTACTTTTTTTGGTTGTAAATACTAAGGCTTATTTGCTGCGATAATAAGACAGTAGGTTTTCCACCCATTCGAATTATGCCGGGACAAAATCAATATTTTAACATTTTTCGTTTTCTTATTAAGGTATACTTTTATTCGATTCTTATCTATTTTTTCTATCTTAGTAAATACTTCTTATCTCCTTTTTTGGGATAAGTTAGATCTTAGACCCACCACATTACTCTAATACGGATTAGTATATCTTTATGGTGCACAAATCTATGAGTTACCTATTATACGTAGTTTTCCTTATTATATTGTTCGTCACTGAAAAGTGCGAGATTTGTAAATATCAAACATCATCCTCCTGCCTTTATTCCACTTTTAATGGGGTCGGCACATATCATTTCCAACAAATATCGTAATATCGATTTTTGGAAATTTCGACAAATTGTACACTTGGACCTTCCTTATGAATCACTGTGTATCGGAAAAAACCGCATGCAAACAGACTGACACGGCGGAGGATTCATTTTATCAAATTCAAAATTTTCTTTATTCAAGTAAATTTGACAACTTTACTGCTGGTTCGGAAAGCTGTTCCTACCGAGAAGAGCCAGCAAGCATGCAATGCAATGCAAGAAACTCGGCGGTTGCTCTTTTTGAAGTAACACTTATAACTAGTTACATTAAGTTACTATCTTATACAGGGTTAAATAGTAGCTATATTCACGCATTGTTATCATCTAAATAATTCTCAACAGTATATTATTATGCTTTTTGTATCAGCCTCTATTTAATTTTTTAAACTAATGTATCGGCAAAGCCAAAATTGACTGTGGAATTTTATTTTAGAATATTATACCCAAACCCACGAACGACCTACGTCCTTATGCAAGGCGCAAAGCACGAGCCGCTAAGCTAGGTAAAAGCTTATGTCGGTTTCTACTTTGTCTATAATATACACATTATTACACATTATTATATTATTATGTATAAGAAGAAAATACGAGAGTCCTGGTAATAAGTTGACGTGTGGTTTGCTTGAAGTATTAAGGCAAAAAGCTGTCGGGATTGAGACGTCACGCTCTGGTCCGCCACCGCGGATGAGTGTCGGATGATGTGATTAGAGATGTTTTTGCCGGCTTGAGTGCGACGCAAGGGTAAGGATGCGGCGGGAATTAATGCCCCATGAAAATATTTCTGATATAAGGCTTTGCCAACTCAAAAACTCAAAATATTACTTATTCAAGAAAACTCGTAAGTGCCTCCGAATTACCTTTACTCCTGGTTCGGAAAATTGCTTCTACTGAGAAGAGCCAGTAAGAAATATTTGAGAAATTATGTTTAGTAAGTTAAATAATGTTATTATTATAAGCCTGGTTTTATACTACTTGTGGCCACAACCTTCCCCTTCTTTTGGTGAGAACGGTTGGACTGTTTACCACACTGCTCAAACGCAGATTGGTATATTACACATATACAAACCATTATTTTTAGATAGATCATAGAAAGCGTTTAATAAATTGTAATCCACATAAGTTGTAAACAGAAAAACTCATTGGTGAGTACCCAGAGTATAAACCTGTGACCCCATGGGCATATTCATCTTTCTGTCGTAAAACATCTTTTAATTCGCTGCCAGTTCATAACTTGGACCTTAAGGCATCTTTATTTTTTCATTCCCACGGGTGATTAGTATGCAAATATTTATATTCTCTTATTGCATTGCTAATCACCTAAATATGATACTCGGTATGTATTCAGAGGAATTATACACGCACCTGCTTGCGGTTCAAGAAAACTTTAGTTTTAGAATGCTTTATTCTTTGGTATAACTTGCGCATTTCTGCTGATGATCTATGGAGCGAAAGCTTATCTACTATAAGCACCTCATAAAATTAATCATCCTCTAGGAATAAAGGAGCAAAGCCACGTTTGGAATATGTGAGATCAAAAGATAGCAAGTCCGTAGAATAACCAAAATTATCTATCTAGCTCCATGTAGCACGAAGCTGAAGTAGCATCTGGACAAATGATACCAAGACTGATGAGCGGCTGGGTTGCTAAGTATTAAAGTACAACCCCGCTCTTAAAAGCTCAGCGTTGGTAGATCTTAGAGGTAGGTTTTTGAAAACACTATCCGATGTGTTTCTTCTTGGAAGGAGAAAAGACAGATTTTTAGCGACAAATTTTACAAACGATACAAGAATTTAGATTTTTCTTTTTCTTGTGTAATGATGAAGATGACGAGAAAATAGGTGCATATGATTATAATATTAGAAAAAACTTATAAAATAATGATCATGAAGGTGATAAACGATTAAAAATAGAGTCATTAAGTCATGTAATGTAGGTTAACCATAATAAGCCCATTGAACACCGACATGCAATGGCGCCAGTTGCCGTATCATTACCGCAGTAGTGATTTACGCCCATCAGAGCCTATAAAATCAACATAAATGATACCCTCGTTACCGACTATCGAAGGCTACTCAATTATATCATATCTGTCCGTTCGTTCAGCTCTCATTCAGTAGCAACTTTAATTATATTTTGAGGAAAATCTTAACGCCTTGTGGTATCCGGCTAACTAGAACCATCCTCTTTTTTACCGAGGTGGTTGTAAAAGGCGGACCCCACTTACACTGGGATAAGGGCAGGAGAATGATGAATGATTTTGAGAAAAATTTTACGCATCGCATGAGGTGTCGGATTACATTGGGAACGTTGAGAAAAAAGAATAGGACAATAATTTTATGACATTTACGTATAAATCAATACTAATATTACGTATGCGACAATCCGTCTGTCTATTAATGTTTCCGGCTTTGATTAAATTTGCTATGCTTGGAAAAAAAACCCCGTATTTACTTCAGAAATTAAAAAAATATATTTATAAAAGTTTGATACAAATGGAGTCGCAGATACAACTAGTATACAATAGCTGCTACATTATATAATCAGTATTAATAATTAACATAGTAACTTATATTGTATTTAAAAAATCATGTTTATATCTTTGTTAAGTTTTGCATCTAATGGTTTTGTAGTACGCTCGCGTCAGCTATTAGAATGTCTGCTTGCGAACTTAGTAACCAGTGTAATAATAAATATCTAGAAAGGAAACCGATCTTTGTAAATATCTTAGAAACCATTCAAACAAACCATAAAGGCGGCCGCGACCGTCGGTTGCGTCATTTGCATCACGCATATTTCGGTCGCTCCTTTGGCTCAGTAACAACCGAATATTGCTTGTCGGAATATGACACATGCTCTTTACGACGTTACCGCTAATCATTACCTGGTGTTTATTTAGCGAGGCGGAGGCGGAAAAGAAGTTAAAATTTTATTTCTCAAAGCAAAAGGTGCTTTTATATTTTAAGTTGGCCCGGTCTATAGGGTTAAACTATACCAAATTTCATGAATATAATGTTCATCTACTTTAAGCTGTAAATGGGCAACACAGACATACAGGATTTCGTATTTATATTAATTCGGATATTACTAATCATTCTTAATTTTCAGTTAAAAAAGCGTCAGTGAACTGCAAAGAATATAGAAATAATTTAGGATTTGTTAAAAAAAATTGATGAAAGAAAAGACCACTAAACATACACCGGAAAACGTTAGGAACATAACGAAAGTTTAGCAGTAATTTCATAGTTTTATTAATCATATAAGCTTTCGTTGAGATTTCTAATTTAAAAATAAGGAAGAAATATTAAATAAAATTGTTTTAATTCTGATTTGTCGTCCCCTCTGTTAGATTTCGCACTCCCATCAGTATGCGCATCTCCCACACATAAAATTCCACATTCATATCATTAGTTAATGAAGGTAAGGTGGAAGTAAATTACTGTGTCCAATCAATGTTTTCGTACCTGTCTAAAAGAGCTGTCAGTCACGTGCAATTAGAGGAGAAGCGTCATGTGGATGCTACAAGGGGGACACGCGACTCACGTGAATTACATACTGCATGTAAATGAACCTGCTTGGGAAATATACTTTGCGAAGAAGAAATTCACAAACAGATATTCACCTTTGCGCCAAGGTTATTTTCAAATCGGTGAGATGACATAGAAGATATAGGGAGACACTGTGACTCTCAATAAGAAATATAATGACATTTAAATGTTTTAACATCAAAACTGGGTCATATAACGCAAGTCTGTTATATTTACCTTTTAGTTACGTAAGTCACATTTTTTATAATATATAGGACTCGAATATATAAAAGTAACAAATAAAAGGATAGTCTAAAAATAATCAAATACAGTTTATTATAAGAAAATAAAAGGCAATATGATAAAAACAGTCATCCAACGTTTGTGTATTTAGTAACCTTTTCATTGGCATTTCTAAAAAAGTTTCAACAATCTACATCCTTTGATTTATATTTCTACTGAAAAGTTGAGATACTGTTTTGTCTTTTCTGTTTACTATTAATTCTTAAATTAATTGTTACTTTAGAGGAAATGTCTATACAAATCAAATTAAATCATCCACTGTAGCAGGAAACGTTTACAAATTTTGTATCAAACCATTAACATGTGACCTTACATCAACTAACGGATAACCGCCCAGTAATTTTATATGTAGAGTTAACTACTGTCATTTATTATGTGTTAAATAATAATCAAAATGAACTTCGCGTTAGTAGCACGGATCATGATATCATTGGAAACTGGTTCACACTTGACCTATAACATCATATTATAATCCACCATTTATCATCAGATGTTTTCGATAGAGCAACTAGTTACTCGATTTAGTTACAGTATTATTAAATTAAGTTTTTATGGACTTTTGCAACTGATACTACGCACTATTCGGAGACTCTGGACTTTGATTGATCTAAAGACTGTTTTTTTTAACGTCAAATAATAAATATGACATTCATAATTCAAGCTTTTAATTTGACCAACTTAAAACGAATGTAGTGTACGGTAAAATAGTAATTAATTATGCAATTAGAATTAATCACAAATATGCAATACTGAAAATATGAATTACATCTAAGCAATTCTACTTGCTACTTAAAGTCCTTTTTCCAAGTCTTCAAAATCAGAGTTCCTACAAAAATTTAATTTGGTTTGCAGACACTTACACAATCCTGCTTTAAGCTTCAATGCTAAAGTTTTATGTCCATTGGTTTTAAATCCAAACCTCGACGTGGAGTTTCGACGTGGAGTGGCCTCGATGACGAGGCCATGTTTGAAAGATGAATTGTGTAATTTATAGTATTAGGCGTTACTTTCGTATGAATCAACTTAACCACTTAACTACTTAACTTAACCACTGGGGTCCTGAAAGACGTGTTAGCGACCTCTATGACTAGATTATTAATAATATATATATATTTGCAATATTCGTCTAACATAAATAACTAAAATTCTAAAGTGTGGAAGTCGGTTAGCATTTCATGCATTTTAAGTTTCCTGGCGCCAGCGATAATTAAAATAATTTATTTATAAACGTGTCCCTTTTTTGCAATTTAGCATTAATGTTTATGTATTCCAATTGTCTTAAAAAATACCATCAGCCAGCAGGCGCCGGCTATTATGGAGGAATGTTTTTAAATTGCAAATATAATATTACAGCGATATTGCTGTCGACACTGCATTACTAGGACGTGTTAATAGATGAAAATTATACTGTATTTATGAAGGTATTAATATAATTCTAAATTACATGCTTGTTTAGATACATAATCGATGAACATTAAACGTGTACCTTATTTTTGTTACAATTCATTATTTTAGATGTCACGTAAATGAAATGAAATTCCTGCATGAAAACTTTGATTACCGACATTTTGATCTAATAGTCTTACTTTGTTATTAGTCAGTTCTGTTTTAGATTAATTGTCAAATACTTTTAACAAATGATACGGCGTAGTAATAGACAAGGCTTCATCTTTAACTACATCATCTTCCTGCCCTTCTCCCACTCTAAGTTCGGGATTTGGCTACGTATTTTACAACCGGCCGCCTGCCTAACGTTACTTACCTTAGTCGTATCTTACGACACATCGGTAAGAAAGATGGTGATCTATTCTACTCAACCGTATACCATACAGTAAGTCAACTTACCTTAGTCGCCTTTTATACTTTTACTGTAACTACGTGATGTCTAAAAAGCATGGAAAATAATCACGTCATTTCCTTACATTACAATGAAAATTTTGTTGTTCAAATATTGTAAATAATAGTCATCTATTATTTACAATATTAAATATTTCACTATTAGGGTTATTGATATGTCAAAAATAGGCGTATTATGCAACTAAGTACTCGAAAAGTTAGTCCTCTAATGCATAAATCAATTAACGCTCATCATATTACGATAATTTTAGTACTCTTTCTTTACTGTGAAACTCCGTTAAATGTGATCTATAAAATACTTATCAATCAAACACGAATAATCAATTTTCTGAATTTCAAAGTAGCTATCTATTTGAATACAAATTTATCGATCGATGCGATAAGTATGTTGGATCTAGATTCCCAGAGTCCATGGATTTATGCCTGGCCGGCACGCACGCTGATTTACGGGCTAGGAAGCGTACAGACGGACACACATGTCCTGCGAACACGGAACTCGGTCTTATCTGTAAGATAAAATTGTTATTCGGACCTAGATCGTGTTCGAGATGTCCGTTTGTTTTTAATCTATTTATATGTAAGATCGCTTCTTGGAGTGTTAACTTCGTGTTGATTTGTTTTTATCTATAGTTGGGTGGAGTTATTTTAACTGAAAGCTTGCGAAATTTGACTGCATGCACTAGAAATTCGATTCTACATTTATTTTAGATTGAGATGACGTAGATAAATACTAGTCTTTTCTTTTTATGTCACCTGAATTGTATAAATAATTTATAGTTGTAGGTGTGATGCGGAAATACAATAAAAAGTATTAATAAAAGAGGTCGTAAATCGATTATTATACTTCATTTAACAATATTCTTTCTTTGCGGATAAAACCACAATATTATTATCATTGCTTTAGATTGTACAGTTTGGTAAGCCAAACCTTACTTAATGTTAAGAGATTAGTTTAAAATAATTTACCCGTACTGTAAGATCTCAAACATGCTCTAGGTGATCTAGTTGTTACTGTCACTATTGATGTCATCAGCGGCCATCTTAACTTGATAGATCGTTTGTTATTTTGTTTTGTTATAAATTTTATCTATGATAGATGTATTGGTCAGTATGTTTAGATCAGCAAATGTTTTCGCAAACACAAACAGTGACTAAACAATAATTATGATCTTACAATTTTTGTAAGTTAATCTAGTCTTAAAAACTTTATTATAAACACAAGAATAATCTTCTATTTACAAGTAGAATGCTATTATTAAGTCCTTTCGAGATCTTTTGTGCCAATCTACAACATTTAGGTTCATGTTCACATTTATCTTATTATTTCAATGACTAAGACTACCAAGGACACAAATTAAATCAAAATAATCTTTATTTCAATAAGCTCTTTCAAGCATTTCTGAATCGTTAAGGATCAATACGATTAATGAAGCAACAATTGGTTCGGAATGTTGCTCTTACCGAGACGAAACAGAAAGAAACTCAGCGGTCAATCTTTTAAACATTTTCAATTTTACATTATTAAACCGCAGTCTTGCATGACAACTAAAATCAAGGTAACATTTTTGATACATCTGCTTCTTAACTTGCTTCTACTTCTTATTTCAGATCATTCAAAATGTAGCGTTATGAAATGAAACTGTCTTAATTAAAAGTTAAATGGTTATAGACACTCCCTTACAATTATGACATTAAATAACTGAACCTGCAGATGTGCCCGATTAAATATACAATGATTTTACAAATCACGTCTCAATTATACTGCAAGTGAACTATTTTGCACCTTAAGGTTAAATAAATAAAAGTTATATTTATTTTGTTATCAACATCTTTCAAGTATTAACAAACTTTCTACCATACTGTGTTTAATATAAAGGTTAATATGCAAGTTAGTCAATTGTTGTCTTCAATAAAATTAATATCAGTACTTGATGAACTTACAATTTCTTAATTCAAGCATTAAATTTGTTGTTTGTAGTTCCGCATTTCTTATTGAAACTTGGTGTCAGTTGTTTGGGTGGGGCCACAAGAAAACATTTTTTTTAACAGACAACGAAATCAAAGATCGCAAATCTGCTCAATTCGGTAAGAGATTATTAGATTCAACTATAATAATATTATATTACTACTCGTAGCTATACTTGTGGATTCGGCCGCGTGGAAGTCAGTGTAGGCATTGAAATTTTGAACATAAAATTAGTTATTGTAAGTTAACTATAAGACATAGAGACATGCTCTCGGGAACTTTTTTGTAGTGTTTTTGTAGATTTACAATTCTCTAGTACATTACTTTAGTGCATTTTTGTTTATTTATGCGGCGCACGCGACTATAGCTCCCAGAATGCGAGTTTTTTTTACAACCGCGCGACCACTTTAATACAATTCATATAAACTCTATCTATTTATATAATCAGTTCTTTATCTATTTATATACAATTTATATAATCAAGTTATTTACTATTAACCTAAACCTTCTGGAAGAATTGCACTACTTTTAAGTAAACACCATGCAAAATCGGTTCAGTAGATTTGTAGAAAAACGATCACATACTGATAGACATCTATTGGGGACATCGTTTTATGATAAATATATCACCAGCACGATTATATATCAATAAGTACAAATCGTATAAAAATAAAGGTTCGTGAAACACTTTGAAGCTTGTATCATAAAAACATCCTATTTTTCCTTCGAGAAGAGGAAATAACAATATAGTACATAACTGAGGATATAAAAACACTAAGGCCGCCGTGAACGAAGTCGCGTGTAACTGCAGTTACTATACAAATAATTTACAGTACATTTTATATACAACTACTCTTTATGCACCATTCTTTCCCTTGTTAATGATCCCATAGAGTGTTTAATAAGATCAAGCTGTGAACGTGTGAGAGATTAAATACATTTCATCTGTGGGGCCCATTCAGACGCTGTATCGATATATATATCGCGTACCCTGCAGTGCGGTAATGTTGTCTGTGGAAACTACTTGACGGTACTAGAGCGTAAACATTAGGACGGTACAAACGATATTAAATTTTAGTAAAGAGGTTATTTATAAGCTGTGATAGTCCAACGGTAACACCGTGCGACTCTTTCGAGGGGGTCACGGGTTCGAACCCGGGCAGACACCGATGAGTTTTTCTGTCTTATGTGTCCAATTTGATAATTGTAATTTATGACACGCTTTTCAGTAAAGAAAAACATCGTGAGGAAACCTGAATATCTCTAGAGAATTCTAGAGATACGTGTAACTTGCTGCTCCGCTGCTCCAATCCGCATTGGAGCAGCGTGGTAGGTCTTAGCACCAATCTCTCTCCAAAAACGGAGAGAAGAGGCCTATTCCCAGCAGTGGGAGAGTAATAGGTTACTACTTTACTTTTTTTAAAGAGGTTATTTATATATTTTGACATATTTGTCAATAATTTAGATATTCTTAAATATCAAATTTTCGTACCAACACGTTAGTCACCAGCAGGAGCAGTATTTTTTTAAAGAAAACCGCAATAAAAATGTAAAGCTTTCGTTGCCTGCGCTGAGAAAACGGTGAAAGTAATCAAAAATCAAGTATTACATAATTGTTCCCCTCTAAAAGTTCTAAATAAAAGTCCGCGACAGTATATGTCTAGCTTTTAAGGTTAACCCACTTTAACCATTTCTTATGGTTATCAAAAGACTATATTGCGCTTTTAATGTTTTCATGCGGGCGGAGCCGCTGGCGATTGCTAGTATGATATACTAATATAGACTTGTAGGGCAAGTCCAAATTAACTAATAAATGTTTTAATTTATTTGAGAAGTTACGTAATTAGTAATGTATTACCAATTACATAAATTATTTCCGTATAAATATCATACATAGATTAACTTAAAAAAAAGAACAGGCGCGATTAATAGTAACCTTCTATGTATAATACTAATAATTGAAGTCATAGCAGTTAAATTATAAGTTCCAAGAATAACTATAGGATTAAGTGAAGTTAAAAAAATCAATCAATCATTTTCGCGCCTTCACTGGCCCCGCGATAATTGGGCCCCCGGTATATCATTATGGCGGGCTTTCGCAGAAATCTGTTAACTTGTGATGAGGTGATGAATATATCGACGGGCTGTATGAAGTCATTTACAATTATTTGCTTCTTGTACTATTTTTTATATGACTAGTAATATCCCGCGGTTTCACTCAAGTAATTTTTAATTTTTTACACCTTATTTCATTTTTATAACACTCCCCTATATTTTTTGAAAATGTAATATAGTCAATGATGCTCAGTAAAAATGCAGCTTTCCAATTGTGAAAGAATTTTTGAAATCGGTTCGGTAGTTTTTGTGTGAAAACATTACAAACATACTTACAAATTTTTCCTCTTTATAATATTAGAATATATATATGCAAAAAATATATTTTATATATATATATAGATATGCAAGAAGTCGTATTCACAAAATAACTTTGTTCGAGCCCAAAACTTTAATTAAAGTACATATATTGAATGTTATACAGAGACGCTGTGTGGTATCCGGCTGAGTAGAATAGACCACCCTCATTTATTACCGAGGTGTAGTAAAAGGCGACTAAGGTAATTCTACCGGCCATGTGGTATCCGGCTGAGTAGAATAGTACCACCCTCATTGCTTACCGAGGTGTCGTAAAAGGCGACTAAGGTAAGTTGACCCACCGTGTGGTAGCCGGTTTAGTAGAATAGACCGCCTTCTTTCTTACCGAGGTAAAATACGATTGGGATAAGTTGACGTCAGGCAGGCGGCCGGTCGTAAAAACGCAGCCATATCATGTGGCAGCATGTTTATATCATATTGTACCGACCCCACTCGGAGTCGGATAAGATAGGAGTATGATGATTTTAATTTTACCTAACTGGATATCAAAGCAATCACTTTTTTCTGACTTTACTTTTTTAGCGAGATAGTCGCATCGCTGCACTGAAGAAATCAGAATATAGCAGTCGCAGGTGAAATTTAGAAAGTTTAATGTATTTACAGTTATTACCTACATAACATGAGCCGTAACTAACTAGTGAAACTGTGATCCTTATCAAAATACGTGAGCTTTTTACTGCAAGGATGATCTTGTAAAAGCAAGCTTTACTCGTGACTTCATTGTTAACCCTCAATGATATAATGCGTGATTTTCTCCTGTTCCCGATGGAAAAACTTATTTTTTTACAGTTTGTTTGATAAATATATTTGAAGATAAAAGAAAAACACTATTCTTGTAATAACTTTATTCGATAGATTGCAGGTTTATAACACATTATCTAAATTAGTAGTAGAAAGGTGCGATGGACTAGAGGTTGTCAAATAGTGTACATTTTTTGACACGGTTCAAAATTCCCACTACTCTCACTGCTAAGAAGGATTGGAGCTAAACCTACCACGCTGTTCCAATGCGTTTTGGTAGGTTACACAAATGCCGGTTTCGGTTCGATATTCTTGTTCACCGCAAAGAGTGTGATAAATTGTAATTATCGATTAGACAGATGAGTTTTAAAAAGAAAACTCATTAGTGCCTACTACGGGTTTGAACCAGTGACCCTTAAAAAAGGTCGCACGGTCCCACCGTTGCTAACAAAAGCAGTGATAGCTGCTTTTGTTGGCTTCAATTGTACATTTAACAGACATTTGAATTTTTATGTATATAATAGGTATTTCCATTACTGAAATGATTTAGTGAAATTGAAATAAAAAATAAATAAATTAATATATGGGACACTTACACACACGGTCGTCCGTCCCCAAAGTAACCTAATACTTGTATTATGGTAGACAGACAACTGGTGAATATATTATATAATTTTTAAATACATATTAAAATACAAATATTCATCCAGACTCGCAGACCAACAGATTCATTTATAGAAAATGTTGGCCCTCGGCGGTAATCGAACCCGCGACCTGCGGAGCTGAAAGCAGGGTCACTACCCACTGCGCCAACGGGTCAATCAAATTGACTTTTTAGAAACAATTCGTCATTAAACCAGAAATGATTCAATTAAATCTGTTTTCTAATAGAAAGTCGCAATCGATTCTCGTCGATCCCAGGCTCCTAGCTACAACGCCTTTCAATCTATCCGTAATTAATTAGGCTTGCTTTCTGTCCTATTTAACACTCGACAAATAGCTCGATTACTAGCGATTAATGGGGATGTTATCGCGCCGGGCCCGATCGAGGGGGTGTTATCTACGAAATGAGATTATGAATGAGCGAGATTAGAGAACATAAATTGCATTACATCTATAGTTAGTTAGTACATGTTACTGTACTCTGTAAGTAGCGGCCTGTTACTATCCCACTGTTGGGCATAGGCCTCAACTCTCCGTTTTTTTTTTTTTTGGAGAGAAGGATTGGAGCTAACACCTACCACGCTGCTCCAATGCGGATTGGTAGGTTACACATATCCCCAGAATTCTCTAGAGATATGCAGGTTTCCTCACGATGTTTTCCTTCACCGAAAAGCGTGTGATAAATTGCAATTATCAATTAGACACATAAGTTTTACTAGAAAACTCATTGGTGCCTGCCCCGGGGTTTGAACCCGTGAAATTGAAATAGTATACGTAATGTAATGAAACTGAAATTCTTATTTAGTTAAACTACTTTTTTATATATGTATATCGTACTATATATCCTCCTGCCCTTATCCCACTCTAAGTGGGGTCGGCACAACATGATATAAACATGCTGTAACATGATTTGGCTGCGTTATTACAACCGGCCGCCTGCCTGACGTCAACTTACCTTAGTCGTATTTTACGACACCTCGGTAAGAAGGAGGGTGGTCTATTCTACTAAACCGGATACATACCACACGGTGGGTCAACTTACCTTAGTCGCCTTTTACGACACCTCGGTAAGAAATGAGGGTGGTCTATTCTACTCTGCCGGATACCACACGGTGGGTCGACTTACCTTAGTCGCCTTTTACGACACCTCGGTAAGAAGGAGGGTGGTCTATTCTACTAAACCGGATACATACCACACGGTGGGTCAACTTACCTTAGTCGCCTTTTACGACACCTCGGTAAGAAATGACGGTGGTCTATTCTACTCTGCCGGATACCACACGGTGGGTCCACTTACCTTAGTCGCCTTTTACGACACCTCGGTAAGAAATGAGGGTGGTACTATTCTACTTAGCCGGATACCACACGGCTATATATATGTCTTACTGTTTTTTTTTTATTTACCTACAGTAAAAATGTACAAGTTATATCTATCTTAAACTACTTACACGCTAGGACTATACAAATCATGCCCACGTGGAATGGCCCCAAGAATGCTGGCAGCGTTTCCGCGCTGAATCGCTAAGCTGAGTCATTGTGCGAAAAAGGAGCCAGCCCTCTTGTTATCTGAAGAAGCAATTAACCGAGGTGTTAAAGCGGATAAAAAAAATTTTGCACTTTGGATCCTTGGCCCTAGGGTCTCAACTGCAAACGGCATACTGTTACATATTGGTGTTTTTGTTGGACGTTTATATCGTGCAACTTCATATCAGTTAGTGTGTCACACAATTTCCCGCGTAAATTCTTGGATAAAAGTAACCTATATATTGCTTCACAACCTTCTTTATCTTTCAGTGAAAGTCTCATCAAAATCGGTTGTTATTGCCGTTATTGTAAATTTTCTATTATTCTAAACCTTCCTTGCAACTTGCACTGCAATTTAGATAATTGCATAATATAGTAAAAACTGAAAAAAAAATGATTTTGAAAAAACCGATCAATTAATTGATCTTTAATATTTAAATGAATTAATCCCGTATATATGTATAAAATTGGGGGTTGGCACAACATGTTGTAAACATGTTGACACTTGATTTGGCTACGTATTTAACGTCCGGTCGTCTACTTGATGTCAACTCACCTTAGTCGTATTTTAGACACTCGGTAATCGGTATGAGGGAAGTTTATTCTACTCATTCAGTTACTACACGGCTGGTCGACTTACTCGGTAAGAAACGAGAGTGGTCTATTCTATTCAACCGGATACCACGCGGCATATTTCACACGCATAGATCGATTAATATATGCTGGTATAACTCTAACGGTAACTGCTGTAGATAAATCTCTGCGGACTCCCAGTAAATTAATTCGCACATAATCTGGGGCGTTCATTAGAACCTATTAAAGCTGAGCTTTCCAATAATGTGAAACTGTATCACTAGAAAGGTTCATTCATTAGAAAGGTGAAAAATACTAGGAGATACAAACTGCTTATAAATTGTTAAGTGACATCCAGTAAATTATATTTAGTTAAGCGGACTTAGCTGAATTAATTTAACTATTGGACCTAACATCGCATTTAAATTCAAAATATTCACAGCTACGTGGAAAGATATTGAGGTGTACGTCTCGTAAAGACGTATTTCCAAAGGAAGTGATGAGCCACGAAACTATTACAGTATACTAGCTGATTTGGCGAATATTGCTTTGCCATATAAATTATATCTAGAGAATTCCTAAAAAAGTTGTCCAAAAAATAGAAAAAATGTTAGAGATGGATAACCGTCGACTCTTATGAAGAACTTTTAGAGAGGGAACAATTTTGTAATACATGATTTTTTATTAACTTTCACCGTTTATTTAGCGCACGCAAGGAAAGCTTTAAATTTTGCCGTTTCAGTAATATTTTTATTACTAATCCTCTACTATTCATCTTAGCGTGATGTTATATAGCCTATAATACTCTTCCTCGATAGATGGACTATCTTACACTCAAAGAATTTTACTAATCGGTTTAGTAGTTCGGCCTAGTAGCGCGTTCAAACAATCTAATAAACGAACAAACTCTCCAGCTTTATATGTATAGATTGTGGTTTAAAAATCCCTTAAAGAGATCTCTATATCTAGATATTAGACATCTAACAGTTGAAAAAAGTTGACGTAGAAAGTTTCCCTAATTTTGTGTGATGTAAAACTTAGCCAACATGAAGGAAATAATCGTCCATCACCCGTATCTCGCTCCGTTCCTCCGTCAGATCGTCCACGCGATACCCGGTGAAATTAGCCCCACAGTTAATCCCGGCCAATAATGGGGAATCACTAACGAACGAAATCGTGTGTTGTAATTGAGAGATAGAGCTTAATTACTTCGAGGACACGTTTACATTACAACGAAACGACAAATAAGAACTAAATAAAATAGTTTTTTAATTATTAATTTATCATAATAAGCTTTTTTTTACACTTCGTCCGGTTTAAAAGTGACAGTAAAAATTATTATATAAAATCTTTTAAAACAGTAAGAATCTGCAAAGGCAATAGCAAAAAGTAGAATTGTAGGATATGTGTAACCTTCCAATTTTCAATGGAACATGGCGTCTTTTAGAGCTGTATCTCATTCTCCAAAGGAATAGGTCAGTCAGAATAACTGAATTAACTTAATAACACCTTTGACCTACCTTTGACATAAGTGATCAATATTATTTAAGATTCTACCATTCGAATTAACTAGCTCATATATGTGTTATTTGGGTCCTAACCTAGACACCAACTCACCTCTGAAAGCGATGATTTTTTGTCTTTTACTAGAAATTTGCTAATATATTCTGGGCTGAGTTTTTCCTTAGAGAACAAGACCCAACATACCATGGAAAAAACAGTACACACATAAGGGTTTTGAATATTAAAGTTAACTGGAATGACGTCGATGATATAACTTGTATACTGTAAGAAACCGTTCCGCTACAATGTAAACGCTGTACGGAGCTTTACACCGCGGTGTAGGGCGATATCATCGCCAGTTTATCTAATGGGTTATCTTTCAATGCTTATTATAGCAGCTAATGATAGCCGCGATGCACAATCTCGCTCTTGTGAAATACGGTGGGCATGTCAACATCGGTAAGCGTTACGTTTATATCCGACATTACCTGTTTCTGATCCTTAATTGCTTACGTTTATTGTTCACTAGCCGTACTTCGTCAGCGTCAATTCAAATGTTAACCCTTAATTGTGTATGTTCTATCCAATGTTAGCCTGGTAAACAAGCTTCAATTGTGCCACATTTCATCAATAATGCTACAGCGGATTGGTCGTAAAACGTTCACTTCTGAGCATTAGTCGATTCTAGATTCCACGCTGTGCTGCTCGAATTAAGTGCTTTTTTACCCAAAATTTTTTGGAGCCCAATTCGACACCATGGAACTCCAATGCTAATTGTTTCTACCTCCCTCATTCCTGATTTCATTACGTAGAGTTACTGTAACAATTAATCGCTCTTTCAAATAAACTGACGCCGTTTTTTTCTAAAGTACGTATAAAAAGAAATGGCCTATTTGTATCCTATTGCTGGGCATAGGGGCTCTCTACGTTTTTGGAGAAAACGATTGGAGCTATGACCTACCACTCCGCTAAAATGTATTAGATTGGTATGTTACACAAATTCCCAGATTTTCCAGGGATTCCTAGATACATGCAGGTTTACTTACTCTAGAGATATGCAGATTATAAATTGCAATTATCAATTTCTCTTCAGTTCACAGACGCTTCGGTTGTTTTAGAGTATTATTTGAAAACTTGTGAGCAAATGGGACGAATGAGTCGTACAATCTCATAGATGGGCTGTCACAGCTTTTAGTTACTTTACTAGATTTTGTTGTTTTTAATCTGTAATAAATAATAATTCAGAATGTCATTGTGCTGTTTAACCATACAATGCGTCATTGATACATTGCATTGCATAATGGGCCAGTTTAGTCCCAATTACAATTGGCGATATGGGGTGATTGCAGCGTTTAGCGCCCACGCAGAGTGGGGCCGAGACCCTTCCTATAAGCCCCTACCACTTGCTAAAACAACTCGCAAATGACACGGGCGTATTCAATTTATTACCTTTGTTATTTAAACCTACTACTCGTATTTCCGTTAAATTAAAAAAAGTTTCGTATTATGATTAAAAGCAAGTCATTCAAATAGAAATGACAATATATAATAATACAGTACCTGATCGACCAAGACTTGCTCAATAATTTTTTTAAAGATATAAAATATACAACAAAAAGAATTAAATAGAAATAAAAGAAGAAAAAAGCGCCAGTTACAAAGATACAAAAAAAATGAAAATAAAAAAAAAGCCGGTGACATGTGGAACTCGAACCCGGATTTTGAACTTTTTTCGTCCGCCCGTAAATTACGCTTCATAACGATACATTTGACAGCTGAAATTTCATTTACTATCTATTAAATATTTCAGCATTATTTTCAGTGTCCAAAAACAGGGATAAAACGAAATGATTTTTTAATGAAACCTAGCTAGATGGATATTCCTCCCCCAAAACCCTTTACGTGCTGAATTTCATGAAAATCGTTGGAGCCGTATACAAAAATGTTTTTTGTCTCTGTTTTCAGGCACTGATAAAAATTTAGAATGCAATGCAAATGATTTTTTTTTTAAATAATAAATAAATAAATATATACACACGCGGTCGTCCGTCCCCAAAGTAACTTAATACTTGTGTTATGGTAAACAGACAACTGGCGAATATATACTTATATATTATTTAAATACATACTTAAGTACAAATATACACCCAGGCTCAAAGACCAACAAATTCATTTGTAGAAAATGTTGGCCCTCGGCGTGTTCGAACCCGCGACCCATGGAGCTGAAGGCAGGGTCACTACCCACTGCGCCAACGGGTCAGTCTAAACTTTTTGGCTGTCAAATGTAAGGCTGTGATAGCCTAATGGTGACGAGTGGACCGAATAAGTATATACCCCGGGTTCGAGTCCGGGGCTTTTTTTTTGCATTTTATTAATATCTTTACTTGCAATATTATCGTCCAATAATTAAATAGATCATGTGCATCCTTGATAAGGGCCATCGTTATGCTAATGGGATAGGAAGGGTCTGTAATGTTTCGCTCCGCAAACCACCAGATCGCGTTCCTAGATAGCTGCAATGGTAATTAAATGGCTCCAGTAGCATTACTGTTTGTTTATTGTGCGGTTTCTAATAACTGCCGGCTCACAATATAGGCAGTTATTATTATCATCAAGTGCCATCTTCAACATGGAGAAGTTAGCTTGAGAAAAGTTTCACGTATATAAATAGCCTTGTGTTGCCTTCAAAACACTCTTTGGATGTACATCTTTGTATCTAATATCACCTTAAGAAATTGGTATAGAGAGATTTCCGAAAATGGCAACCTTCTTCTTTTTATTTTTGTCATCATCATCATCATTGTCCTCGCATTTTCCTGTTATACGGGGTCTGCTTTCCTAATCATGTGGCGCCATTTTTCCCTACAATAGACATCTTCTTCGCGGAGTACTAAATTCCTCATGTCCATTTGGACAGTGGTCAATCGCGTGGCGAAGGGCCTTCCTCTTCCTCTCTTTTCAATGGGAATTGCAAAACATTTTTTAACTATATGATCATCAAGGTCTTCTTTTGATGTGACCGTACTATCTCAACCTTGATTCCCCTAATTTTTCTATAACAGGTACCACTTTAAAAGAACCTCGAATATAGTTGTTCGGTACTTTGTCCCTAAGAGTGACTCCTCCAGACCACCTAAGCATGTCGAATTTTTTGCTCTTGAATCTTTTTTACTGGCCAAGCCTCGCAGCCGTTCAATAGCTGGTCGGGTAGCAGCTTTGTATACCTTACCTTCAGTTCTAACAGGCATTTTTCCTTCATACAGGACTTCTGTGAGGCTGCACCATTTGCACCATGCTGATGTAATTCTGTGCGATATGTCCGACTCAATATGCCCATCATCCGACAGCACTGAGCCTAGGTATCTGAAATTTGTAACTCTTGGTAGTTAAGCGTTATCCAGCATGATATCTTCTTTCTGCTGCGACTTTGCTGGGTTAAACTCGCAACACATGTACTCTGTTTTTGTTCTGCTTATGCGCAAACCATTCCGTTCTAACACTTCTCTCCACTGTTGCAATTGCTCTTGTACTTCTTGTCTACGTTCTGAGAGTAATATTACTTTTTTTTTCTTTTTGTAAGAGTATAATAATTTCTCTACGATCTTTACCTTGTTTTTGAAGTAATGGTTATGCAAACTAAAATTATTCTGAACGTATCAGTCATCCGTTATAGTTATTTGTAATTGTCATCCACATTTAATTAAGCCCGCTTATTATATTGCTGTCCGTTATTCTTAGACACTGGAACGGGAAAAGAAAGGTTCTACCATTTTGAAAACCCGTACAGGGTATAAAAACTTCAGTTAACTAAAACTTGGTGTGAAACTCGTGCCATGGTAAATGTAGGGAAACGCTATAAGCATTGTCTGCAATCCTTCACTGCTTAACTTGGAAATGTCTAAAATGGAAAGTCCTCTCTCTCAACGGAAGCATCGGGGAGATAAAATAGACAAATGATACAACTTGGATAAAATATCGTTCAAAATTAATAAAATTATGCAACACACGGTCTTAACTACAGTCATAAAAGTTAACTCAAAGAAAAAGCAATAAAACTATTCTGAAGCGGGAATTTGTTACACTCATCATGGGTTCTGCACAATATTTTATATTGTTTAAAGGGAATGTATAAATGGTGTTACTTCTTTTTATATCAGTTGTACATTTATGATGGTAGAATACGCCGTGTGGTATCCGGCTGAATAGAATAGTACCACCCTCTTTTCTTACCGAGGTGTCGTAAAAGGCGACTAAGGTAAGTCGACCCGCTGTGTGGTATCCGGCTGAGTAGACCAACCTCATTCCTTACTTACCGAGGTGTCGTAAAAGGCGACTAAGGTAAGTTGACGTCAGGCAGGCGGCCGGTCGTAAAAACGCAGCCAAATCATGTGACAGCATGTTTATAACATGTTGTGCCGACCCCACTTAGTGTGGGATAAGGGCAGGAGGATGCGTTTATGATGGTAGAATACATTGTATCACTAACTCTAGTAACATTAAATTATTACTGTATTTACTATAGATATGAATCGAAATATAATTAAATGTTCATATTCATGTTAAGTAAAAATTCATAGTCATCAGTCTATGTTTAGTCAAAACTTGTTCATATCTCATTATGTAAATTTAATTATCAAATACGGTCGTAAAGTGCGAGCTTGTGGCTTTAGCTAAAGCTAAAACTAAAGCTAAAACTAAAGCTAAAGCTCTCCTTTTTGGACAGACGAGATTGAGCTTACACTCACCATCATACTCCTTTACGGTTGGTAGGCTACAATTCTCCCAGAAAATATCCGCGTGCCTATCATGCAGTTAATCATCGACAAATTTAACCAAAATTACCCAATGTATAAGATTCAAATACCTTAAAAACATTGAAAATATGTCAATAGATGATGCTAATACTTGAATACTTCCCAGAAATCTCTTATTGATTGTTAACTGACTGGTGGCAGTGATCCTGTCTTCAGCTCCGCGGGTCGTTGTTTCGATTCACGTTGAGGGCAAACATTTTCTAAATACGATTTTTTTGTTCTTCGATTCTTGGTCTATTTATGTATGTATATATGTATTTATTTATTTTTGAGACTCTAATGCCATGGAGTCACAGTGCAAAAATTTTATCCGATTTAACACCTCGGTTAATTGCCTCTGCAGGTGACAGAGGGCTAGCTCCTTTTTCGCACAAAGAATCAGTTTAGCGATTCAGCACGGAAACACTGTCAGCATTCTTGGGACCATTCCACGTGGGCATGATTTGTATAGACCTAGCGTTTAAGTAATTAGATAGATATAACTTGTACATTTTTGCTTTAATTAAAAAAATATATATTTAAAAACTATTTATGTATATAATTTCTTTCTTTGGGGACGGATGATTGTGTGTGTAATTGTCCCATATACATTAAGTCGAAAACTTTCGCTACAGAACCCTAAATACAGTAAGTATAAATTCTCAACTACCATTTATCAGTTGCAATTGACAATATTTTTCTCGTAACGTATTAAAATTACAGGCTCCCTCCCGCTGGCTCTGGCTGATTCAGTGCTAATCATTTATAATGTTTGCAAATAGAACAAACACCTTGAAGCATCGGCTTACCTGTGAGTAATAGATAAACGAGCGTTCAATAATTATATATAGGTATTATTCTTCATAGATATATTTACATGATCAATATCCTCTTATCCAACTTATAGCGAGTCCTTTACTGTGAAAGCCGTCAATCTATGGAATGTACTCCCACGACATATAAGACATTCTAAATCTATAAACATCTTTAAATATCGTCTTAGAAAATTCTATCTTAGTCTATAAATAAATCGAATATGCTTATTATAATATATAAATAATGCTTCGTATGTAGTTAATATTTATACATATAATATTTAAGTATATATATATTTTTATATTTATATATACATATATAAATATATTATTTATGTAACGTAGAATGTAAATATTACAAAGTACGTTTATCGATTATTTTATGTAGTATCCGTCTTGTGCATCGTTCTCAACCTTTCTATTCTTAATTTCTTACTGTAGAGGTTGTCTGTAAGAGATCACTCTTAGTGATAAGACCGCCTTTGCACTTCTGTATGTGTTCCTGTTTATTTTTATTTCTTTTGTCTTGTATTTCCTATGTATTTGATATGCAATAAAGATTTTATTATTATTATTATCCTCCTTACAATTATTAATGTATCGAATCAGAATAGTTATTATATATAATTCTGCCGTGTGGTATCCGGCTGAATAGAATAGTACCACCCTCATTTCTTACCGAGGTGTCGTAAAAGGCGACTAAGGTAAGTCGACCCGCCGTGCGGTATCCGGCTGAGTAGAATAGACCACCCTCATTTCTTACCGAGGTGTCGTAAAAGGCGACTAAGGTAAGTCGACCCGCCGTGTGGTATCCGGCTGAGTAGAATAGTACCACCCTCATTTCTTACCGAGGAGTCGTAAAATACGACTAAGGTATGTTGACGTCAGGCAGGCGGCCGGTCGTAAAATACGTAGCCAAATCATATGACAACATGTTGTGCCGACCCCACTTAGAGTGGGATAAGGGCAGGAGGATGATGAATAGTTATTTTTAATAATTGTTTTAATAATGTACAATATCTCAATATCAATATCTTTCTAACGTATTATTCTAATAATAACTATTCTTAGTTATTAGAATAATACGAAAGATCAATATCCCAGTTTCTTGCTGGCTTTTCTCGGTAGGAACAGCTTTCCGAACCAGCAGTAGAGTTGACGATTCAAAAGCACTTGTTTACAAGTTTACTTGCATAATGAATATTTTGACTTTGAATTAATCACGTATTAATATACGTTTTTTGATAATAATTTTTATTACTGCCTACTGTATATTTACTGATTATCTGTCTCATATTAAGTATAAAATTATTTACGTTGGTGACGGAGGACAGTATGTGTAATTGTCCCATATACCTTTAATATTTAAATTAGTTAATCTTGTTTATATATATTTTTCTAAATTTTGGAAACGGTTCAGACGCTTTTCATAAAATTCAGCATGTAGGAGTTTTGGTAGGGAATAATTGATCTAGCCAGGTTTTATTAAATAAATGTTGTTTTATCCCTGTTTTCGAGCATTGAAAAATTGCTAAAATAAAAATAGATTGTAAAGCTTAAATTCATCTAGTCAAGTTGTAATAGCGTATTGGTAAACGGGCGGATGAAATTTGTGGAAATAACTGGGTTCAAGTCACACATGTCACCAACCTTTTTTAATTGCATTTTTTTATATTGTATCCAGGTATTATTATTATAAAACAATCTCTTCCACATAATGGTATTAAAATACAGTCACACCTCAGTTTCTTATAAAATAAGTTTATCACCATAACATTATCCTTAGGTGTTACAAACTTTCCCTCCATAAATCTTTGCTAACTGTTCCATTATGCTCTAATATATGGGGTCTTAGGTCTTAGGTCTATCGTATAAACGTTTTATGCGCCGACTGTAATTTATTTGCCCGTAGTGTGCTTAACAGTGAAATCAGACACTCGACTTTTACAATCGCTACAAAATTGATTACTAAATATACATTAAGCTATGTGGTATCCGGGTGAGGTGATAAGACCACCCTAATTTCTTACCGAGGTTTCGTAAAAGACAACTAAGGTAAGTTGATATCAGGCAGGTGGCCGGTCGTAAAATACGTAGCCATTTGACACCATGTTGTGTCGATCCCACTTAGAGTGTGACAAGGGCAGTGCGATAAACATGTCGCATGATTTGCCTACGTATTTTACTACCTGACGTCAACTTACCTTAGTCGTCTTTTACACCTCGGTAAGAAATGACGGTGGTCTATTCCACTCAGCCGGATAGCAAACGGTATAGAGTTTTACTTCTTTGCTTTGCGATTTTGGTCGTTGAGTCTATCTCCTGATGATGCTTCGGTTGCGGGGCGAAACAATTGTTGAGTTTGTGATACTGAACATGTGTAGTGCTTGTGTATTGTGGCGGCGGTGGTGGAGGTTTGTGCATGTGTTTTTACGAATTCTGCATGTATCAGGTATGATAACCGAATGTCCACTCTACATTTAGGATATACATTTTCTATTTTACTTCATCGCGGATTATAGCAAAATAATTTTATTATTACTTTTGAGTTTTACTTCCTTATCAGATTCAAATGCTGGAGATCCTTACAATACTATAACTTAATCCATAACACAAGTGTTTTAATTAAGCCATGGGGTGCGTAACCCTCCCGGGAGCTAATTTGTTCCGGGGCCCGCTAATGGCAGGCGGCAGTTAAATTATTTTTAGTAGCGCCTAGTTATTAACTCGCCACCTTGTTGAATTGTTCAACCAATTAAGCTTGATACTTGGTATATTATAAGAAATGCTCGAAATTAAATTTCTTAACAAACTGCACCCGTATCCCAATAAGGAAAACAAAAACGCTTTAAAATTTCAGTACCTAATACCACAATACAGGTTGACAATAAAATTTGTCGTCTCCAAAGTTCGAAAAAGAAGGACCGAAAAAAGCAAGTTGAAGGTTGAATTGGTTGAGTGAAGGAAAACGTAGTGTTAGTTGAGTGAAGAAAAAGGTAGAATTGGTTGAGTGAATTAAAAGATTGAGTTATTCTATACGCATTCATTCCTAAATTTTGGAACTGAACATCCTATACAGTATTACAAATACAGAAAAAATAGCTAATTCGTTCATTTTTTAATCTTTTAGTTAACTTTCCTTACCTAACTTAATTTTTATCTTGTAAGATAGTAGAAAATTTTATTAAATTTGCTTTTATTTTATATAAAGTCTCTTCCCCTTTATTTTTAGCTTATTAAGCTTATTAATTACTTATTATTTGTTAGAGACATAAAAATTAGTCTATGTTATAAATAATCTGACAACTGTCATGTTTGACAGCTCTCTTTTGCATATCGGCCTTTAACAAGCAATACGTGTTCCTTTACAATAAATATAAAATGATCATGTAATTCTTTTATTTTAAATTCAAAACTTATTTAAACTACATGTTTATAAAAATAACGCTAAACGCAGACTTATCATTGACAAGTAAAAGTGTTAAACGGTAGGTAATAAAAAGGAAGCCGACAATCCCACCGACACTTACAAACATAAGCTCATTGAAGTGTCCGACATAAACTCAATTACATATCCAGAAGTGCGCACTCGCGTCTCGGATAACTTGTTTAACGATGCCTCAAGTTCCAGCTCATATCACGATAAGAGAATGTTCGGTTTTATTTTAACGGTGTTTAAAGAGATGAAAATTATCCCTATACTTATATGTTACGAAAAATGTATCTTTTATGAGAATAGAGTGATTGTTATTATATAAATAGGTAGTATTCTAAAACAAAAATGATATCTATTTATGGATATAATGTTTGACAATGCTTCTCATTGTTTTTAAACTTAAATATATTCGATTTTACTACATCGAGACATTTTGTGCCAAGATCCATTATCGTTCATCATTCAATTTGTAAAAATAGCAATAAATCTTCACTAATATTAAAAATATGAAATAAGTCTGTCTGTTAATATAGATGAAATTTGTTGGAATTTAAGCTATATACGGGACCAACGTATAGAATAAAAATTCCCGATTTTCGTTCGAGCATGCGTAAAATACAATGTTTATTATTGAGGATATCTTAACACTACAGTCGAAACAACACTAAGGTATCACCTACATTATAAAAATACAAATAAACCGCGAGTTTCGCAAAGTACCAAGTCGAGCTTTTCCGCCTACATTCCATATCTCGCACGTGCTTCAAACATAAACAACACAAAACTGTAAATTAAATAATTCATATATATTTCTGTTAAGAAGTCGTTAAAACTTTAGTAATAATTAAGCTATAAATGATTTAAAAATTATTAACTAATTAATAAGTCCTTTTGATTTACCAGCTATTTTTAATTTTGTCATAAATTAAAGGCGCCATTATTTATACTCTGTATCTCTCGGCGCCATCTTTGATCGTTTAATATGGACGGCTATAATCTGTTTAATCTTGACAAAAAAAAAACTTTAAAATAGATGAAATTCTGATTGATAAATTTTAAACAAATATTTTAATTATTCTTCATTGATTTCAAATTTAATGTGACTTTTTCTTCGTTCATAATAAACATTGCAAATGCATATACAACAGACGTTTTAATAGATTTTAAAATTATTGTTAATTAATTTTAATTATATACAACTGTATTTAGTTATTGTTTAATTTGTTCTTCTTTTTTAACGAAAATGCACCATAAATGTATTACATATATACATGACATACTAATTATTTAAAAAAAAACACTAATAGAAAATTAAGCTATGGGCGTCTTGTGATAATTTGTGTTCTTGTGATATAATATTTATTAATTTGATTGAATTCATGTCCTAGGTGCGTTGGAGGATTTAATTATTATACTCGCACCCAGATTTCCCGGGACATACATCAAAACAAACGAGATTCTTGTTATCAAGTCACAGTTAACTAGAGCGGTGATCCATAAACGATCGCGGCGCCATCTTTCAATGTCCGAAATAATATCAATTACAGGTGCAGAGACGTTATTAATCGAGATTTTCATAATAGATTCAATTTTCTAGAAAACTGTTACACGGCGCCTTTTATACGACACGACAACGATATGCCGATAGAATAAATCGCATAATCTGTTCATGACCGATTGAACAATTAATAATTTAAGTTGTATTAGTTCAAACATAGATGGCGCTGTACATTTATAGCCCACGCTATTGAGTGTGCAATATAATTAGCATAAGTCCGGAGAGCAATTTTGTTAAACGTGGTCAAGATCATATCAGGTCAAATCAGTTTAAGTACCAATAAATACCACCATATAGTTCAGGTATCACATATCTTTTATTTTAGATTAGTGATATCGCCCGGTCTTACAAACCGGGAGGGGTCGGTATTTTCCATGGTCCTCGGAGCCGCATAAAGCTTCGCAACCTTCTTCCCCCCACCCCCCGCGGTACTCGCAGTGGATCGCTGCAGCAAGAGGACCCGGCAACAGCAACAGGAGCGGCAGCAGAGCAGCGCAGCGGTCGGCAACAGAGCACCGAGCAGCAGCGCAACGGTCGGCAGCAGAGCATCGGGCAGCAGCGCGGCACCAGCAGAGCAGAGCAGCGCAGCGCGTCACCAGCAGAGTAGAGCAGCGCAGCGCGTCACCAGCAGAGCAGCGCAGCGCGGCACCAGCAGAGCAGTGCCACGTAGCACCAGCAGCGCGGAGCAACGCGTCACCGCAAAGCAACGGCGGCGTGCAACTCCGACGGCAAAGCGCCGCCATTAGCGGCACGGCGAGGTTCCGGAGAGCGACCGACGGGTTGAAGAGCACCGGTGGGCGGCGAAGAAACATCGCGAAAGCTCAGAACCAGAGCATCACAGTACCTGAGCATCGCAGTACTAGAGCAACACAGCGCCCCAGAGCAACACAGCACCAGAGCAACACAGCGCACCAGAGCAGCCATCAGTCGTGAGTGAGTGAGTGAAGTGCGACAATTGTGAGTACATTTAGTTTATTTATTAGAAAGAAATTTGGACTTTATTTCTTAGAACAGTTTAACTTCTTAGCATCTTAATAACTTTAGTATAAATTATAGTAGTTAGGACTTAGAATAGTTCATTAAAAAACGAGGGAACGGGGAACCTATGCCCGATTTCCCCCAGAATTGTAAGTCCAAAACACTTGTAATTCTTTTATTAAATTATTTGGACTTAGTATATTCACGTAACTGTGAGACTTAGAATTTTAATAAGTAGTGTAAATTAGGACTTAGAATTTTAATAAGTAGTTTAAATTAGGACTTAGAATAATTCTTTAAAAAACGTAGGAACGGGGAACCTTTGCCCGATTTCCTCCAGAATTGTTATTTATAGAACTTGTAAAATTTTAACTTTTGTATTTTTGTAACTTACATAATTTGCAAATTGAGATAGACTTTAAACGTAAATAACTAGAAAAAATGGACGGACTTTTACGCATTCAAGTTGATTTGTATAATTCCATTAAGAAGGGACTGGCTAATTTTAAGAAAAGTCCAAAAGACCGTTTAACCTTAGAATATATCGAGGCCAGATTAGAGAACTTAGAGCGGGATTGGTTGTTGTTTAGGTCGAATAATATTAAATTATTTGAAATATCTGATTCAGATCAATTAGCTAGTTCGTCATATGTCACTAAAGAGGTATATGAAATTACGGAGGAAAACTATTTTATGTTTAAATCGAATATGAAATCGTTGTTAAAATCAGTTGTGATACCGAATGAAGCTTTACCAAGTAAGAACGATAATTATTTGTCTGAGACCAAAGGGTATGATGATACAAGCGATAACACAGCTAGTAGTTCTACAAGCCATTCAACAAGCGATACGCCAATAGTATCTTGTTTAGCTACTGACAACGTGCCTAAGAACTCAAATATTTTATTACCCACTGCCGTGTTAAAAGCTCAACCTAAATCGGGTGACTATCAGTTAGTCCGAGCCTTGATAGATCAAGGATCACAAGCTTCTTTTATAACAGAAGCCACAGGCCAACACCTAAACCTGAAGAAAACTCCTATACACGGTATAGTTTCAGGGTTAGGAAGCAAAAGGTCAACAATAGCAAAGGATACAGTACAATTGTCAATACAATCGCGAGTACATCCAGAGTGTAAGCTACAAATAAAAGCGTATGTATTAAGTAAAATCACTTCGTACTTACCTGAGCGTAATATAAGTGTTGGTTCCTTAGAATGGATCAACAGCAATGGTCTGCAATTAGCAGATCCAGAGTTCGCTACACACAACAAGATAGATGTTCTATTGGGTGCAGACGATTACTGTTGCATCATGAAGGAAGGAATGGTGAAGAGTCCGATGGAGACAATGATTGCTCAGAATACTACGTTAGGGTGGATCCTGTCAGGTGCAGTTGATCCTGAAAACCATAATATGGCATCATTAAGATATATAAACGTGATGCATGCAGAGGTCAAAGATGCAGTTCTTCAGAAATTTGAGCAAGTAAAAAGTACAAAGAAAATACTTACGTCAGAAACAGAAAAAGGAGAACAGTTGTACCATACTACCTCGAAGCGAAGAGAAGATGGTCGGCACGTAGTCAGGCTTCCATTGCGAAGTGAAGATCCTCCTTGCGAAGTCGGCAGGTCACGCGCTAGAGCTGAAAATAGATTTAAAACATTAGAAAAAAGTAGTTTAGTTGAAAAAACAAGTACAAGGTCAAAGAAAAAAAGTATGAGTTCAATAGATCATATTAGGACAATAGAGGTCAATAGATTTGAAAATCAACATAATGAAAAGGAAAAGGCCATCCAATATGAAAACATAATTGGAATAGACGATGAGACAGGAAGGGCAATAGGAAAAGGACAAGGAAATCCAAGATGGAAACCTAAATGGAATAGAGGACGAAACAGAAAAAGAAATAGAGAAGAACAAGGAAATAGAAGCATGAGAAGATAATACAATTAAAATACTAAAACTTACCTCGGACCGCTTCGATGATACTCGGTGAATACCCCGCCGATAATCTTACCTGTAACAAAAAGAACTGTAATTTTAGATATAATGCAATTGTTTGACCCATTAGCTTGGTTAGCTCCTAGTGTGATTTTGGCAAATATCTTCATCCGGAAATGGTGGCTAGAAGCAAAGAAAACTTACCTCCAAGTACTTGGTTCTTATTCCGCGTGTCTAAAAACATCTTGATGATAATAATTCACGTGTTGGCACAGTACGTACAACTTTTTATATTTTTTAACCCATTGCGGATTAGAATAATTTAAATTATAGATTTTATAGAATACTTACCTTTTTGATTTTATTATGTTTAAGATCTCTGTCACTCTATTGAAAGTTTGTTTTATATTGTCACTGTTATTGTTTGTTAAACTAGTTCACACCCTGTTTAGTACAGCTTTGCTTTATATGTTGTTTAGATTTGAATAACTTTTAGTCCAATTTGAATTATTGTTAAATTTAATGTATTTTGTATTTTTCATTTTTTTATTAAGGCCATTTCGCCACTAAATGGCCTTGGTGGGCGGTATGTTCATGACCGATTGAACAATTAATAATTTAAGTTGTATTAGTTCAAACATAGATGGCGCTGTACATTTATAGCCCACGCTATTGAGTGTGCAATATAATTAGCATAAGTCCGGAGAGCAATTTTGTTAAACGTGGTCAAGATCATATCAGGTCAAATCAGTTTAAGTACCAATAAATACCACCATATAGTTCAGGTATCACATATCTTTTATTTTAGATTAGTGATATCGCCCGGTCTTACAAACCGGGAGGGGTCGGTATTTTCCATAATCGTTTAGGAAAAAGGTGAATAAATTTTAATTTAGGAGCAGTAATGTTGCAAGTTGAAGTTAATTTTAAATATATTTACATAATTACAACAAAATGAATTACTTTACAAAACAAAATAGATTAGGTACATTTTTATTTCAACGTTTTTCTTGCAAAAGACAAAACTTTTTTATTTATTATAAAGAAGTATAAAAAAGCTATAAATATTTTAATGTATAAATATTCTTAGACATACCTATTTGTCCCAGTCACTTCAACTTAATTAAACTAACTACGATAAAAAAAACCTTTTTGGTTGCACACAGATATAAAATTATTCGAATTCAAATTCAAAATATTTATTATTCAAGTACACTTTTAAATAAATGCTTTACTGCTGTTTTGGACACTCTACTGCTGGTTCGAAAAGCTATTCCTAACAAGAGCCAGCAAGAAACTCGGTGGTTCCTCTTTTAAAAAAATAATTCTTAATCAATTGTAAATTATAAAATTTACACTTGATTAATTTATCTAGTAGAGGATCATACACAGTCGTAAGCAGAGTATTTTTTTTTCTATACTAGCTGTGCCAACTGCATCACCCTCGTAGAAACCAGTATCACAAAATTTTTATCGAATGTAAATTTGAACATAAAAGTATTTATTGTGAGTTAACCATAAGTGACAGAGACATGCTCTCGTGGACTTTTTTTGTAGATCTACAATTTTCTAGTGCATTACTTTAGTGTATCTCTTCTAGCTTACGCGACGCACGTGAGTGCAGCTAGCAACAAGCGAGTTTTTTACAACAACGCGACCTTTTGCACTATCTTTTAGTAAAAACCGTACAAAAATCCGTTCATTAGATTTTAAGAAAATCTATCATATACTGACAGACGGCTTTTAGCGGACTTTGTTTTATAATAAGTATATAGATATAGACGATTTTTCTTTGCTAGCACCACTGTTCTAAAATAATAATGTTGCCAACACTCAAATGTCGTACATTGTAACGGACGCTGACACCATTAATATTCAACACTCTATCATGAAAACGGCGTGAATTAAATCTTAAAGCGATATCCAGCGCCTTTTATAGGCTCCAATATCTGTGCAGGCTCTGAGCGTTATAGCGGAGACACGATTAGCCATTACCGCCTCATCAGGGGTATTGGAATGTAATTCTTAATCTTGATTGCGTCTGTATTAGTATTATTATGTTTAATTTATGTAAAGGCATCTATAAAAACGTGTAATTTACTCTTTAAGTAAGCTAAGCTTATAACTCGACTGGCCCGTTGGAGCAGTGGATAGTGACCCTGCCTTCAACTCCGCGAGTCGCGGGTTCGATTCCCGCCGAGGGCCAACATTTTCTATAAATGAATTTGTTGGTCTTTGAGCCTGGGTGTATATTTGTATTTAAGTATGTATTAAAAAAATATATAAGTATATATTCACCAGTTGTCTGTCACCCATAACACAAGTATTAAGTTACTTACTTTGGGGACGGACGACCGTGTATGTAAGTGTCCCATATATTTATTTAACTGTATAGCTATTATACTACTATAGTAGCTTTTTATTCCACAAGAAAGTAAACTCATATTTGTTAAAATATAAGTTTACTTTCTTAGTGCGGAATGAATGAATGATTAATAAAATTAATCTTTAATTTCCGATAAGTTGACTATAAGTATCCCCATCATATTATCCCACTTTAAGTGAGGTCGGCAGAACATGTTTTAAGCGATGTTATGTGATTTGGCTAGATATTTTACGACTGGCCGTATGCTTGACGTCAACTTACCTTAGTCGTCTTTCACGTCTTAGTCTTTTTTTAGAAATATGGGTGGTCTATTCTACTAAGCCGGATAACAAACGGCGGGTCAACTTACTTTAGTCGCCTTTTACGACACCTCGGTAAGAAAGAGGGCGGTCTATTCTACTCAGCCGGATACAACAGACTATAAGTATTCCCATTTTGACAATTATCACAGCTGTGTAGGGTATGAGAAATTGTAAATTTACCTATCATTTTTCTTCGATTATAAAGTTATATCAAAATTACCTGTATGCGTGGTTCAAATTTTATTTCTACCGAAAAAAAATTGAATTTACAATTTCCCTCTGCTTCAACAGTAACACCTTTTTAGTAACAAGCTTTACAGAAAAGCATCTTATAAAATTAATTATGAGATTAGAATAATTAGGTTTATGTTTTATACAATCTGTCTATTGTTGTATTGTTCATTAAATAAAACAAATGAACCGCGGCAAACGTCATGTATTACAAAACAGTAAGACTGTGTGAAACACATCGTACCGAAACAAATTCCCACGACAACAGAACCCGTTACGTAAACCTCTCGATCCTAACCCATAATACAACAATTGCAATTTCCTTTAAATATATTACAATTGAGAAACGGACTATTTACAATTAGAACAACAATAACATCACACCTCGTTCCCGCCAAAATACTGCTTTTCCGTTAAGTGGCAACAGAGCATTTACAAATAGTGCAGCATAACAAACGATATCGATAGTGTGCGATATAATTTTACAGTCCCATATTTCAGAGTATCGACAACGACAACTTCCCTAATAAACTATGTCATATCGGTGTCCCATAAGGAACTAAAAGCACCGTATTTTAGCTGAAATCACTTTGTTTACAGTTCAATTTGATTTTATCTTTACAAATTGTGATGTTACTTCAATGAGGGAGGGAAATACATGTATTGTTAAAGCTATCTCAAGTCAAGAATATCAAGAAATGAATGAACGTAAACAAAAGCAGTAAACAACGTCATAGTTAAAATAACAAAAGATAGAAGATTATATAGAATATTTCATATGGTGAAAGTATCTTACTATGACTGGTTTTAATGGACATAATCCTTCTTATATTAGAAAAGCGATAGCTTACGAATGTATTTATGTAGGTTTGTACCGTTTTTCCACTTCAATTGCTGAACAGATTTGTACTCCAGTTATCTACAATTAGATCTAAGCCTGGTTGGTATATAACACATATTCTTCTTCCATACCATCTTTAGTTTTACATTTTTTATGCCATGTAAATGATTTAGGCACATGCAAACCGTTGTAAGATTATATATTTTGTTTACAGGTCATTATGATATGAAACATCTTATAAAGTAATTTATTTAAAAGAAAAATAAAACTCCAATATGCAGACATATTGATTAAATTAAAAGAATTATCCCATAAGAATACTGGCTAGTACCATTAACATTACATAATAAATTTATGCAGCATTTCTCAAATTTCGTTTCGCTTTATTGCATTCTAAGAATAATCTTAAAGTGAGATCAACTAAATATCTTATAAATATTTCTTTACCTACGTGTTGAAATTTGTAATAAATAAATTAGTTGTAGCAGCACAGCTAAAAGTGTCTGGTAATAAAAGCGAACTAATTTATAGAACATATTTTCAATAAAGCTAAATGGGAAAATGCTTGAAAATGGACTGATATCAAAATTTTCCTATAATTCGTGATTGAATTCATCTTAATTAATTAATTTAATTAAACGCCGATTATAACAAATAAATAATAATAATCATTACTTTTATGGTATAGATCGTAGGTAAGTAACGCTTAATTCTAGATAAAATACAAAAAAGGAAAAATAACTAATACTAAACATAACTAATACAAAAGGGTTTCACTCTTTTCAAAATTACAAATTACAAATGAAATAAATCTTAAGCCACTCGTGCATAGCTGTAAACAGTTTTTTTTCTAAACCATTTTTTAGTTAAAACTTTACAAAGCACATATAATATATTAGAAACACTTCTGTTATACAAATGAAAAAAATTAAATCTTTATTTTGTACTCCGTCGTGAGCAGACATATTCGTTTCGGCACAGCTCAGCTCCACAAGATATACAGCCTCATTTTTCGCGGGATAAAACTCTACACGCAAGAAATTCTTGCCGTCAGCTTATCGACTTATCGATATTTGTCTGACCAACTGTTAGCACATCACTCATTGTTTTCTTTACGTGTTTAACATTATTATAATAAGTATTTACTTTAATTTGAATTCCAGAAAATTATTTATTTATATACTTCAATGTTCCGTTGAGAGCTGTTTAATGTTTGTATTATAAATAAAATCGTAGGTCAAGATACTTTGTAAAATAAAACAGTAATAGTAATAAAAACTTATTGTTATTAGGTTCTGATGTGTAGTCGATTAGTTTAACATAATTTTTATATATCTTTGTAAATTACTTTCCAGCTGCGATTCAGACGTATTTAATCGTATGTTAATTAGTTATTAAGAATAAATAAATGATTTCCTTTATGTTTAGCATAGAGAACTGCTTGTTACGTCATATCGAAGAGAATCGGTAGTTTACTACTGTTTCGGTTCATTAATCTTTGTAGCTTAATTGATATTTATTTTTGAGTATAGTAATATCTTGAAATTCAAATTTAAAATTTAATTTATTCATGTAGCTCTTAAAAGCTTATTCAATTTAGGATATTTAATTCTAAAAATTATCATATTCAATTTGTCAAATTATAAAGCTAGCACTGATTCGAAAAGGTGTTCTTACTGAGATGAACATATAAAATAAATATGATCTTTATTGTTTAGTTTAGGTCCTTAAATATCCTCTAGAGAACTTGAAATTGTCATATGCAGGATATTTTTAAACGACATTTTTATACAGCGAAGCCAGGTATAAAAATGTAACGTAATGTAGATAAAAAATGTAACGTAATGTAGGTAAAAAATGTAACGTAATGTAGGTAAAAAATGTAACGTAGGTTTACGTAAAATTACAAAATTGAAATAATTCGAATAAAAACATGCCTAGATTTGAAAATCCTTTCAGCTTCATACAAGATTGCGGTTCAATAATGTAAAATTGGAAATGTTTAATAGTTTGACCGCCAATTTTCTTGCTAGTTCTTCTCGGTAAGAGCAACATTCTAAACCAGTTGTAGCTTCATTGATCATATAGATGTGTGCTTGAAAGAGGTTATTGGAATAAAGATTTGAAAATTCTTCACATTTACACCTTGCTACGTTTATACGGATGAGATTGAAATCCATACATTTTTATCATTCACATACTCGTAATTAATGGTGGTCAGGACACTGTAATAATATAGAATCTGGTAGGTTAAGGCCATTATAAAACGCCGTGTTATTCGAGGATTACCACGCGTGGGCAGGGCTGATAGTTTGAAACAAAAAATTTCTAGAGTTCGCTTTTTGAAAATCGATTTTACTGATTTTATATAGGAGGTATACCTTACTTTGGAGAAATCTGCAAATTATTATCCACGATAAAGTAAATAGAATATATAATTCTAAATTTAGAGTGGACTAGTGAATGTGTGTAGTACTTGTGAATTGTGGTGGCGGTGGTAAAGGTTTGTGCATGTGTTTTTACGAATCCTGCATGTATCAGGTATGACCGCCGAGCTTCTTGCTGGCTCTTCTCGGTAGGGACAGCTTTCCAAACCAGCAGTAGAGTTGACGATTCATAAGCACTTGCTTACGAGTTTACTCGAATAAAGTATATTTTAAATTTAAACTAAATTACATCAATATTGCTCTGCCGATCAACCTTATTAGTGTAACAGAGACAGACAGACTTTCGAATATATTAATGTGAATATTATTGCTCTTCAATCAAAAATCGATCTGCTCTTATTGTATTTATTAGATCAAAAACGATGACGATTTTTTTTCAATTCATTTGTAATTTTCTTTTTGCTTTTCACAAAATATTTTTGAAAATCACCGTCGCCAACCCTACACGATCAAGACGTAAAATAGTTGACAAGTTCACAGTCCTAAATTATATGTACGACATCAGATAAGGTCGGCGCTACAAAGCGGGAATAACGAATAAATAACAGAAAAATTATACGCGTATCCATAGAGATGTTAATTTATTAAGATGTGGCCGATAGATGGGATTTATGTCGCGGGTTCGGGGCCATTACGGAGATAATGGGTGTCGATAGCGCGTCCTCGATATGATCCTGGGGCGGCACTAGCGGGACTCCCACTAGATACTAATGTGTGTGTGCTTAGTTTGTTTCAAATCAAATCAAAGATTTTATTTGTGCATTACAGTGTTAAATGGATTTTATATAAACACACAGTACTGTAAGCTACCCCACAAGGATGTAAAAAAATTCTTTCCGCCAACTGCTATAACTTTAACTTGTAACTCTTAAACTTTTTAAACCTTACCAGTACGAGCCATAACACATCGGTACATACACATGTTTGTTTTTGCGAGGTTAATAGTGTTGCCTTTTAACTTTTGTCAATTACAATGTTTGTTTTTTTATATTATATAATACAAAACTATTATAAGGATATGGCAGAAAATGATTTCCTACTTGCGAATTTTACTTTATTAATTTATAGAATTAGGCGTTACTTTGTGGAGGTCCATGATACAAAACTAATGAGAATATTATTTTGCTATAATCCACGATAAAAGAAAATATATGTAATGCTAAATGTAGAGTGTACTATTCGTTATCGTACCTGACACATGCAGAATTTGTAAGAACTCATGCACTACCCGACACCGATAACACAACAATACACAAGCACTGCACACATTCACACACAATCTCAACAATCGTTTCGCCCCGTAACCGAAGCATCGTCAGGAGATAGACTCCACAAAGCCAAGACTTTACGATTTTGTCGATTACGATTGTAGTGGTGAATGTGTGCAGCGCTTGTGTATTGTTGTGTTATCGGTGTCGGGTAGTGCATGAGTTCTTACAAATTCTCCATGTATCAGGTATGAGAACAAATAGTGGTACACTCTTCTTTTACTTTGTCAAACAACAAGCGTGAATGTACCATGTTTTATATAATATCATATTTTATTTGATTTTAATTAGATGCAGATTAAAACCAAATAAACTTCTTTGGAATGCAATTCTGTCAATAGTTATAGACTTTCGCATTTATATTATTAGCAATATGCGTAAAAAATGAAAGATTTGATTTCACCATTCAAAGCATAATTAGAACTATATTCTCTATCTGCATTAATAATATTATCTTGGCGACAAATTTAAACTTGTGGTGTTACTAAGTTCCTAAAGTGGAAAAATCTGTGACAGTGCTATTTTATGCATCTTAAACATCTGTAGTATCTTGGTATTGGCTAAATAAAGTTTCAGCTAACGATTTATAAACCTGTGCATCCATCGACTGCTTAAAACTGCTTTATTTATTTTTCTGACATTTTATAGAAATATAAGTCTCCGTATGTTGTGTTGTATCCGGCTACGTAGAATAGACCACCTTCGTTTCTTACCGTTGTGTAGGTGTCGTAAAATACGATAAAGGTAAGTTGACGTCAGGCGGCCGGTCGTAAAATACGTAGCCATATCATGTGACAACATGTTTATAACATGTTGTGCCGACCCCGCTTAAAGTGGAATGAGGGCAGGAGGATGGTGATGATCATGATAAATATCTCTGCTATGTTAATGGATATTCATCCAATGAACGTCTACTGATAGCCATAACCCTCTAAATCTCCCTCTCGACATGGAATGTCTTCTAAAGAAATTCCATGTCGAACGATCTGATGGTTTGCCTGTACCATTTACCATAAGTGGCTGAGTCTTGTGGCAAGTGAACACTGCGTTTTCCGGTGCGAGCCAATAAAGCTGTTGGTACCCTAAGTAACAGCTGTGATAGCCCAGCAGTAACACCGCGCGACTCTTTCGAAGAGGTCACGGGATCGAACCCGAGCGGACACCAATGAGTTTTTCTGTTAAAACTTATGTGTCTAATTGATAATTGTGATTTATCACGTGCTTTTTGGTGAAGGAAAACATCGTGAGGAAACCCGCACATCTCTAGAGAATTCTAAAGATATTTGTAACCTACGAATCCGCGTTGGAGCAGCGTGGTAGGTCTTAGCTCCAATCCTTCTCTTCAAAAACGGACAGAAGACGCCTATGCCCAGCAGTGGGATAATAACAGACCGTTACTTTTACCCTAAGTAAATAAATAAATACTAGGTACACTTCGAGTATAAGTCGCACAGCACTCTAATCAAACTGTGGCACAAGCTTTAAACAGAAGATCTAAGATAGTAAATGCAAAGTGTTGATAACAGTTCACATCGCGTCGCCTGGAACAGGTCCAGGTTTCCTGTACGGCCTAATTGCTACAGCCACCATACTTTTGTACCACTCGCACTAGACCAGCTTCTTTATTTCAATGGCAAAAAAAGAAATTCCTTTCATAAAGGATGACTATGTTTAATATTATAACAAGTAATGTACGGAGTGCTACTACCCTGTACGATCTTTGGTTGATAGATTGATAAACTGATAGATTGCGACTCTTTGATATATTTATTTTTTATTATAATAATGTTAATGATTATATGATATATGATTTTGATATAAATCTGATATGTTGACCACGCGCTGCCGCTAACGTCGTACTGATTTCCAATTGATTCCATATTAAAAATATGGCGTAAATGCCGATGTTGCAAATGTACGTGTTAGCCCGTACAAGTAATATTTATAAGTTTTTAATATTGTGTTGGAGCTTAATTGTTAAACATGAGTGCTTTAGTTCAGAGTAAGATCCAAACTCCTGACTCCATACCTATTTGATGAGCTTAAAGGACGTGTTTTTTAATGTATAAGAAGTTTTTAGAATAAGGCGTCAGTGTGCGGGGTTCTATAAAGGTAATAATAACATTTTCGTCCACAAAACAAAAATGTCGAATTATTTTGCTACGAGTATGATCTGCGATCAAGAGATTGACTCTACGAAAAAATGCGATCGTTATGCGATTTAGTGATGATGGTGACAGAACCACAGACTCCAGGCTAATTTCACTTAAAAGAGCTATGTCAATGTCTATACCTTTGTCGCCTTCTACGATACCTTAGTGAGAAATGAGGATGGTCTATTCTACTCACCCCGATACCACTCTGTTTAAATCACAAAGAAATCAAATCATGCAAAATAAAGTACAATAACCTAAAATAACGTGCAATTTATTATTAAGTACGGTTGGCAACCCTGTCTTCGGTGAAGTTGTTTCTCACTGTGATTTCTTGTATCTTTTTCCGTCTAGATTGAGACATTAAGTAATTAAGTAACGACAATTGTTACTGAGGTTGTAATAAGGGACCAAATTGAATATCAATTGTAAACGCCACTCTCAGTTAGCGGTTTTATATCTGTCGCCGTGACGCTGCAAACTAACAATTAAGTATTAATTGCTTGATTTGTATTTATAGTCGAGTAATCTGACGTGTGCTCGTGGCTTTATGCTCGTGATATTCGTGATTTACATATCGCTTAGTATTAAAGTGACCGAATTTAAAATATGAGTTCACTGAGTTAGATTATTTTAATACCATCTGTGACATCCTACCTATATCCCACTCAAATTGGAGTCGTCACAATATGTTATATGATGTCACATGAAATGGCTGCGTATTATACGACCGGCCGCCTACCTGATGTCAACTTACCTTAGTCGTATTTTTCCGTATTTTGAAAAAATCGATTGCATACAGACAGAAAGTTTTTAAGGATTTCGATTTATAACATGCACTGATAACATAATGAAATTTGATTTATATTTTTTTATAGCGGTGGCGATTAAATCTGTGATATGTGATGTAAAACAAGATTTCAACCGATAGTTAAGCAAATTGAAAGAGTTTCATAGCATTCTTACAGTTAATTCAAGTTACAAGTTCCGTATGTTTTACGAATTTCCAAGTTTATAATAACTTAATGTTAAACCACGCTTCGAGATTGTAAAATGAAGAGTTACGAATGGCTTTGTCGAAGCTGTTTTGCTTCGGGGAAAACATAAATGGCGCCTTTACGAGCTATCTTCAGATTTATTAGCGCATAAATGCGAGCATCGTAACTAAGACTTTGGACAATAGACACCTTATACATGACGAGACTGGCTCTGAATTATACTTTAATATTGTAAATTTAAAAAGATCTTCTCTCGCAGAGGACCACGCGGACTTAAATTGTAAATGTCACGTATGGCTATTTTTTATGATATAATCATTTTTTCAATACCCGCGCATTTACCACATAACAGTATTTCATAAGACATGATGTTAGTGACGTAATTTTCTTTTATTTCGTTCAAACCCATGAATTTGTTGGCAAAAGCTAGTATATTTAAACTCATTGGTGTCTACCCGCGATTACCTGGTATCACAAGCAAGATCACATCGTCACATATTTTGCTTCATAATTTTCTGCCCTTATCCCACTGTAAATGGGGTCGGCAAAACATGTTATAAACATATTGTTATATTTTTAGCTATTTATTTTACTGACTACTGACGTATATTACTTTAATCCTTTTTCGACACCTTGGTAAGAAATGAGAGTGGTCTATTCTACTCAAGTGGATACCATACTGCGGGTCGAGTTAGCCACCCTTTACGACACGTCGGTAAGAAATGAGAGTGGTTTATTCTACTCAACTGGATATCACACGGCATTTCAGCAAAGTAACACCTACCGCTGTAAATGATTTTCCAGTACCTTGTATCATATACCAGATAATGTTCCAGCTTTAACGGTAAAGTGGTCGTAAATCGAGCTCAGAGTGGGGTTCTTAATAAATATCTAGGATTTATATTTGGCCTGAGGCGAAGCGAAAGTTATAGCTGAGTGAACTAAAGAAAAACTTGGTCAATTTTATCTATTATTTATATATTAATCCGAAAAAACTTTGTACCCATATTTATGAAAGCTACGCGGACGGACTGGACTGAAATTTAGCACATTTAATATATAAAATATCTGGGTGACCGAGCTTCGCTCGGTAATTTTTTGCAAAAAAAAACTTTAAAAAAAGAAAAAAACAATTATTTAGTTGGGATCGATCCTTGGGACTCACATTTCACGAGGCTGCCCGCTAACCGAATAAGCTACGTCGACTTGACCGTTAATGGCGAAAATTCAATTCAATATAAATGTTAGTGTTTTTTAATGCCCAAAAATAGGGATAAAACAATATTTTTTTTACATAAAACCTAGCTAGATCAATTTTTCTCCCCCAAAACCTCCTACATGCTGAATTTCAGGAAAATCGTTGTAGCCGTTTCCGAGATTCGCAAAATATATATATATACAAGATTAACTCATTTAAATATTAAGATTTAGAATCGTTCTCTAGCTGACGCAAAATGCATTTTTTTTTTAATGCCTGAAATACATTGAAACAACTCAGTTGACATACACTTGTAATGTCCTCTTTTGTTTATGGTTACAGTTTGAAGCCAAATTAAGACAAAATTATTCTTAACTAGTAATATCCCGTGGTTTCACCCGCGTAATTTATAAAGTTTTACACCTTATTGCATTTTAAAACGGATCTCTATTTTTTTAATGTAACCTATGTTAAAATAACCTATGTTGCTCAGGAAGGATGCAACTTTTCAGTGGTAAAAGAATTTTTGAAATCGGGTCAGTAGTTTTTGTGTGAAAACATTACAAACATACATACAAATTTTTCCTTTTTATAATTTTAGTATAATATATGCCTTTAATATTGTGCATTATTATGGGTATTTTGACTAAATAAGTTGAGGTGTATGTTGCTATACTAACTTACACTATATATTCAAGATTCCCATGTGAATTTCTTTTTCTAAATATTCGGCAAGTAAAGAAATGTTATTTAAGATACTGATTAAAAAAAATAAACACATAATATTTGCTGTACAAAAAGGAAAGCTTGCTTGGATACCTTAAAGTAGTTTTTGCACGTAAACAAATTTTATACTAAACGAAAAAAAGCTTGTTCTGCGATTTAGAGCCATCACTCTAATAAGCTATATCGTGCTACTGTAGCGGAACTGTCAACCACAGCGACAAACAGATGGACAAATAAGTAGCTTGTAAATATGTGTTAACACCCAACTTGCATGGTGGTTCTATTTACTTTACAGTCCCACGTTTGGTTTCCGTTTCGAATTAATGTAACCTATTTGAAATTGCAGCATGCGATCGAGTGTTAGGAACATGTCCGTTGACCATTGTGCAAATTAACTTCACGATTTCGATAACTGTTTATTGTTTTTCTTAATATTATTTTGACAGTCCCAACATGGTTGATTTATCGACGGATGAAAAGTCTGAAATATAATTCAACCCATTTTAAACCTAAAATCTACTGTTAATTGAACACATTTTAAACTGTTTAAAATGAACTGTGTAGAAACTGTATTTTAACTAATTTTAAACGCCTTAGTGGTACTTATTTATGGGTATTGCCTACATTTTGTGGTGGCGTCTATCTTCTGATGATGCTTTAGTTACAGGTCAAAACGATTTGCGATTGCGAAATTAAATGTAAGAAAGTGGTTGTTTTGTTGTGAATCTAATGTATGAAAACGGATAGTGCTCTTTACAATACAAAGATCTTATTTCGCGGATTATAGTTGTACAAAAATTGCACACAAAACGGCGGCTTAAACCAAGAGCTAATTCCCTCGATTGTTATATGGATCATTAACTTTAATATTTAAAGGAGTTAATCTTGTATGTAATATAATATATTTTCAGAATCTCGGAAACTCCAACGATTTCCTGAAATTCAACATGTAGTTTTGGGGGAGAAAATGGATCTAGGTAGGTTGTATTAAAAAAAATAGTTTTATCCCTGTTTTTGGGCATTAAAAAAATACTACAATTTACATTGAACATAAAACACTATTTTTGCCTTAAATTGTCAAATCAACGTAGCTTCTTTAGGGAACGGGCGGTCTAGAGAAATAAAAGTGCCTAGGATCGAGCCCTACCTACCCTATTATTTTTTCTTTTTTTTTTGAAAAATTACGGAACAAGGTACGGAACAAGGAACAGGTACTGTAGTACCTGGTAGACCGTACCTTGTTACATCGTACCTTGTTACCTTGTTACCTACAATATAAAATACAATAAACGAAACACACACACTGATTGCTTGACTAAAATTTATAGTAGACTGGCCCGTTGGCGCAGTGGGTAGTGATCCTGCCTTCAGCTCCGCGGGTCGCGGGTTCGATTCCCGCCGAGGGCCAACATTTTCTATATAAAAAAAAAAAAATGAATTTGTTGGTCTTTGAGCCTGGGTGTTTATTTGTATTTAAGTATGTATTTAGAAAATATATAAGTATATATTCACCAGTTGTCTGTCTACCATAACACAAGTATTAAGTTACTTACTTTGGGGACGGACGACCGTGTGTGTAAGTGTCCCATATATTTATTTATTTATTATTTATTATAGTATTGTACTTGAACTAAGTGTGACTTCTAATTGCTTTTAAAATGATTTCAGAAAAGTGCCTACTTATGTTTATCAAGACCATTTAATTTACCAGTTTTTTGCATCCGAAACATTAAACAGCTCCGCGCACGCAAATTAAATTAAATTAGCACGCGGACACCTCTTGACATACCCTCGTGTGGGGTCCTGTCAAATTAATTCCTCGCCTGCCAGCTCACTGTCACAACTGTCGACAATGACTGTCCATCAGTCTGTCCGTAATTGGAGCCGCCCTTCATTGATTGATATAACAACACATTCCAATTCACACTTGTTTTCTTTCTTGATACATTTGGCTTAAATTAATTTATTTCATCGCCAATGATCTTGTCATCGAACCATAGCGTGTTTGATATTTTCTTTCTTCGACTAATAGAGGTCTCTGCATACAACGATATTAGATAAATTCATTCAAGCTTAAGTACTTAGTAAAAATGAAGGGACAATGAACGTAAGTGACATTGCAGTAAATAGTCTACAAATGTTTTATTTCATAACTTTGTAATTTTAATGTACAAAAGAAAAAGTATGTATGATTCTTATAGATTCCGAAACAGCTGCACCTTTTACAATGGAATTTTTAAGACAAACTTTAGTTTGATCCAGTAGATAATTCTCTAAAGTTTGATAAGCCGTGTGGTATCCGGCTAAATAGAATAGTACCACCCTCATTTCCTTACCAAGGTGTCGTAAAAGGTGACTAAGGTAAGTCGACCCGCCGTGCGGTATCCGGCTGAGGAGAATAGACCAACCTCATTTCTTAGCGACTCTGGCGCTATTTTTATATCTATATCCTAATTCACACAATCCATCCATCTATTTCCAGCTTCCCTTTTATCATATTCATGTTTAAAACTCTTTAGATCTTGTCACAAATGTCGTCACGTTCAGAAAGTGTATGTATGTACCAATTTTGAATAAAATGTTTGATTTGATTTTGTCCCTCGTTTTATGAGCTCTCTTAGGCTCTGTTCGAAGTATTTGCATAATTAAATAAATACAGATATTAATACCATCTAAATACTTATTCAAATAAGCGCACGTTATCATTCAAGATATTCAAATTGACTGCGCACCTCCACGCGGTAGGAAATACCATTCCAATATCATTAAAAGATTAACCATATAAAGGCGTTAACTCCTAGAGATAGCACAGCGCACTTCACGAACAACTAGAAGGTGCTTAGTTTTCAAAATAACAGTATATTACATTACACTTCCTTTACGTAAAACACATCATATAGCAAGATAAATGAAAATAGAAGAAAATGTTATTTTGCTATAAGAAGATATGAAAAGATAAATGAAGAGTGTACTATCCGTTCTCATACCTGATACAGAATTTCTAAACTGCACTACCCGCCACCAATAACACAACAATACAAAAGCACTGCACACATTCACCACCGCAACCTCAACAATCGTTCCGCACCGTAACCGAAGCATCGTCAGAATAGACTCATCCTCCTACCCTTATCCTACTTTAAGTGAAGTGGGCACATGTTATAAACATGTTGTCACATGATTTGGCTACGTATTTTATGACCGGCCACCTGCCTGACATCAACTTGTATAACATCAAGTTGTATTTAACGACACCTCGGTAAGAAAGAGGGTGGTCTATTCTATGTACCACACGGGGGCAAGCAAATTAATATGATCATTTTTTAACGGCTAATTCTATAAATTAACTAGAAGGTACTTAGTTTTCAAGCTAACAGTATATTCCATTACAAATCTTTAACGTAAAACACATAAAGCTCACGATAAATTGAAATTGTCAATAAAGTTCTTTCGTCTCATACAAAATTTGTACATTAACTCATTATTTGAACTTAATTCAGCTGTGATGGCCCAGCGGTGAGACCGTGCGACTCTTTCGAGAGGGTTTCAAACCCAATGAGTTTTTCTAATAAAACTTATGTGTCACTTTATAATTGCAATGTATCACACGTTTTTCAGTGAAGAAAATACGCGAGGAAACCTGCATATCTCTAGAGAATTCTAGGGATATGCGTAACCTACCAATCCGTATTGGAGCAGCTTGGTAGGTCTTAGCTCCAATCCTTCTCTCCAAAAACGGAGTGAGGAAGCTTATGCCCAGCTGTAGGATGGCAACAGGCCGTTACTATATTTTTTCACTTTTGAAGTTAATTAAAGAGGTTAATGTTAATCCATCACGAATAGGTCGTGTAGATGGATAATTAAATTTTCAATTATTACATTTCATTTACAAGATATTTGGTTATAGTTTAAAAACGTTGTTAAGAATTCGTCGATGGATTTATAGAATAGAATAGAAATATACTTTATTGTACACCATAATCCTATTATACAAAAGAAAAATAGTTTGAACATAAAACATTTTTATATACATGATTAAGACATACAATGGGCGGCGGCTAAAGAACGATTTCTTCCTGCCAACCCAACTTTATATAGTTACTTGTAAATCAAATTTTTTTCTCTCACACAACTTAGTTCTTGGTAAAATTATTTCTGTTCCAAAAAACCTCGTTTGAACGGTTCCAACTGATTCAAGTGTCAATTGAACAATGGTGATGAAATTTTCCCAGAAAATCGTGATTTGTGATGTGATTCGATACGCTGCGAGAAAAGTTGATTTTTGTAATTCGCTTAAGCAGCAAAGCGTTACTGGGTGGACCTATAATTCTCTAAATAATCTGATTTTTATGGTAAGCTACTAACCGTTGCTTTTTCCATGGGAAAATTTATTTTCCAAAAGCAATTTAAAATATTTGTGTGGTGAAGAGTTGCAACTTTACTCATTTATGAAGGATTACCTTTTTCTCTGCATCGGCTTACATATATGCTAAATACCTTCCATTATATGTATTTTAAATTGTTTCTTAAGGAAAACCGGAAAATTTCGATCTTATTTGTAAGCCAAGTATATATATATATATATATATATATATATATATATATATATATATATATATATATATATATATATATATATATATATATATATATATATATATATATATATATATAAATATATATATATATATATATTATTAAATCGCATTAATACTGACTCAGTTAAGTTACACGTTGGTCTTACAGGAACAATTTTTATTCCTTATTGATCAATTAGATTATCTGTGAAATCATCACAGACAGACAGAGTAAAGTATTTACAAAATATGTAATGTAGTGGCAGTGCGATTGTTCCAACTCAAATGTTTCCTACAAACATCACCACATGTCTACAGCAGTTTGGCAACATTCCACAAATTATAATGTCCACGAGCACGTGCCCCACGGCAGCCCCACTCCCACAATAGACATCACGAGCTCCGAGCTGGAAACCACCACACGCTAACGAGGCAACTATCATATAAATAACTGGTTAAATGCAGACACGGCTCGAGGCGGCTCAATTCGGAATTTCCGCGGAAAATTAGGAATTAAACTGTATTTATGGAAACAAGTTAAAACTAGTGACTCCTCGTGCTTCAATCTCTAGTTGATTGCGCGACAATATTACAATTAAAAAAACAAAAAAAAAAAAATTATATTTAAAGTAAATCAAACAACGACTGTCTGGTATATAGCGGATGCGTAGGGACTTTAAAATTTCCGAAAAACACTTATTCCCCAACCCCATACTATCTACATAAATATTATAAAAGCGTTAGTCGGTCCTGTCTCTTGAGAATTTAGTGCTAATCCACTTCACCTATATTGATGAAATTTAGTATAATTGATGCAAATATACCGGACTCATGTATAGGATTTAAGAAATCTCATTTTTTCTTCGCAATACGGAATTTAATGGAAAAGTTAAACTATCGTATTTTATGAATACAAAGTCATTATTCCTCTTTGTTTCCTTTATAAAGTAATAAACGCTGTCCCGAATTGTTTGTCCATCGAGTAGTTTAATTTATGGCCCCCACAAGTGGTGTGAACATGATAGTCAAGGCGAACGACCGGAGTGGTTTTGTCTTTTAAACTTTTATAGCAAGCACCGAATCCGAACTATCAGCCGAACTACTTTGCAGTCTATTAATATTATTGCCCGTATAGTTTTATAGTTTCAGCTTAACAGGCGCCTTTACTATGTTATTAGTTTAGTAACCTGGAAACTGAACCATCCGTTTGTTCAAACATAAATAGATAACATTTTTTTTTAATCAATTTTTTTTCATAGGGCTTGTTCAATTATGAATATGCCGCCCTTAACATAACACTTTACAAAATGCTACCGTCTACGTTTTAGCCCGATTTGAACTAACTTGTACAGCATTCTTGCTTGTCGTGATGAAGGAAAAGCAAGAATGCTATTACAAATACCAATATCCATGAGATTTAGCTAGATAACATTACAAAGGATTCTAATTTTATATATTGAACCCGGGTATAATCACGACGTTTATATCGGGTAATATCTTAACCCCTTTCCTAGGTCCTTAACCATAAGTCCTGGAACTTCGACTTGGTCTAAAGTGGGGGATTAGAGTGGAAGGGTTGAGAGTTGGGGGGAGGGATTAGCAGTGTTGGTGACGTGTGATGTCTATATATTCTATGTCGATTTGGTATTCATAATCAGATGTACAGATGAAATGCATGCATCCGAACTTAACTATTAAAATACCCCTAAATTATTATTATTAAATATAACTAAGTGTTAGCACACACTATATACAATAACACGATATAATACGAATATCACAATTCCCGTTCCGAGATGCACTTCTCTTGAATGACGAACAAAGACTGCCTGTCACTGAAACGTTTTATTAATAGAAAGACTAAACCGGAAACAACAACGGCATAGTGTTGCCACCATTTTAATCAAAAAGGGCGCGATACTCTTGTTTCATGACATGATGCTATAAAATACAAAGCGGAAGTCAGTGGCGACAACATAAGTATTTTTTCAAACAAAAAAATTACAAAATCAGACAGACTTTCGCATATTTAATATTAGTATGAATGTGGGATTGCTAGATCTCTCTAGAGTTGCTCATAAGGCAAATTTTGACAACAATATTCCATCTATGTCAAATAAAACATTTTAGATTATTTTAAATACCGTTCACAATGTCCTGAACTAAATGTCCGTATATAATTGGCTACAGATCATTAACCTGACTTACAAAGAAACACTATTATCACATTAGTCGGTTACAGCAAGCAAATAGAAATAGTTTTACACAGACAATAAAAATATATCGAGAAATAGTTGTAGATAAATAATATCGCAAGTTTATTTATATTTGTATCTTGTTAACAGTATCATCCTGTCCTTATCCCACTTTAAGTGGGGTCGACACAACATGATATAAACATGGTGTCATATGATTTGGCGTATTTTACGACCGGCCACCTGTCTGATGCCCACTTACCTTGTTTGTATTTTACGACACCTCGGTAAGAAATGAGGGTGGTCTATTCATACATATAAGTAATCAAATAATAATCATAGAACTCTATGTATGAGGTCACAGGTTGATTATAACACAAAAGGTCGTGATTTAGAGCAGCGATCCAATATCGATTACATTAGTGTTGTTGGTGATCAATCATCGATAGCAGAACGATTGTTTGGATTGAAGTACCTATTAACGTCGATACATTTCAAATTGTCGATATTTAACCTTTACATAATTTTCGTGATAACCGAATATTGACTATTGTTATACCTATTCCAATAATCGCAGGTTCGAGTATAGATTTTTTGCAAGCTGAGTGATTATAAAAAATTGTAAAAAAAGGCAATACTATATGTACTGCCAATATTTAACAATTTATGACGTGTTGAAAACAATGCGAGGAAACTACAATATATGTGAAAATTTCTGAGATATAATAAACTTATTAAACATTGAATCTTTCTGGGAAAGTAAAGGCGTTACATACAGTGTGTAAGAAGCAGTTAATTGGCATTAAATATATTAAATGTACTGTATATTGAATGGCGTTAGTACATTAAATAGGTAATAATACTAACGTATCATTATCTAATCGCAAAAGGTAGCCCTGACGCCACCGACCTTGTCGACAAATTGATTGACGCAAAACGTATTATCAAATAAACTCTTCCAATAAATCTCCACATCGTCCGTCCGTTGAACTTCGCAAATTGCAGCTGAACATCGTAAATGCAAATGTTATTGGCCCGTGAGTAACGTCGTAATCGGTTGCGCAATGTTTCCTCTGGTATTACTGACCTCCAAATATTTACTGTGGAATATATTTAACGGTACCATTTTATTTTCGCCTCCATTGGTCACTAAAATTTCAAGGTAAATTTTAGAGACCAATGGACCAATTTATATTTAAAATTTTACTGCTACTTTATCATTAGTTTTGTCTGTTATATTTTCTATTTGCAAACGACATATAGGTAATTTTGGATGAAAATTGAATACATACAGTCCAAAAGACCTAAGATTATCGGGCATGTAACACAAATATCACTTCTTATTTATAATTACCTGTACGCAATGTTTTACAAATCCGTTACGCCGTTTCAGTGATAAACCGGTTCAAACAAACACACGCACACGAAACTTTCACCTTCACTATATTAATGGAATTTGCTTGTAACTTTGTTTAATCATGTTCCACGTAATATTTAAGTTTTCTAGTTTCGTCCATATTTTTTACTTTTATTTTTATAACACCAATTGAATGCCAAACGACAAATTGTTTACACTACATTGAGAGTATGGTTTTAAACAGTTTTTGATCATTTATTATCATAGTGATTTAGCGAGATTAAGAAGAATTAGTAAGAAGCAGATCTTCCAGTGTTTCAAAGTGTTGAAGTGAACATGCCATATTGAAAGTCGCAGTGCGGGTTTGCCGACGTTAATTGCAGGCACAAAACTATATCCGTTGAAGAAATCTTCGGCTATAATAAAGCAGAAGCTTGAAATAAATCTTTTATTGAATTCCAGAATGTTAAAGGAAAATGAACATTATAAATTATTCATTCATCAAACATTATAAAAAAATTATAGAATCAAACGTCACCTATTTCCGTATAAATTTAATGTGTCCCAATTACAGTGGTTATTTATCGATAGTTTGCGTTGCGATACGTCTCTAGAGCCGTAAGATACGTGCGCGGGCGCACGTCTATCGGCGACGAGTGACGTCACACGGGATCGCGAAGATCTGCGAACAAGGCCGAGCGACGACCTCGTGGGGACGGCGCGGAATTGAGTTACATCGCTGATAAGATTTCCTGATAACAGAATATTGAAATTTCTACGAGATAGCGTAGCATTTCAAAATTTAAACAAAATGTTAAAGTTGAATAGTTAATGTTTTTTCATAGATTAGTTAAATCATTTTTATGTTTCTCACAAGTGTACCACAACACGAGCAAATAAGACTTTGTTTAAGTCAATAAAAAAAAAAATATTAATAAAATTATTTTGCTATAATTCACGATGAAGTAAAGTAGAAAATGTAGAGTGGGCAATCCGTTTTCATACCTGGTACGTGCAGGATTCGTAAAAACACACGCACAAACCTCCACCACCGCCACCACAATACGCAAGCACTACATACGTTCACTATCACAAACTCAACAATCGTTTCGCCCCGCAACCGAAGCATCGTTAGGAGATAGACTCCACGACAAAATTGCGATTTGCGCTTTGCAATTTTGTCGTCATTTAATGAAATTCATGAAATTCACGTTCATCGCGGATTATAGCAAAATAATTTTATTAATACTTTTGTATTATGGATCTCCGCAAAGTAACGCCTAATGCTATAAATCATATCAGTCTATAAAGCTTACTATGAGTAAATTATCACATGGCATCGGCAATTTGCACAGTTTATTGTGATGGTCTAATTTAGTTCCCACGAATCCCACTCTTTTTTAAGACTATAGAACCATTATAATTTGTCTATGAACATGCATATAAACTAACGATAGAGATAACATAATTTTTGAATAAAATATAAGTAAAATAAAAGGCAGCCATTGAAAAGTTTTTTAAATATAAAACTGTCGTCGTTATTATTACTAATCTCGTTTTCGCATTTAGCGAAAGATAGTATAGCTTAATGTTGAATCTAAATGTAGAACTACATAAAAATAACAATAAAGAAATTTTAACGATTTGAATCGATTTTTTTATGTTTTGATAGTCAAACTGGAAATGGTAGCAGATAGTGCTTAAATTTTTACAAATTAAACTGAAATGAGAACGAATATTACACTCTTCATTTAGCATTACATATATTTTCTATTATCACAGATTAAAGCAAAATAATATTAGGAAAATAATATTTTTTTTTGTTTTATAGACCCTCACAAAGTGACGCCTAATTCGATAAATTATATTTATTACCCCCATGCTGTTTGATTGATTGTAATTTTTTAATTAATAAACATAAACAATTAATGTACAATAAAAGACAGAAATTGTTAAAAAAAAATACATTTAAATTAAATCTGTCAATAAAAAGTGGGTCAAAATTGAATTCAAAGGACTCAGTTACATCCAACTATTACTAGCAAACGTACATACAGACAGATGAAACTAAAATTAAGTGTGTAACAATAAATTAAGTGTGCTGGTGAGTCGAGATAAGTATACTTAAGTGAATAATACATCATTAATTACATTAAAAATATATAACAAATATAAGTTACTTAAATTCGGTTAAAGTTACTTAATTTGTTCCGATTAAAGGATATTATAAAACTTTACAATTCTTAATGACATGTAAGTGTTAAACGCAATTCGAAATTCGGTCAATTGAACACGAATGTTTTTGTATAGTATAAACTTAGGTTACTACCTATAATTACTAGTCGTGCAATGATTTATCTCTTGAGTGCGGTGCCAAATTATAGGCGGAATTTACTCTTAATAATGGCGGTTTTATAGTTTCTCGCGTAACTGTAATTAATTACGTAATAAATAAAAGAAATTCACGAGTGTGTTCTCGGTTTAATGCCTCTCCAACTAGTTAAAGTTAATGGTTACCTAGTTTAACAAAATAACAGTTCAAATTCAAAAATTACGTGTTCTGGTTATTACTAAATATTTTTGCCAAGTTTATTTAGATAAAAACTACGTTTAGAATTTTGTTATAACAAACGCGGATTACAGCAAATAACTTTCCTATTGTAACTTCGGTAAAAAATATTTGTATAACTAAATACATAAAAATGTACTGGAGGTTTGTGCATGTGTTTTTACGAATCCTACATAAATATCGGGCATGAAAACGGATAGTCCACTCTACTTTGACGACACCTTGGTAAGAAATGAGGATGGTCTATTCTACTCAGCCGGATACCACACGGCGGGTCGACTTACGTTAGTCGCCTTTTACGACACCTCGGTAAGAAATAAGGGTGGTACTATTCTATTCAGCAGGATACCACACAACGTTCAAGATTAACTTAATAATTAACATTAAATTAAATTAACAGTCAGGATGTGTAAGAGCCATAGATATTTAAGAGTCGATTAACTACAGTCATAAAGCAATAAATTCTTAAGTTTTGGGAGCTAAGAAATTTTTCTTAGTTGTATACACAGCATGCAACTTATGTAGAGCAGGAAATTAAAAATAAATCTATCGGACACTTCAAAATTAAAGCGTAGACAATAAATATATAGGGAAACCAGTCACGCCTACGTGTGAATAAAACCAACAGTACGACCTACTGTATGTTTGTGTATCACATATCTCCTGACAATTTGATTACTTCCACAATATCGATTTAAACGCGCCTGCAGATATCTACGGTAACTGTTCTACTCTATCTAACATTTCTTATACCAACAATGATATATTTATACAGAAAACAAGTACCTTAATGTAATGATAACACATTTACAGCTGAATCATGAAATTCTTAGATGTTTGATAACAGATAAATCTTGTTTTCTACTTCCTTTTGAAACTTTATACGACCAATGCTGGAAATAGGTCTCTTAAAGTCTTGTGTAGCTTTAATCTAGCTTGATATCCTTTTAACCTTTTTTAAGGATGTCATTCTCCTGCCCTTATCCCACTCTAAGTGGGGCCGGCACAACATGTTATAAACATGTTGTAACATGATTTGGCGAGGTACTTTACAATCGGCCGCCTACCTGACGTCAACTTACCTTAGTCGCCTTTTACGACACCTGCGTAAGAAAGAGGGTGGTCTATTCTACTCAGCCGGATACCACACGGGTTAACTTTTTTAAGGATGTCTACACCTAATAAAGGGTCCATGAATACTACATTTCTCAGCCACTGAAGCATTTTAGAAACCCCAACGTATATCGGTTCTTTATTTAGATTACAATCATGTGTAGAGAAGAGACAGTAGAAAATAAAGAAACCTATTGATGACCTAAGCGGAATTTATTTGTCATATCATTTGTAAGACTTAAGACTAAGGACTTTGCTGCTAGGCGCAAGATAATATATTTTTCTTAATGTATTAGCATATAATCTTATAACCGAACGTATCACGTCAAAACAAACTGAAGATAATCCAAATAGCGACAAGGATCCCCGTGATCGTCTCACAATTATGTCAGCGACACAAGTTTCCAATTCACGTCTAATGGACCTTGGTGGTGATAATAAATTAAATCCCCATTGACAGCCAGGGACACGGCTGACCAAATATTTCCAGAATCTAATCGTGCCCGACGGTGGCCCGGCCCCATTTTTGACAGCTACCAACTTTCTCCATAATTATTATTTATACTCGGGCCCCATGTACCTTATCTTTGAGTTCATAATTTTCATTACGGGTACATTTCTGGTCGTATTACCTTTATCTCTCGTAGATTACGCGCCAGCCTCCGCTACTTTAATCACGAATTTGGAAAAGATTCGAGCCACGAATTGTATTCAATTAAACATTTAAATATCTCATAAGAAATGATGTCTTCCGACACGTAATTGGATACCCGTTACTGGTTTAGGGTTATAAGTTACGTTTAATGCGATGCAAGGTCGATCGAGTTATAGAATGATAGAGCTCGGATTGTAAATGCTTGAATTTATTGAATTTCTATGAGACATTCACATAAAGTATCAGCTTTCATATCGCGGTACAGTTATTTTAATTGACGTGTTCTAAAGATATGTACTCCACAACAACGGAACACTATAGTAGTATTTTACATAAGGGTTAATGTATACGTATTGTAAATCATATTCTTTACAACATTTATAAAATAAAACTTTATATCATATGGACGGAAAGGATTTCCTGCTGCACGTTAAAAGCCTTACCAAAGTTGCGTAGGGACATACCCCAAGCAGTCATTGTAAAAACTGGTGAGTAATTGATATTTAAGTCTTTTACACTGTGCAGTGATTTAATCTGCATATCCCAATTGAGATATATGCAACTTGGGGCACAAAAAAGACCAAATTAGTGGGTCTAAATTAAAATCCTGCTTTAGCAGCATATATTACTAGCATATATTACTGCATTAAAAATTATGATGTAAACAATGTTTTTATAAAGCAGTTTGTGTTGATTACTTGATACTACAACTAATTCAAATGTCTGGAAGACGATATACGCCCACAACATTTGAAACTTGTAAACATTTGCTGCTACATTAAAAATAGATAATCGAAGCCATTCATTTGGATAAACGTTAGTGGTCACCGATGGGAAGTCACACGTCACGTCCGAGTCCGGGGCTGACACTCATCCCGGTGTTCATTAGATTAATAACAACAATTAGCCGCTAACGCGTCCGTCCATGCGTGCGGTCGTCGCGTGACTGAACGCAATTATGATGCGATTGCGCAACTAGCGCCATCTGCACGTCGCGAGTTTATTGAATGCGGTTCTAATTTTAAAATTGAACGTTTTACTAGATTAACAACTAGGTGTCGAGTTGGATATGCGTTTACTACACGAGATGCAGTTAATTTAAGATGATGGGAAAGTGCTAGGGAAGTATAAAAATTGAAATATATATGCTGTTTTATAAAATAGATGGTAGTTTAAAACAAATGCGATTGTCAGTGTCTGAGTGCCCGCACATTCGAAAAAACCGTAAAAAAAACTTCGACCAATTTACAATATCTCATTTATTTAAAAAATATATACAATTAAATATTCTCTCAAGAAATATCCATACCAGGCTGTCAAATTATATACTCCAATAAGGCATCTGTCCGTCATAGTCAAGATTTCTGCTAAGTATCTTAAAAGTACTAATCCAACGGAGGGTCTCTCCTAAATCTTGACACACGTTAATTTCTACCATGCTACACACTTTTTACTGCTTCGTATTTACTACTTTATACCATGTCTGTAATTAAAATTTTTCTTCAAATCACTTAAGTAAATCAGAGGTTAATATATAGAAAACATTGGTATATAAATACATTACCAATCTAGGGCATAACAAACCACAGTCTGACCGTGTCACTGTTTAACCTACTTATTGAATTTCTAAGCACTCTCATATTGATTTGTATAGACAATATATTGTATCAAAGTTAATCAAAATGTTAAAATACAATTGCCCTTCTTCATAATTGGCGATTACTAAAGATTAAGCGCGAGTACGAGCATGTTGATTTTTTTTTCGAATTGACTAATGCTGTTAACCCCTGGCTTTGACAACATATGTATGATATGTTTTGTGTCTTTATATAAATATACAAAGTAATAATCACACATCTCAACCCTCATACACTACAGTGAATTTTAATTTCATGAAAAGCGTCACGAATTCATTTAAGGTTATGAAAAATCTTATGATATCGCGTTGGGGTAAGTTCTAGTTATAATCTCCTCCGTCTACAAAGTTTGTTGCTTAATAATATTTAATTGTGACATATTAAAGAGACTAAATATTAATAAGGAATTAGTCGTTTCCTACTGGTAATTATTGAAATTTAAAAACTCGAGTTTTACAAAATCTACTCCCGTAATATTTCTATTACGAAGTAAATCATCACTCGTACGTGCTCTCAACAAGTGTCTAGCAATTTCCTTCTTACATTTTCTATCTTAAAGAGTGAATATTCATTACTATTGCTAACTCAGTCCGTCGTAGACAAAATCAATAGAGAAGAGCTATTCTATGAACAGTTACATGTCGCCGGAACTCTGACCAAGAAGTTCCAGACGTACAATTTCACTATCACTCAGCCATCAGATTGATTAGCGTCGCTGTCAGTGGCGCGTCACCCGCCAGCCTCTCGCCAGGGAATCGTGTAAACGGGTTTCGCTTTAAAGCGGTTTGATAGAAATTCGTGATGTGTTATTTTTATATATTTCGACGACGATTCTTACACATATTTTGGTTGAGTAGAATAGACCACCTCATTTCTTACCAAAGTGTCGTAAAAGACAACTAAGGTAAGTCGACCCACCGTGTGGTATCTAGCTAAGTAGAATAGACCATCCTCTTTCTTACCGAGGTGTCATAAAATGCGATAGTTGACGACAGTAAGGTGGCCGGGCGTAAAATACGTAGCCAAATAATGTGACGGCATATTTATAGCATGTTATGCTATATGCATGCATGCATCTTATGCTGACCCCCACTTAAAGTGGGATAAGGGCAGGAGGATGATGATAAAGGCTAGACACTGGAGACTGATTCGGCGTTGATATAAATGTAAAAACGCCTTAATTATGTTTCAAATAGTTTTGACCTATTCCCGTAGGAAAAATAGAAATGTTCTATATTACAAAGCGAGACAAGCAAACAGATTTTTAAATTTATAATGTTAGCATGGGTAAGTGAAATAAGTGGTTTTTTTTTAATTTTAACAAACTGGATTATACAGTCAATACGTAGAATATAGGTTGGTTTTTTAATGTCATCGCGCTATTAACTCAAAATTGAAACTAGAAAAGTCGCTTGATTCTGTATAGAAACTTTTAAATCCGAACTTTCCACGGTAATTCCAAACTTACCCGGTTCGAGTGGTGTCTGGATTTAACCAGTTATTTATATGATAGTTGCCTCGTTAGCGTGAGGTGGTTTCCAGCGCGGAGCTCGTGATGTCTATTGTGGGAGTGGGGCTGTACGGGGGGCACGTGCTCGTGGACATTATCATTTGTGGAATGTTGCCAAACTGCCGTAGACATGTGGCGACGTTTGTAGGAAACGTTTGAGTCGGAACAATCGCACTGACGTTTTTATTTGGGTTTATGTCCTCTGCGTGCTAGTCCCATTAGACAGACGTTCACAGCTGGATGTGTCAATCATAACATAAACGGCGGTTACATTAGAAATATGAAGATATTTACAAAGCTTATAAAGCTACTGGTGTTGCGGCCTTTAATCATCTGTTGGAATTCAGGGAAGCTTAAACTCTTGAAAGCCAAAGTTTCCAAGTCCGAGGGCATGTTGTGGCCATACGGACAATACGGACCAATCGTGTATGTGTGGGGGACACGTCTATGCTGCACCTATACGTCACATATGTCGTTATACGTTATAAATAATATGTCACTTCTTCGCGTTCAAAATTTGTATTTTTTTGTATACAAGAAAAAATCACTTATAAGACTAAAACGACCTGTGTGCCACCACGCTACTGATGGCAAGGACAGGGTAGCGTTGTACACATTGCCCCCATCTCCGCCAACAGCACTGATAACAGAGAACACCTCCTCCGGGTAGGAACTTCTCAAAAGAGAAGCCCCCCTCCACTAACCGATGCATCGGGAGCACCAGATGCACCGACCGCCTCGGGGACCTATAAGCCAGGCGACCGATATACACCTTTCGGAACATCCGAAGGTCCCCAGTTAGGGCGGCAAACGATGGGCTTAGGCAAGACGCTAACACCTGGACTCACCAGCAGCAGATTTGATCCAGAACAAGAGTTTCCGGAACCGCTTCGTCGCCTCCCTACGCAGAGCCCACGATCGCTCCATGCCCACCGTATTTGTAAATTTGTAATATAACGTAACGCAATGTAACTCATAACTTGCAATCAATATAAAAGTTCACAGTATTCTCAAGGATTTTAATCATTCAAACGAAGCGTCCTATATAGGGCTAACGCAAGCGCAAACAACTGGTTATATATCAATCCAAAACTATGTCAGAAAATAGACTCCAAAAAAACATTATCAAACGATGCATTAATCAAGCAAAACGATTGAAATAACTCTCATTAATAATAAATTCAGTTAAACATGAAATAACCATTTGTCTGATGTTAATTAATAGCTTTTTGGGTTAATATTCTCGTATCGGTCGCGATCGGGTTGTGCCGATCGTCTGGAGCCGCCCCGCCACGATCGACTCTAATGAAGCTATACGCCTTTATTACTTTTCGCGGAAGAACAAAGGATCAATCTGCAATTAAGATAACGTTAAATTACGTAATGTCTCATATTTGGCGCGATATTTATGGGTTTAGCCGACAGCTAAAATTTGGGAGTAAGTCATGTTGTGAATGCAATCTTTTTATCACCATTCAAGATCTATCGTGCTTCTAGATATAGAAATATACACACAATGTACATATTAGGCACATTTATTATAAAATTCAGGCAGGCCACTTAACAGTGCATTAATCAAAGGTTATTTTACCCATAGCAATAACAATATAAAATTTAGATATTATAATTTTTTAAAATTAATTTTCTTTTGTTCAAAGTCGCATATCTTTCAAAGTTTGTTACAGAGCGTTTAGAAATTTTAATTAAACAACGTACTAGGAGGAGCTTTGCTAATTGTTATAAGTAAATATAATTTATAATATAAACCTGAGTCAAATAATTCAAATAGTTGTATCTTCAATTTCAAATATTATTCTCAAAAGTTTGATATTTTCAACAATAAAACTGAAAAATCACTTAACTAGTTTAACAAACATAATTTCCATTGAAATACCTCAAAATAATGAGCACACAATAAAGTTTCGTCTAAACTTATCATGAAATAAATCTGTCACTTAATTGTCCCACTTCACGACATCAAGCAAGCAGTATACGACCACCATAGATCCCATAGAAGTGTTTATTTCCGTACATAAATCCACGCCATTAGAGCGACGACCATTCGTGTCTTCGCACGTTAAAGTGCACGGGAGCCCCTCCTGAGACACCATAAAGTACTAGAACAATTTCCCCTGGTATAAATGGACGTTGTACCACCAATAAACACTATGGTTGGTTTAAAGTTTACATACTAAACACTTTAAAACCTGGTGTATTCCTTTTAATATAAGAAGATAGAAGACTTTCTATTTCACGTCACTGAATTGACAAAAGTAAAATATAAAGCTTATATTATATTATATTATAAAAGTGAACGTTTAACTCCCAATTATGCTTTCAGGGATTATAAGCTGGAGGAATCTAGTACTACTAAAGCTTTACGAATAAACTAAAAAATGTCAGGGTGTCAGAATCGTATATTAAATAAATTATACGTTTTAGATCTGTAGGAATTTTAAAAAAGCCATTTATCCGTTTTGATTGAACACCTCGGTTGATTGCCTCTTCAGGTGACAAGAGGGCTGGCTCCTTTTTCGCACAAAGAATCAGCTTAGCGATTCAGCGCGGAAACGCTCCCAGCATTCTTGGGACCATTCCACGTGGGCATGATTTGTATAGTCCTAGCGTGTAAGTAATTTAAGATAGATATAACTTGTACATTTTTGCTGTAAATAAATAAGTATTAAAAAGCCATATTTTAGAAATTATAATAACATATTTTCTTAAACAGATAACCTGAAAAGGGTCATAGTGAGCTTTCTTAATCCCTTAAATAAGGACATTGGTCAGGGGAAGATATTGGTTGAAAAATATAGTTTTCATTACCATAAGTGTTGATACAGATTGGCCTTAAGCATTTCCATTCACCGGGACGGTTCCAGCATCCAATTTATTTTGGATTCATGTAAAATTTGCGAGACATTCCTGAGCGTCTCGCGCTGTATTGTACTAGCAACATTACGATCCCCATTAGGGCTTATTCTATCCGTTTTCTGGAGGGAAAAGGCGTCGCGTTGATGGTATTTGTAAAATATGGGATGGTTCCATACCCATGTTCGATCTCAAAAGGTATTCATACGAAATAGGATGGTATTTGAAAGTACAACCGTAAAATAACTTGAAATGACTTTAGGACTGCAGTTATGCACGCTACCTGAAGAAGATAATATTTTATTTTAAATTGCTGCATAATATTATATATGCGGGAATTGTAATACCAGAGAGTAATGGAAACTCATCAACCTTCCATAAATCAAACCTACTGTTAAAAAATATATATTTATTAAAATAATGTTACAAATAAAACGTTTTTATTAAAGGCTTACTAAGCCAATATCAACGTAATAAATGTAAACTTTATTAATGATTTCAAAAGGCCATAATAGATCACATGTATGTCCAACACGCCTGTTGATGTCAGTCTGTTTGTTGCAGCGATACTTCAGCGTGCGACGTACAAGTTCGGCCTCCTGACGATCCAGGGGGTGTCCAGCTGCCTCTACCTCTGCATGGATGCCTGCGGGTTCCAGTACGCTAATGTGAGTAACTACCCAATTCAACCATTAGTTTACTATCCGCGTTTTGCACATCAACGAAACTACTACGCTTGCCAGTCACGCTCGATCCAAAAGCCATAAAGCTAACAGCTTACAATCAGTTCGAAAAATAATAGTATTTCTTAAAATTTTGAGATTATAATATCTGTGATAGTTACCAACCCGTTATCAAAATAATAGTGAAATAAAAAAATCTGTGTCTAGAATTTAATTAGGTGTTAAATTTAGCACGTACTTTTTACAATACGTTTCCAATTTTTTAACATACACTGCATCTCGTCTCGCTTACTCCCCGGGTGGGGGTAGGCGGGGTACGGGCCTCGAGGAAATCCTCATCGGGCATATGCTCGCGGGCACTGAAGCCCGGTATGTGTTTCGGCCGTAGGCCGAGATCACCTAGGTGACCTAAGGTATGTCTGGTTCGTTGGGGAGGTCTGGGAATGGTAGCTCTCAGACCTCAAAGTCGTCGTGAGGTGGTGTCGTATCAGGTGCTGTCATATCCGGTGATATCATAGTCCGTGGTGTCGCCCTCTCGCCCGTCGCGTCGTCCTCGTCGTTGCCGTCGTCATCCGCATACACTACGACAATCTCAACAATTGTTTCGCCTCGGAAGCGTCATTTGGAGACACCACGACAAAAACGAAAAGCGACGCATCACCCAAGCAAGCATATTTAAATAATTGGTTCAACCCCCACCATTTTGCCTTCGAACATACTGTTACTTTTGTTATGGATCTTCATAAAATAACGCTCTATAAATGATGTCATTATGTTGTTTAGGTCCCGTAAGACTTTTTACGACCGTTGGTCGATCGCCTTGCCGACTGACAATTATAGTCACCTCAGGACAAGCCTTTACTAATAAAACAATTATAAACATGTCCCGTAAATCAATATCTACTACAATTGGGCACGGACTACTAGAGTCAATCATAATAAGTGCTAATGAAAGCAAAGCGAGACAATCAGTGCCGCGGGATTTTATTGGTGCGAGCGGCCTTGGCATAGTTGATGACAAACGGGGCGACTGTTTGTTGATCTGTTAGACGTTAGCTCGTAAACATGAGTGTAATGAACACATACATATACATACATAACACACTTCTATCTATCGCTTTTACATCGAAAATGTGCAATAATTTATCTCTTACCGACAAAGCACGATTTCAAATCCATTGCAATTTTAATACGACCACTTGGATTGAATACCTTTACTCGCATGCACCGCGTAAACCAGCAGAGATACACTAAAGTAATGTACTAGAGAATTGTAGATCTACAAAAATACTACAAAAGATTCTTCGAGAACATGTCTCTATCTCGTATGGTTAATTAACAATAACAACTTTTATGTTCAAATTTTCAATAATAGATTAAAATGAAGCGATTTACAGGAAATACCTTGTCACACAGTGATTTCGATGCGTGCAAACCTGCAGGCACAGCTAGTATAATATTACAATCAATAAACATAATATAAGACAATTTGAATTAATTGAAAGAATATACCGTTACTGTAAATAGGGTAACAGCAAATTATGTATACGTGGAGCTATCTACAGAGCTTCAGCTGATGTTATCCACGGGGGAGTAGGGTGCCCACGCGGGCACAGAAATAAGTCTGACGTATGTATCATAGATCCTTAACACTCATGAAATATGAAGAAAACCATCATCTCAAAAATATATACAGTGCCGATATACTACTGTATATATCTTCTTGTTCTTCACTGCGAAATATAGGTATACAAATATTTCTTGTAAACTTCAGTTAAATTCAGTTATATTATGAGTATTCCTATTTCAATTATTGGTATTTCCCAGCAATTGTCCCAGAAAAGGGGTAACAATTTTTGTAGTGGTGTAATTGAAGGTATTTTAACATAAATTGATGCGAATGACGTTGTAACTACAGCATGTATCTCATTAGTAATATAACGTATATTGCTAAATTGAAATAACCACAATATTAATGGTAGAATTATTTCGCATTTGTTAAGAAATATAACATGCTATGTGTAGAAGGTATAATCTACGTTTGCTAAAACTTTGCGATTTTGCCGCGGACTCTATCATCTGATGATGCTTCGCTTACGGCGTCAAAAGATTGTTGAAAGACCAACAAATTGATTTGTAGAAAATGTTGGCCCTCGGCGGGAATCGAACCCGCTATCCGCACCCGCGACTATGGACGCATAACCGCTTTCTTCTATTGAGATTATCTCCATGGTATAATGGCCGTGGCCCCCCTACACGGGCGGCCGACGAGTGACCGCCAGCAGCCGCCCGGCGCTGCTCCCCAACTATCATCAGATGACGCAAGCGCTCGTTACACGGAGCCATCCAGTTATACACGGGACGAGCACCGACGGATGGCTCTGCGGCGTTTGAACGCGCGTTTATATCATTACACGTAAAGCTATACTTCAAGTACTGCAAGATGTTATGTATATTCATCATTGTCCTCGCATTATCCCGCTACACGGGGTCTGCTTTTCCAATCATGCGGCGCCATTTATCTCTACAGTAAGCATCTGATTGGCAAAGTCCTAGATTCCTCATGTCCCTTTGGACAGTCGTCAGCCAGCTGGTCAGGGGCCTGCCTCTTCCTCTCTTTCCCGTGGGCATTGCGAGACACTTTTTTATTATATGATCGTCAGGCCTTCTCGTGATATGACCGTACCATCTCAATCGTGATTCTCTTAGTTTGTCAGTAATGGGCGCTACTTTAAAGGAGCCTCTAATATAGTTATTTGGTATTTTGTCCCTAAGAGTGACTCCTCCAGACCACCTAAGCATGCGCATTTCAGCTGTGTGAAGTTTTTGCTCTTGCCTCTTTTTTATTGGCCACGCCTCACAGCCATACAACATAGCTGGTCGAACAGCGGCTTTGTATACCTTACCTTTAGTTCTAATAGGCATTTTTCGGTCACATAGAACTCCTGTGAGGCTACGCCATTTGCACCATGCTGATGTTATTCTGTGTGTTATGTCAGAGTCAATATGCCCATCATCCGACAGCACTGAACCTAGGTATCTGTAGTTAGTAGCTCTTGGTAATTTAATTCCATCGAGCATGATACAGTCTTCCGGATGCAACATTGCTGGGTTAAACTCGCAACACATGAACTCAGTCTTCGTTCTACTGCAAGATGTTATGTATATTGAGATATCAAATTTGAACTTAATGGAGTCAGGACTTATCGAGTGAACATTGATGGATTAAATTATTTCAAGATTTAGAGATAAAGTTCTAAATATGAATGTGGATGGATGTATGACTAGGGGGAGGCCGAAAAAAAGATGGATGGATTGTGTGAAAAATGATATGCATGTTAAAGGGAGTGGCACCAGAATTGACGAATGATAGAGGAAAATGAAAGAAGAAGAAGACATATTGTACCCACCCCACTTAGAGTGGAGTAAGGGTAAGGGAATGATGAGAGATAAAGGAATATTATGCACTACTACAGATTTGAATAAATGGTTATTTTAGCATTGTTTTATATAATAACGCCAAAATTCGTCGTTGATAGCATTTTACGTGATTTTTATTTAAGCTATATGATTATTCTAGTGTTGATAAATGCAAATTTAGGCAACTTCACAATAGTGTTAATACTGTACTGAAAAATAAACAGTTAAATTATTAGTTATGTATAGTTTGACGTTAGGTATACGGCTGAATAGAATAAACCACCCTCATTTCTTACCAAGGTGTCGTAACCAAATCATGATTATAACAAGTTGTACCGATCCCACTTAGAGTGGGATAAGGGCAGGAGGATGATATACGTGATGACATATTCGTTACTAATTAAGTAAACCTCTTAAATAAATACTAAAACAGGCATTACTTGTAGTTCATAGTTTCAAATTTTTTTATGTAAATTTTTAGTGAAATGTCAGACAACCCAAGCATATCAACACGCGGGCGTGTAGCGAGCCTAAAGAATCGATTAACATCTAACAAAATATCACCACCTCGCAGTGACCAGTACAGACTTATTAAATTAAAGCGTATAATTGTTATAATTGATGGTAGCGACCATTCCCACGAAGAGATTTTATTTTAAAGCCTCTAATTAACACGTTTAGTGGAAATAAGATATTTGTAGTTATCTGAATCACATCGGAGGCTGTAAAACGAAATATCATATTAACAACAAACGTGCATATAAAAATTAACAGCTTTTGGATGCGTTTCCTTTACACGAGGTATACTTTTATCTGTACTTTTAAATCGTATTCATAACAACCTAACTGCCCAATTAAAATACTAAAAGCACTAAACAGAACTAAAATACCGGTGAGATAGTGAACCATATGTCATGTTTAAAACGTCCAGTTAAATTGAAAAGTACGAGAAGATGAAAAGATACAAGTTCTAAACGTGCTGTAGCCGAAATCTTTATATGTATATAAAATTCCATGCTACGATTTAAATTTAAGCTAATTTTCAAAACTACTGAACCGATTTCAATAAAATTTTCTAGGTTTATTAGAGTTTAGTAGGTTTATTAGATTAGGTAGTTATATTTAGGTACAACTTAAAGAATAAATCAGATAGTTTTTATTTTTATCAATAATCTTACTTTTGCGACTTTTAGTTTATTATGCTGAAAAGCTCAAAGATATAAATATAAGAAAAGTTCTATAAGTTTTGTATAGAAAGTATTAATTTTTATCCATGATGTGTCAAAGTCAATTCAATTCTGTAGATTCGCGATTAGACCGTTAATCGAAAAAAACAACAGCAATAGTTTTTGTAAGTTCCACATTGCGGTTATTTCATGATCTAAGTATAAATATTAAATATTATTGTTATGTTTCATTAAGGTTTGAGCAAAACTACTAAAAGAGATATAATTCCCTGAATAACACACAAAAACAGTAGATTACCCTTATCGCACAAGCGCCTATGAAGTTTCGGAATAATATGACCAATGTTGATGCAAGCAACTTAAAACTGTCGAAGCATATGCTGTTAATTACGTTACTATCAAGATAAAACAACTATACCCAAAATTAAACACATCACTCCCAAAAGATCGGCACCATAACAAAACTTTCTCTGCGTCCCGATCATCGATCATAGATCATCGATAAATCGATAAATTCCGAGATCTATCGATAAGTATAATAAAGTGTAATAGGGTCTCATTGTTGATTCACTTTAAATGGCCCTAATATCTCACGACGTCCAAACACTAAATATATCGATGCATTCATCGGATTTCATTTTCTAAACTGATCCAAGTTGATATCATCTGTTATATTGTAGGGCGCGTCACTGGAAAATTGTCTTGATGATGTATTCATAATATATTAGGCTGTATCTAATTTGGATGTTTAAAATCATATTTGACCTATATATAGTCTGTAAAACTGGTTTGAATCTCTTTGATATAGCCAAAGGTAATAATAAAATTATCTTGCTATAATCCGCGATAAAGTAAAATAGAAAATATATATACTGCTAAATGTAGAGTGGACAATCCGTTTTCATACCTGATACATGCAGGATTCGTAAAAACACATGAACAAACCTCTACCACAATACACAAGCACTACATACGTTCACTATCATAAACTCAGCATTCGTTTCGCCCCGCAACCGAAGCATGATCAGGAGATAGACGACAAAATCGCAAAGCTTTGCCAATTCTGCATGTATCAGGTATGAAAACGGATAGTCCACTCTACATTGTATATATTTTCTATTTCACTTCATCGCGGATTATAGGAAAATAAATTTTATTATTACTTTTGTATTATGGATCTCCGAAGAGTAACGCCTAATTCTATAAATTATTCATACATAAGTTATATTGGTTTGGTTTGTTGGTACGTTGTTACCATTAACGTCGTTATAGCGTTAACAATTGGTAACTCAAACGCAGTAGCATGGTTGTGGGTTCTTCACAAAAGCAGGGCAGAAACTCTACTGACGACAAAGTACATCGCCTTTACTTTCGGAATAAACAGCAATACCACCAGAAGCTTCTCAACAGCGGTTGAAGCGGCTCAAACAATATCACCGAAACCAGTTTAGCATTTAACACCGGTTGGATATTTCTAATTCAATTGACGCTGCAGTAATGTGTAAAGCGTGTCCGTCCGTTGTAATCCGGCGTCGTTACCTGTAATGTGCCTATATATCACTAATGTACACCAACTGCGCGCTCAATTGAGATAACAATGTGTACCAACCATACAGTTCCCATGACAGAGCGTGTGGGAGGCTCAGGGGGCTATAAAAATTTATTGCAAACCCAAGTTTTCGATTATCGTCAACTTCCCTCTATGTCCTTAAAACCTGAAACTACAGACAGACATAATACATACACGGAGTATCTTAGCTAAACAAGACTTGTTTCTTATTTCCACTGTGGGGCAAAGCGGCCGATATAGAAAATATAAAAGATTTTCGTTACTCAAAAAGAGCCATACGAGCTATCTAAATATAACTATAATATGAAGAAACGGGAGTCCATTCGCGAAAAATTAAAAAATAAATACTCATACTTACTGTAGCATCACAATATATACAATATAGGAATATTCTGTTCATCATCATCTTCCTGCCCTTATCCCACTCCAAGTGGGGTCGGCACAACATGTTATAAACATGCTGTCACATGATTTGGCTGCGTTTTTACGACCGGCCGCCTGCCTGACGTCAACTTACCTCTTTCGTATTTTACGACACCTCGGTAAGAAAGAGGGTGGTCTATTCTACTAAACCGGATACCACACGGCGGGTCAACTTACCTTAGTCGCCTTTTACGACACCTCGGTAAGAAAAGAGGGTGGTACTATTCTATTCAGCCGGATACCACACGGCGTATAGGAATATTCTGTTTGTACGGAAAAATATCCGAATATACAATAACACGAAAGTTTGATTCCTGTGTCGCGACTCAGCAGAGTTAGCAATTCATTCGATGGTCTCGATATTCGTTTCTATATTAAGATTTCGCAATTCATACTTAACCAGTAAACCCAGTAAAGCATATTAAAAAATAAATATTATTTGGATGATAGGAATGCTTGGAATTGAAAATCATTTCAGCTTCATACAAGACTGTGGTTTAATAATGTAAAATTGAAAATGTTAAAAGATTGACCGCCGAGTTTCTTGCTGGTTCTTCTAGGTAAGAGCAACATTCCGAACCAGTTGCAACTTCATTAAATATAAATCCTTGACGATACAAAAGTTTTTTGTCGATTTGTCTTTGCGATTTTGTCGTAAAGTCTATCTCCTGACGATGATTCAGTTACGGGGCGAAACGTTTGTTAAGATTGTGGTGGTGAATGTGTGCAGTGCTTGTGTATTGTTGTGTTATCAGTGGCGGGTGGTGCATCAGTTTTTACAAATTCTGCATGTATGAGAACGAATAGTAAACTCTACATTACATTTAGCATTATAAATATTTTCTTTTATCGCGGATTATAGCAAAATAATAGTTTCATTAGTTTTATATTATGGACCTCCGTAAAGTAACGCCTAATTCTATAAATTATACAAAAGTGTTTGAAAGAGTTTATTTCTTACCTGATTTGTTTTCGAAAACACAAAAATTTATAAGGAAGTTGTGAACCTCGGTGAAGGAGCAACCTCTACTAATCTTTAATATTTAAATGAGTTAATCTTATATATATATATATATATATATATATATATATATATATATATATATATATATATATATATATATATATATTCGGAATATCGGAAACGGCTCCGACGATTTTCCTCAAATTCAGCATGTAGGGGGTTTTGTGAAAAATCGATCTACATAAATTTTATTTTAAAAATATGTTTTATCCCTGTTTTCGGGTTCTAAATTTTTTTTGAAATTTACGTTGAATACAATCACAATTTTTCGCTTTCAAACGTAAAGTCGTCATCAGTCAAGTAGTTCATTTAAGGACCGGGCTGTCTAGGGAGGTGAAAATACCTAGGATCGAGCCCTACCTGCCCTATTGTTTTTTCATTTCTTTTTTGCATCATTTTTAAAATACTCGGTTACCCAGGTAATATCATAGTAAAGTTTCCAACAACACTATTAGTATTATTAATATCAATTAATAGTTTTAACAGCGTCAAAGAGCCGAAACTAATATTCATTACCTCTTTATTAGTATGGAGTCCATTACCCGGCCCCCTCTGCTCCCGCTGACAGCATTTAACACATCACTTATCTTCGTTAATCTCTGCGCCGCCCCCGGGGTGACTCGCTACTGTACTAATGATTGTGTGCTTTGCCGGGCACACTTGTATATTAGGTCGGTTCTCCAATCGACTTTATTTTTATACCTTTTATATTAACATATGTTAATTTTAAAAATTTGAAATTTTTGAATTCAAAATTCTTGCTACAATCCATTGATTTAATCCACCATCACTTTCCTGCTCTTATCCCACTCTAAGTGGGGTAGGCACAACATGTCATAAACATATTGTCACATGATTTGGCTACGTATTTTACGACCGGCCGCCTGCCTGACATCAACTTACCTTTGTCGTATTTTACGACACCTCGGTAAGAAAGAGGGTAGTCTATTCTACTTAACCGGATACCACACGGTGGGTCAAGTTACCTTAGTCGCGTTTTACGACACCTCGATAAGAAATGAGGGTGGTACTATTCTATTACGCCGGATACCACACGGCCGTATCCCATTAATTTTATACACCATCCCATACAAACATAAATTTGAAGGACTTTTTATACCGATTTGATCACTTAGAGATACCTCAAGCATAGATTGCGACATCAGCCGCTCGACGAATCAGAGCTTTCCTATGAGGCCTATGAGAGTATTTGTAAATCTATACTGAGGCATATTCAAAAGTTTTAATGTATGATAATAATGTATGATAAAAATAATAATATATGATATTATTTGTTATATTTAAACCTTAAGTACAGTGCTAACATGTAGGATGGAAATCCCTGTTTGGCCTTTGAGGTAAACGAAAAAATACTGCTTAATTTATGTTTACAACATATTCCTCCTCATTGTAAAAAAAGAAATTGTTTCCACATATATATATACCTTTCTAGCGTGCAAATTAATGGTACTTGTACATTAATGGATACTTTCAAACAGCGTGACGAGTAAATGCACTATTTATGCTATAAAATACAATGACATAGTACTAGACAGATGTATATTATATTTTTAAAATCTATTTAAAAAGAATTTATATACTGACCAAATAAAATGTCTATTTTAATGCATTGAGCTCCTCTAATACCGGCCTGTAATGTGCCGCATTCAGATTAAAAAATTAATTAAGACAAAATTGTATTTCTTTAAACTAGCACTGCTGCTTTCAAAAGTTATTTTGTAAATTATTATTATCCTTACTTTTATACTAACCAAAAGTCGATTAGAGAATTCACCACATCATCTCGCTCAGTACTTGTCGCTTTTTACGCGTTTTTTACACGTCATTACGATCAAAGGGGAGGAGTGGCAGAAGTGTTTTGATATCTTTATAACGTGTAAGTGCAGTGATCGACAAAATACAGCTGTTTTAATGTAACTTTGTCGCTCTTCAGTTCCATATGAATAAAAATATGTATATTTATTTATATAGAATTAATTTTTGAGATAAAAATAATTGTATATTTTAATATACATTAATGATAATCATAACAAATATTTTAGTAACTATTTAAAATTAGGACCATTATAAAAATATCAGTTATGGTTCTTTCTTTTCAAGGTTCCTGACATGTATATACTTAAGTACGTGCGTCGTTGTGTTTGTTATTTATAAAAGACGTGGGCTTACCTTAAAGTTAAATTTAACTTCTGATTTACTTATTAAAATTTGAATGTAAATTGATTATTTGTTAATTCAATTTCACATTTTCTAACATACTCGTATAACTGTCTGATATTTACCAATTAAAATAAACACGTGCAAGAAAACTTATTTAATTTTTGTGATAGTGAGATTTTTCAATATTAATTCTTTAATATCAGTTTCATTACTATGCAATAATTATAGAACTGATTTAAATTAAATGAACTATTTTTTGAACTTTTGATGAATAGCTTAATTTCAAAGTTATTTATAATTCGCATGAAACTATGTCTATGATAATTTTTTGTAAAGCTTATTCATTTCATATGCCCGAATGATAAATGACTCGCCATTCAAATTTTAAACAATTCTACCGTACGCAAACGAGGTTCTATATATAACAAAAGCATTGTGAAACAGATCAAAAATAATCTCAACAGAAATAATAAATACAGACGTAACTTACCATCTAATATTGTTCTAGTTCTATTAATATGAAAGAAGAGAACTTATCATTATAACTAATTTAAAAAGTTCGATACGTCTAAAACTTTAAGTTCTTGAATCGTCTCCTATGATGCTGATTCAAAAAAATAGTTTTACCGTCGTTTTATATTGATTATAATATGAATTACAAATGTTGAATATTGCACCGCCGTGTGGTATCAGGCTGAGTAGAATAGATCACCCTCATTTCTTACCGAGGTGTCACAAAGGCGACTAAGATAAGTAGACGTCAGTTAGGCGGCCGGTCGTAAAATAACTAGCCAAATCATGTCACAACATGTTGTGCCGATCCCACTTAAAGTGCGATAAAGGCAGGAGAATGATTGCTTTTTATTGTTCTCCATAGAAGAAAGGAAAATTTTGCCCAACAGTGGGAGGGCAATCATTTTAATGCAAGTCTCTTCGCAGAATCCAATTAAAATCTCGACTCTAACTCGGCTTGTGACTTTAGCAATATAATAATTTCTTTAGCAATTATTAGTAAAATATGTTCAGTAATATTGTTACTTTCGTTCAATTTAGAATAAAAAGTCAAGTTAAAAAGGCTTTTAACGAAATTTCATATCCCTACTGTTAATAGTTGAGGAGTTCTCTCGTTTGGAGCTAATTCTAGCAGTAGCATCAAGTCATGCTTATCAAAAAAAATGCATCATCATTTTAACTAGTATCTAAAATTTCAGTACAGTCGAGCGCCGGGAAGTCGGTCAAATTTAACTTGCAAGATTCGGCCTTTGTAGAAGTTGAATAATAGCTTTTTACTAAATTTAATGTCCCTACTGTAAACAGTTAAGGAGTTCCCACGTTTTCAAGCCAATCCTAGAAACAGCATCAGATCATGATTATCATAAACATGCATTGGTTTGGAAACTAGACCAGTATATAAAATTTCAGCGGGAATTGGGTTTAATATAACTTGAAAGTTTCCACATTCACATACGTACATTGCAAGTTGATAAAAGCTTTTTAAAATAGTAAAATCGGAATCAAAAGAAAAACGTAAGTGCCTCAAATTTTTGTTACAGACAATTCCATCCAAATGCAATCGAAAAATATTTTATCACGCTCTACAAAAACCCCCTATAAGTGCTCTCCCTGACGTGTCAGGACGATTCCAGAAATGGAGTGCGTGTGACAAATGGACCCGGATTAATCCTGGGCTTAGCGATGTTCACTTGTTACAGATGTGGAAAATGTGCGTAAGGACCAAAAATGCGTTAGACGGTACTCCAGTGAGGGGGCGAGGCGAGAGCGATGGGCTTAGGGCAACAGATTGTCATGGGGACATAGTAAATTTTCAAAATTAATTTGAACCTCATACGTAGCTTGTAGGTAAAAACAAGTTACTATCCTGTTATAAATTATCAGTAAATCAGTAGTTAATGGATTCCATAATACTTAAAATATTGAATTATTTCATTATTAAAACCGATGAAAAGTATTAGGTATACATGTAGCTTTCGGGCTTCCAAGGCAAAGTTAAACACCGTAGCTTGTAATAATCATAATTTATTTGCCACTGTACAATTTCCTGTCCATCCTTCCTTTCTCCTCGCTCCCTCGCTCCTGTCGTGCCGTCTCCCTCACACACTCACATGCATTCTGTTCCACGCACTCATCTAACGTTCCATTCCCACATACATCTAATAATTAACTTTAAAGTCAATGATAAAATTACTAAAGTTCCAATCCACGATATTCAAAAGGCTATTTTAAAATAGAAATTCAATATCTTTAGCTTAGCTCGTTTGCTGCTCGCCAACCTAACGTCCTATCTTGGTAATCCCATTAAAGACGCAACACCAACACGGCAGATAAGCGATGCGACACCATTAATCAGGTAGTCGATTCATTACCCGGTGACGAGCGACGATTTGTCATAGACGGTGGCCGTGAGATAGGGGAGGCAAATCGGTGTGCTTTTGTTTTTAGTTTGAGGCAATTGTCTGGGCTATTTTTAATAGATACTGTCGAAATTATCGCCTGAGATCCTTTTAGGCTATGGGAGCCTTGGAATGCTGCGGATAAAGTTTCCTTTTTAAAATGTTTATATTATTATATAAGAATCAATGCTTGTTAATGCGAAAGTATATCTATCTGTTGCGCTTTCACATGGCTGTGAAAGCGCAACAGATAGATAGATAGAACCAGTGGAGCAATCTTGAAAAATATTCTACAATAAAAGTTTAAATGCCGAGTCATCATATATTGGCTAGTTATTCTATATAGAATAAAAATATTCCCACCGTTATATTTATTTTAAGAGTTAAGTTGATGTGTTCAAAGATGCGAATATGCCTATATAAAAAGCATATATTTAATATCTTATCTTTACTTTTAATTATTTTTTTTAATTAGTCCTAAATTTATCATTATATTACCCAATATTTTATCAAAATTCGAGCAAAATAAGTTTACTGACAATAACTAGCATATTTTAAAGATTATAAACAACTTAAGATTTGGTTTTAGTGTTTCCTCTCTTTAAATAAGTAGTTTTCAATGTAAATTTGTTTTGAGATGGGTTTTTTAATATATCAACTTCATTATGCGTTTCATTCATACTAGTGGATTATTTTTTAAGAACAAATTTTTATTTTAATTGACTAGGAGTGTACATTTCGGTGTTGACTTCTAGCAAAATTCAAAATTAAGCATTATTTCCCAACTCGTTGAGGAATGTGTAAGATTTGCCCTGGGCCGGCTCCTCGTTCATCTGTTTATCTATTTTTGATTCCTGTCCGTCCTTTGTTTCGGGCTATCTCCTCAATTTAAATTTCATCGGGCTGTCGGCCGCTAACGGTTTATGATTGTTCTGTTTATAATACCCTTTTTATTTTTATACCTTGGTACCGTTTAATGTGCGGCGCGGGCGTGAGAAGCTCGCCGTGGATAGGTGTTGAACAAATATTGATAACTTTTGGTTTTATTTCGTTTTTACGATCTGTTTATCTATGGGTGAGAAATACAATTTTTTACTTTTAGTCCTTTTTGTTTATTACCGGTTTTGAGGACTTCAAACAATGGTAGATAAGATCTTTGGAGATAAAGCTGTCGAATGTGATAAATCAATACATTATCTAAATCCAGACCTCTGAAGAAAGAGCCTTCAAGTTACTCGTAGATCCCGTTGGAATAATAGATCGTGGAAAGGAATAACTTTACGAAGTAAGTATTCCTAATTTGTGAAGTTTAGTCCGAAGATAAACTATTATGTGTCTTTGTTCTCTTCCTCTATTTGTTCCAAGCGTGTAGTGATGTAAATTACTGTATACTGATGTCATATGTTTAAATCCCGGACAACCACCAATGAGTTTCCATCAATTCTGTTACATTTTTTGTGCCCAAGTAATGTTATCACGTGCTTTTCGGTGAAGGAAAAAATAGTGAAAATCTTGATCTCTGGAGAATTCCTGGGATGTGTACTGTGAACTTAAGCACACCACATTGCTCATTGGAGCTACGTGGTGTGCTTAAGTTCCAAACCTTTTCTTCAAAAAAACACAGAGGAAACCCAGTATCACTATAGGAACAGACTTTTACTAGAGACACCTTACCTCTTATTCAATCATAAGATATTCCTTATAGGTATTGGGAATTAAATCATAGAAATCGTCATCAGATAGATTAAATGAAATCTAAGCCTAAAAATAAATTGTTAAAAATAAATCTAACCTAGCACATCTTGATTACAAATAAAGTAATCCAACCACTAAATCGGCCGATCATGAATCGATACGGCGCTAATGCATGTCCGGACGAAAACCAGTCAATTAATACGTAATAACAAGTAATGCTCAGCACTGCTCGCCGTACATGGTGCGACTAGCCATTAGAAATAATAAGCTGCCGGATCGACGGCAGATGATCGCGGCCATTAGAAGACGTTTTGAACTGGGTACGGACGGAGTGATACATTTTTAATGTTTACAATTATTGTATATATTGTATACATTGTATTGTATAGGTATGGGCCTATAGTTGGTCAAATGTGGCAAGTTAGGACATGCTAAATGGAATCTATTATGCACTCGGATACTTAAAGATCTATGTTACTCATTCCATTAGCGATTTTTTTTCTACTAATTTGCTTAGAAATAACGAAGTATTATTTAATAAAATAACGTTAAATCTTCTTATTTGCTTAGAAAGAACGAAGTATTACTTAATAAAATAACAGAATTATCGTGGTCATTTGTTTTTTTAATTTAGTTTATCGATTCAATCGAATACACCCCGATGTTATTTAATTATTGTTAATGAGCAATTACTTCCTTCCTTCCCTCCTTAATACGTAAATAACATATCGGACTTGTATCAGCAACTATTTTAGAAGACAGATAAAACAAGAGAGAAATTAAATTGAAAGCATGGAAATGAAAAATATCGTACATTTTAAATATGATAGATTTATTATGAAATACTAATACTAACTACTGAATCTAATTTTTCGATGAAATTAAAAAAAAAGAAAATAAATACATATATGGGACAACTACATGATCGTCCGTCCCCTAAGTAAGTAACTTATTACTTGTGTTATGACAACCCATAAACATGTACATATATAATTTTTAAATTGAACAAACAGCTTTAGAAATGTTGACCTGCGTCGGGAGCTGAAAGCAGGATCACTATGAACTGCGTTAACGGGTCAGTCTATAATATAAAAACATTTTGAAAAGATCATATCTGGAGATAAGCATTAAATATTTGTGTAAATGGTAGGTTGAAGTATACTGTAGTAAATACTTGATCAGTCCTATGTGATACGAGATGGCACCTGTCGATATCGACAGTGGTTTTCCAACCGGCGAGTGGTTACCGCTGGCGGAGAGCTCTCCGCGGAGACATTAACACGTCCCTCACTTTCCCCAGTTACGTAACAGATACAATCGATCATCTGTAATCTCTTGCCTCACCACTTCCTCTACAACACTACTGCTCTCAGAAGTTTAATACACACTGAGCACATTTGATTTAGTTTATAGAAAAACCTGTATCTAAAACAGAGTGTAAATATCTAGCTGCCGCACAGCTGTGGAAATTAGTGTCTCAGAAATATGTATTTAAGCCAATTTAAATGAATTCTTAAAGTACTATAATAAAAATTAGTTACAAATTAATAAAAACCGTACGAAAACCCGTTTAGTAGTTTTTTTGGGCAATCGATCACATATGGACACACAGTTTTTGAGGACTTTGTTTTAGAATATGTATAGATTATTTAAATATATGAATGAACTATGATGAATCTGATGAATTAAATGATTTTCATTGGGGAACGAGATTTTAATAAATATTAATAATAAATTTCAAATAAAGATTTGTGAAAAAATTGCGTTATCGACGGATTCAAATATGACAAAATACATGAGCGTCATACGTTTTGAGATCTTTCTTAATCTTTACATCATTGTTATCGTTTTCGTCTTGTGTGACGCACTATCCTAGCCTAATTTAAAGCAAAATGTTTTAAGTTATTTTAAGCTTATAATTCTACAAAAGGATACTGTTAAAACTGAATTTAAAATTCACTACTTAATAACATTAAAATAAATAATCCTTTATACATAGAAAAATGTTGAAATCTTTAACATCGAGCTGTAACAATACATATATATAAAACGTTAATTTCTTTATACTGCAGAAGTAGTGAAATTGCTCAAGTAATAACACCGCCTTTGCATACTTTTGCTTATGTGTGTAATATAGAACTAAATAAATGAAATTTCATATCAAGTGTAAAGTCAGTAATTCTGTCTTTATTGGTATATTGTCAACTCGGTGTGCCACCAGCTCGACGCGCGCGGTGTAACTGTCCTGGGAGCGCTCCGTCCCGGGACTGCTGCCTCCTCCTAATACCGTCGCTTGTCACTTATTACATATTCCAAGCTTTCAATATACTTTCGAATGTATTCATGACTAAAACAACAACAACTACTTCTACAAAGTTTTATTTAGCTTTAAATTAAAGTTTTATTAGTGAAATTCAGCACTGTTTCATAGCTTTTTATTCTGTCCTATAATTTTGTCGTATATTTGTAAATTCTGTTGTATGGTAGCCTCCTTTATAAATAGTGATTTTGATAGTGTTTTGTGTTCCACAAAACATAAAAATAATTTTTATGCAATGGAAATAAAAGCATTTCTTACCGATGTGTCGGAAAAAGGCGATTAAGGTAAGTTGACGTCATTTAGGCGGCGATTGTAAAATACCTCGCCAGATTATGTGATAACATGTTTATAGCATATTGTGCCGACCCCACTTAGAGTGGGATAAGGGCAGGAGGATGGATGGACTGTGGAAATAAAAGCAGTCCTCTCCAAGCTATTCAACTTCTCTTTGAAATTTGTGCTCTCAGGCAGTATTTAAGCTAATGGGCATTTATAGGCATTTGCATTTTGTTTATTATCAAATTTATCTCCTTTTAAAGTAGGACTTTGAGACAAATAATTGTTCTTTAGGAATGATAAAAAGAAGACCGCTATAAAAGTAACAAAGGAAACTGTTTCGTTCAAATAAAGCGTTTTAGATATCGAGGGGAAAGGGATTAATAGCGCACCCTCCGTGATAGCGACCCCGAATAGTTCACGGGAACAAGGTTGATGTACCACGCACTGCGCGGAATGTATCGGCGGCTAAAGTTAAAAAAATGTTAACATCTTTACTAATATTAGAAATGCGAAAGCCTGTCTTTGTCTGTTACGTTGGCTTTGGTTTTTGATTTTGGTTCATGGCGAATCCGCTGAATATAATGAAATATAATGAAACTTGCCATAATTATTCCTTATACGCCAACTTATATAATAATATGTAATAATCCTGTTATTTTTTACGGGAAAAGCAGGGGATTGATAATATCTATATATCATGATTTTTTATTGACTATGTAAAGTAAAGTCTGAAAATTCAAAAAATAGGTTATATATTACGTCGAAAAAGTTATTTTTAAAAGTTCAAATATTTCGGTTTTTGTTGATTGGATATACTTGACTGAGTTGTTCTAATGTATAATTCATGTGAGTCATACGGGTTATTTACTACAATAATTAAATTATGGTGTCGAGAAAACGTTAAATCTCTCTCAGTCTTCCCAGATTGATCTGATTTATGTGATGGAGATATTTGAGGGTTGGTTAGTGACAAAAGCTATTGTTTATTCCAAGACTAAAGACTCGTATGCCTTCGCGAACAAAGTAGAGGTAAAAGCTAGTCTTTTATATAAAGTGTCATTTCATTAATCTCTATATGTTCTTAAATAATGCACTTAGAACCTTAATGAACTTATTTTTTTTTCTTACTCTAATCCTTGCCCTAGATAACTTCAAAAACTTATCATTTGAGATTTGTCGTAAGGTAAGGTAATTGTAAGGTAATCCTGGGATCTTGAATAAGGATAGGCAGCTATCGGAATTTTTATTCACCTTATGTACTCTGACTTTAGAGTAAGTAATCTTTAATGACCCATTTTTGATGACAATGATGGGTCATTAATGGGTCAATGATGGGTCTTCGGATAACAGAATTTTAGGTCATTAGTCCATCAAAATTTAATATGGTTCGTTCGCTCTATCAAAACTGAATAATACTGGCATATAGTTTCGATGGTAACTAATGTTTCTAAAGCAATCACAAAAAAAAAAATATTTTCCTATTTGTCATTTTAATAATGACTTTAATAATTATGACTACGACATAGTATAAATTGTCAAACCCTTTCTGTCATAAATCTATGATTTAGGCTAAACTGATTCGCCGCAAGCGCCGCCCGCACAAAAAACGGTGACGCACAAAAACAAGTGTAAACCGCACCACAAAATAGACATAATTTACCCCAAACTAATGGCCGCATTGTGTGTGTGCCTGTAATTTTTATTTACGATTGTTTACCCTACTTTATGTTTTAATACGACTAATTTACGGCCCTTTGACTTTTGTCCCTCACAATTTATTACCTGTAATGGGGTTGCTTAATATATTGGTGTCTCGAATCGACGTTTTGATTGCCCCGGCGTGGAGTTATTTCTTTTGTTAAATGACAAATATTTTAACCCCCATTGTAGTATATATATTGATACAATAAAAATGTCGTAAATAGCCGTTTAATTGACAGACAAAAATCAATATTTTTAACCCTTGGACATCCAGGATCTCGTATATACAAATCTTCTATAAGTTCAAGATCTTTATTTCATTATTACTATGTATTAATGTTTACTTAAATACAGTTTAAGTCTACTTATAAACCATTTGTGACTTTCTATTAAAACTCGATATATTTTAAATATCACTTTGGCCTTGTGAATTTTGGAATAACAACATACATAAAACCAATGTTTATATTAAAACAAAAGAGTAAAGTTACTAATAACTAATCGAAACTATCTTTGAGACCTCTAGTCTTCTCAGCTCAGAAACAAAAAGTTTCGTCCACGATTAGCAGTTAAATTGGTAAAGTTATCCCCTTTTATTAATTAATTTCTGTATTGTTTATGTCGGAGAATAGACACTATTGCGCTTTTCCCATACGGATTGGTAAGTTTCACATATCCCTGGATTAGTTCAGAGGTATGCAGAGCTTTCCTTACAATGGTAACTTCAATCGAATTATTGTTAGATAAATAGTAATCAATTAACAACCCTATATTTGGGAGATACCAGCAACATGTTATAGCCCGTGGTAAAGCTTCAAGATTATTTCCATTCAAAATTGGAAACACTAAACTAGAATCGAAAATAGAACAAAAATCTTATCGGCATAACTTATTCCTGAGGAGAGCTCTTAAAACGTTCTCACCAGACTCACTTACTTTTATAACACCGTCGTAAACTGCACCGAAAATATCATTTTACATAACAATCCGCCCGACTGCCAGTGTCTTTATTTCTGTCCCCCGTATACGAATATCGACAATCTCATATTTTATAGGCTTTTTATTGTCCGAGGAATTCCTCCAGAACGAAAGGAGCCGCTCGGGAAGATCACGCCGAGATTGTAATTCGTTGTAAATTTAATAATGATTAATAATGATATCGAATTATCTGGGTATCCTGTGTGCGGAGCTGGATGGACGGAAAATAAACATGAGGCGTTTATAAACTGTTAATAGGAGCGGCCGTTTTGTGAAACGGATCGTGTTTTATTCGTTTTACAGCTTACTTAGACGTCGGCGGTGCGGTGTCCGGTTTGGTTTTAAATTCAAATGTTTGATTTAACCTGTCCGAAGCAACCCCAGCACACAGAGTATGGTGATCGTTGCTTTGAATATTGTTTATCTTTAATGTTGTTCATCAATAATGATAGCACGTGTCAAGATGGCCACATTGCTTTACACCAGTAAATACTAAAAATTTAAAATTGTAAATTTTTCATGCATTAATAAGCGTTGTAAAAAGTGTTTCACCAAATCATTTATGGAAAGAAATTATTCCTAAACAAGCTGTGACAGCGGCTTTGCCTGCGTGGTAATTAGTGTGTCAGAAAATTATTCACAGATTAATTAATACTGAACATAAGAAAGCAGTCGGTAAAGTAAAATAATATTTTTAATTGTAATGTTGAGTATAAAAGTAGTTATTGGGAGTTAACCATAAGAGATAGAGACATGCTGTCACGGACTTTATGGTAGTATTTTTGTAAGTCTATAATTTTCTGATATATAACTACACTGTAACTCCGTTGGTTTACTTGACCGTTATTGAATCGGCGTACGCGATGAATGCTCCCAGCACGGGATTTTTTTACAACTGCGCGACCTTTTAAACACAGTTCACATAAAACTAACTAACCTAAACCTTCCAGAAAAATTAAAAACCGTACAAAAGATTTTGAGAAAATCGATCACAGACGAACAGCTTTATGGGACCTTGTTTTAAATAATAGGTACAGATAATAAATAGATAATCACGAATTATGTGATCCAAAATACAATTTCATTTGAACAAGTTTTGTAAACGTCTGTTAAAAAGTTTACTACAAATTAAATTAAAGTTAAAAGCTAGTAATCAATATTTGCATAGACATCGTGTATGCCTGTGTAGCTAGGCGCGGGCAAGCTGGTATGCAAATGAGTGAATTTCTTCGATTCGCCACGTTTATCATAATAAACGTCGGCGTAACTATAAATTTCAATGCAACAAGTACACGAAGCTGAATGATTATTCAATTCGCAGCTAAAGCGAAGAAAGTGGCAGCAATGGCTTGCGTATTTTATTGTAATGTTATTTTAAAATAGCAATCCGGCTGTCTGGTTTTAACTTTTTTGAAAAAAACTGTGATTGACAGCAACCAAACTTTAGGGAATTATCGGCTGGTTTAATCTAAAGATTGTGTAAAATTTTTATTAAAATCGGTCCAGCTGTAAGATACTTACTTACATACTTTCCTCTTATCAGACAATCGTATCTGCGACTTCGTTCACATCACTTTAGTTGTTAAAATACCCTCAATTATGTATAATGGATTACAGTGTATTCATTCTTAGTACTAAGATATTGAAATGATTAACACTGTGAGCAAACATTTATCTAATAACTGGATAGCCATGTCGTTAAATTACTTAAATATTAAGATACCTTTCTGGTTATTTGTAATCTAGGGAAGTTAAAGATCTCGCACAACACAACATCGTTTGTTTTGAACAAAACGTATAAATCCTTGTATTAACTATGTATTTAATGGAAATAAATATTTATTGATATATATACATATACTTTTTTATTATAATTATACCAAACAATATATTGATTTTGAATTTAAAAGTAACAATCTGTCATGTTCTGTTATTGTCATAATTTATAATTATAATTATATCAGAGGCCTCTCTGGAAAATAAACAAATATAATTTCTGATATAAAGTAACTCATCATCATCATCCTCCTGCCCTTATCCCACCCTAAGTGGGGTCGGCACAACATGATTTGGCTACGTATTTTACGACCGACCGCCTGCCTGACGTCAACTTATCATACTCGTATTTTACGACTTCTCGGTAAGAAAGAGGGTGGTCTTTTTTACTCAACCGGATACCACGCGGTGTGTCAACTTACCTTAGTCGCCTCTTACGACACCTCGGTAAGAAATGAGGGTGGTACTATTCTATTCAGCCGGATACCACACGGCGTTTCTTATATAAAGTAACTATAAATGACTTATATTTAGTTCAGTAAAATAAGTAATGTCTAACCGACGTCGTACATTTACACGTTAACGTTGACGGTTTAAATTCCCATCGGGTGGACGACAATAACGCGGTATCGGCCGTAAACTTTATCTCTTTATCCTTTTATTTTACACCTTTGTTCCAACATTGTGTTAGCACTCGCTAACCACGCTGCTCGATTACCCGGAGATGTCCTGAAACTCGCAAATCCGATGTCTTTTAATTTACCGTTAACATAATAAGATCTTTATAGTGTTTTAGGCGTGATTTTAAAGAGTTCCAATAATAAAATAAATTATAAAAAATATCATAATTTTCCGTTTAATGCCGTGTGGTATCCGGCTGAATAGAATAGTACCACCCTCATTTTCTTACCGAGGTGTCGTAAAAGGCGACTAAGGTAAGTTGACCCGCCGTGTGGTATCCGGCTGAGTAGAATAGACCACTCTCATTTCTTACCGAGGTGTCGCAAAAGGCGACTAAGGTAAGTTGACCCACCGTGTGGTATCCGGTTGAGTAAAATAGACCACTCTCTTTCTTACCGAGGAGTTGTAAAATACGACTAAGGTAAGTTGACGTCAGGCAGGCGGCCGGTCGTAAAATACGTAGCCAAATCATGTGACAACATGTTTGTAACATGTTGTGCCGACCCCACTTAGAGTAGGATAAGGGCAGGAGGATGATGATCATAATTTTCCGTTTAGACAAAATTACAACAAAACAGATGTTGCTTTTGATTATGTTTTGGTTATGGGGCGAAACGATTTTTGAAATTGTGTTATTAAATCTTTGGAGTATTCATATAGGTGTATACATATATTGTTGATGATGATCGTAGTTTGCAGTGCATGCGTTTAACGAATCCATGCATGCAAGCATCATATATAAAACAGTTCACTCTACTTTTTGCATAACCTATTTTTTCGAAATGAGTACAATATTTTTTATAACAATTAAATTTTTGTTTCTAGCAATTGATATCAACTAGCGATAATACCAAAAGAACTTATATTTTCTATAATTAGCTTTCTGAACCAGCACTAGTTGATGATTCAAAAGCACTCGTTTACAAGTTTATTTGAATAAAGAATATTTTGAATTTTGAATAGTAGACAATAATTAATTATACGAGAAGAGCCAGCAAGGAACTGGGCGGTTGCTCTTTTAAAAATATAATTCTTATTACTAGTTCCATAAGCTATAACTGTCTTGTACAGGGTCGAAGAGTAGCTACGTCCAGGCATTTTTATCATCCCAGTATTCCTCAATAGTATAGTAGGCTTTCTGTATTAGCCTTTTATTAATAGTGTTTTTAATCTGCTGTAATGGCAAAGCTAAAATTGATTTGTCCTAGCTTTTTGTCCTGGATTTTCTCAAAGTCATGTTAAACCCACTAAAACGACAATCCTTTACGCAACGCTAATGTGTTGTGACCGCAGCTTTGGTTAAAAAAAACAACAGCTCGTAAAGTTTTTGTTTCCAGAGTAAAAAATTGGGATGTAGAAATTTGTTGCTCTATTAAACGGTTCCATTCGGCGGCGCTCGATTTTTTAATGCTTCAGTTAATTAAAACAAACCTGACTTTTTGTGTGGACGTGTAGGTGTCACTTGGCGGAATTTAATTTAAAAATTTCACCAAAATCTCTGACTTACTCGTCACGAGTATTGTCAATACATATTATTATAAAACAAAAGCTGTCCTGAAAATCTGCAAAACGAACGGCTTAGTAAAATAAACAAACCTCATTTCTAATCGAGGTGTCGCAAAATACGACTAAGATTAGTCGACCTTATGCAGACCGGTCGTAAAATACGTATCCAAATCATATGAAAAACGTGTCTATAACATGTTGTGCTGGCCCCACTTAGAGTGGGACAAGAGCAGGTGAAAGAATGATGACCGCAAATAAGAGATATCTTAGAAGAGTGTCTTTTTTAACTATATGCCTTTATTTATCTCATTGTAGAGCATTTAACATCTGTATTATTAAAAGTGAAAGTGGTGACTTTAAAAAGATCATGACAAAAACATTAATTTTAATAATTGATAAAAAAGTGACACCCAAAGACTAGAGTTATTGAGGTTTCAAGATAAAATAAGACAATAATTCTTATGCTGATTTTTACTAAGAATTTTACTGACGTTAAAATCAACGAATATAATTTTTGGCGCCTATTTTAAGACAAATAAATAAAGATTGAACTATTGATAGATTAACGTTATGATTGTTAATCTTTGATTAGTTAAAATCATTTTTTTTAGATTATAACACCCTCTAGTCATCCTTGTTTAATAATAAATATCATTTGCATATAGTAGCAATACAAAGCTTTATTTAAATACTTAATAAATAGTTTTGTTATAAACAAACTCGCTAAAAATTTAATAATAATAGAGTTATTATATTTTAGTTAGGTTAGTAACCCAAAATGTGCCATATTACAATTCAAAAAAACCAAATGAGCTTTATCATCTATATCTTTCTTGCGCGTCCGTAGTGAGCAAACGACATTTTGAAGATGTACTAAAACGACACCTCGATAAGACAGAGACTGGTCTATTCTACTCAGCCCGATACCACACGGCGGGTCAATTTACCTTAGTCTCCTTTTACGACACCTCAGTAAGAAATGAGGGTGGTTTATTCAACTCAACCGGATCACAAACGGCAGACTAAAAATGTTCTAAGTATTTTAAAGTTAAGAACGTGCCATAATGTGATGTGCGTTCTTTGCTCATGTGTGATTAGATAAAAAAGAAGTATACTATTCCAATCTTCCCTCTTATAATTTATTGTGACACTCACTTACAAGCCTGTTTATGGCTCCCCTCTAGTATACCAACTCTATGGCAATAATTGGATATAAAGCTGTCAAAACAAGCACATAATAACATAAAGAGCCTAATAGATCTAATAACAAACTGTGAGTGGCAAACTTCACAGCAATTACTAGGTGCATGGTAAAAAACTAATTCTAATACCCTCAAAGGTCAATGCTATTAGATTTTTTGGCAATTTATTATGCATCCAACGATTATATTCGCTAACTGGACGCCTCGGCTAAATTAAGGTTGGTCTAGATTTAAATTAGTATTCGTTGTTGGATGAAAAAATAGCGTCAAGTGTGATAAGTAGAAACATGTATTGAATTAATTATTAGCAAAAAATCAAAGAATAACATTAACATAAATTAAAGGTCTTCTTAAATATTTGAATCATAAATTTCAACATTGTGCGTCAAATATTAATTGTCAAATAATTTATTAATAAGTTTGGGATCATTTATAGAATAAGGGCGTTACTTAAAATAATAATAATACTAAGTATTATTATTATTTAAAGTAACGGTCCATAATATAATAAAGGTCCATAATATAAAACTATTAGAAAGATTAGTATTTTGCTATTACCCGTAGCTACACGTGTTCAAAGACAAAGCGAACTAAATGGTGGGGGGTTTAACTCGTTACTATATAACTCTGATTGCTTGGGTGATGCTTCACTTTGCGATTTTGTCGTGGTGTCTATCTCGTGATGATGCTTCGGTTACGGGGCGAAACAATTGTTAAGATATTGGTGGTGAATGTGTACAGTGCTTGTGTATTGTTGTGTTATCGGTGTCGGGTAATGCATGAGTTCTTACAAATTCTGCATGTATCAGGTATGAGAAGGAATAGTACACTCTACATTTAGCATTTCATATATTTCTTTTATCGCGGATTATAGCAAAATAATATTCTTATTAGTTTTAAAGTTTGCGATCCTCTATGATCAGTAGTTTTTGAGTAGATGTAAAGTAATAGTATTTTACATGTACTGACCACATTATGCGATTCTAGACTTATCCATTCAATGGAAACTCCGAACTTGCATTTCAAAATAAATTGACTTTATAAACTAAGTACTTACTTTTTTTAGATAACAATAAGTTTTTTCGCGAGATCATATTTAAACAAGTACTCCATACACAGATAGTAACAAATTAATTGTCAAACTCTTATGGAGATCGTGAGAATTTCTTTAGGTTTCTTATTAAAACATGCTCGATTCCCATGTCTAATTTATTTTTTATTATCTCTCTTTTATGATGAGCCCTGAATTTCTTTAAGGATTACAAATTCCTTTAGAATTAAGAATTCGTGTAAAGGAATTTAATCAGGATTATTAATTTGCCATCGCTCTCTACATAAAAAGGCCTTTACCAAGTGTGGGAAAGTCTTTATACCATTGCCCACTTACAATTATGACATTAGAATAGTATTTTCGATATTATGACCCGCTTGCCGAAGTAGTGATTACTGAAATCAATCTTCAATAATATAGAACATCTCTAAACGGACCCGCGTCTGACAGTCAACTCTCGTTAAATGACATATATTGGTTACGACGGCAAAGCATCATTTTGAAAATAGCATTCAGTTTTATACACCACGATTTATATAATAATGTTATGTTTATAATATAAATTTTATTTTATTTTTGCCTTTTTGCCAGTAAAATAACTATCATTTAGAGAATCATGTTTATTACAATATTTAGTATAATGTGAATGATAAAGTACGTAGATTTAATTGTTCGCCGAGCGTGGACAAGATATTATTGACGAAATGTCACTATTTAAAAGCACCATATTTAAAAAAGGCAATAGCCCAAAATCTTTACTGGCTCTTCTCGGTTGGATTCCTTAATACAATTATATAAACTAAATACCAATGAATGAATTGAAAGAAAAAAATTATAGAGTTTTATGTGCCGTTTGCAAAAATGGTGAATACATTAGCTGGAAAGAAATGTGAATTTTCAAATGTGTTTATAATTGTCATTGAGATATTTCTGTATTTATACTACGTTGTAGTTCAGCCCCAAGCCTGATTAGAATTCAAACTGCCCTGAATCGTTCGCTTTCGTTTTTACTTTATTATCAACTAACCCTAAAACGATTCTGTTTAAATAAATACGAATATATTTTGGCAACTCTTGATTTTTATATTCTACGATAAAATAATATATTTCAAATCGGTGATTTTAACACGCGTCAAATGAGACTTGGTAGATGTGTTACAAGTATGTCCGCTTTTAAGATGAATCTATTTAAGTATTGTAAATAAACAGAATGAAAAGGCAAATAACTGATTTTGTAAGTCCAATACGATCATGGCTATGCCGTCATCGGCAGGGCAATAAAGGTAAGACCGACACTAGGATTCACTGCAAGCAGGTAAAATTAACAATCAGGAAAACTGTCTATAAAATGTTTCTTCCATACACTTTCTTTGTAAATTGTAAAATACTTTATGAAAATGACTCACTATAGCAAAGCCTAAATCATAATGGTTCTGAAAACAAATAAAGAAAAGTGACCTTATTTCATCTTGTTAATATTTTGGCAACTACCAGCCATACCATAGAAACCGCCAAGACAAATGACTCTAACCGTTAAGAAATAGTAGAGTTACTCTACAATTGCTTACCCACCGGTCAAACTTTGTGATACATTAAGATGAAAAATTCTTTACAGAATTAGGCGTTACTTTGCGGAGTTCCATAATATAAAACTAAGTTGAATATTATTTGCTATAATCCGCAATAAAAGAAAATATATGTAATGCTAAATGTAGAGTGTACTATTCGTTCTCATACCTGATACATGCAGAATTTGTAAAAACTCATGCACTACCCGACAACGATAACTCAACAATACACAAGCACTGCACATTCACCACCACAATCTCAACAATTGTTTCGCCCCGTAACCGAAGCATCGTTAGGAGATAGACTCAACGACAAAATAGTATAGCGAAAAAAAATTAAATATCCTATACATTTTTGATTGTCTTTGTCGTATCGTTTAGATGTCGTATCGTCAGGTCGAAATAACCGCTCTCCGGTGAACGAGATGAATAATTCAAGAGCGGTGTTTGAGACGGTGCACAAAAACACAACCTATCATTAAAGAAGATCCTCGTTATTATTGGTTTAGCAAATTACTGCGGTTAACTGGCTCACTAATCAGGAAACGCTAGCTCGACTAAACGCCGAGGTGCAAACGTGTAATTAGTCATACATTTTACAAACATTCAATTTATCTAAGTCTATAAAAATAATATATGGGCTAGTTGTTATTCAAATTTAATTTTCAATATGTTTTATATATTTTTTATATGATTGATTTATAATAATTAATTCTATATCAAACAAAGTCCATAGATGTGGAATTTTGTGTCTTATATGTTACCCCGGTATGTAGGTACGCTTTATTGGTATCAAATTTTATGAATATTGCTCCAACGGATTAACCGTGAAAGTGTAACAAACAGACGATCAAATTTTTTACTGAATTAATTTCTATATATGTAATTAATTTCAGGTTTATGCTATCAAAATGGATTTTACGTATCTTATTCTAATATGTCACATAATATTCATCATTCGGTGTTACAGAACAGCTGTAAATGAGACAACAATAAGACACTGGTATGTCACTCAAAGACGTAGATAATTCGAAGAATTCATATAAATAACAAAATAGAAACCCGGCCTAAGTTTTTTGTTCTACACCAACATCGGTAATATGAGTGTAAGTACGCCAAATTAGATATTCCGTCCCTAATTTACGCGCTTCGGGAGTTATTTATTCAGTAATAAATACGTCAATTAGCTGGCTCTAGTCCGGACAGATTTAGTGAGCCCCGCTGAAAAATATTGTCATACGAACGCTACGCCTAAACGCCATTTGCTTTTGTACGTACATTGTTTACTGCTCAATATATTATCAGTAGTAAGTAGTTGTCAAAGTCGCTTTCCGTATTTTTCATTACCATTGGCAGCATCAGTGATCTTTAAGTAAATTACTAGTCTATAAGACTCTGAATAATTAATTAATGCTTACATAGTAGGCTTCGCTAATGTTTAGTAACTCGATGTCGTTTAGACTATAAAAAAAAGTACTCAACTTAATTGTCCTGAATTTCTTCAAAGAAAAAAGAAAGATTTATATATGACATATCATCTTCCTGCCCTTATCCCACTTTAAGTGGGGTCGGCACAACATGTTATAAACATGCTGTCACATGATTATATGACACGTATGATGTTAAATTTAGCATTACATATATTTTTCTCTAACATCGAATTATAGTAAATTATACAAATTAGCCGTATGGTATCCAGCTGAGTAGAATAGACCACCCTCATTCTTACCGAGTTGACACAAAAGGCGACTAAGGTAAGTTGACGTCAGGCAGGCGGCCGATCGTAAAATACGTATACCAAATCCTGTGACAACACGTTTACCGCCTTCCCACTTAGACCCCACTTAGAGTCGGATAAGGGCAGGAGAACGATGATCGAATTATAGTAAATTAATATGATCATTTTATAACATTGAACAACTCAAAGTAATTCCTAATATTAATTAGTGTTTAATGGTAACGCGTTGTATTTCAATAAGCCCAGAGGCAAATAACTTACTTGACAAGTGTAGTAAATCTTTGCAGTCAGTAAAAAGTGGTTACGAGATCTAATTACTGATAAAATCTGTAAAGGTTAAACGTGTAATGACTCGTGTTTCCACTGTGGACATTTTGCATGTGGCCTTGAATCGTCGGTCCAACCCGCCATATATGTATATCATCAACCTGACCAAATGCCGCCCGAATAATTCCCAAGGGAAAACAAATAAATCTAGATCAATAGGTGCCTGTCTAAGTTATGTACGGTAAAAAAATCCACATTAACGTACGATCGGGTGTCCCACAAAGGCCTGAGGTCCGAATAAATTAACACTAGATTCGCAGACGACAGTTCGATGTTCGTAAATTATCCCAAAAACTAGAATCCATCAAAATACGTGGAACTGGTGCTCGGCCATCGATCTTAGTCCGCCGATTCTCGGAAATCTTCAAGATCGACTCATTAAATTTGGGATGTTCTGATTTCGGCGCCATTCCGCATTTTTGCCTTACGCCGTGTTTCCTCAAACCATAGATAACGTTCTTTGGACGTGTTCGTTGGACCTCATTTGTCTCCAAACGAGATCTTTGTGATCTCGTTTGGAGCATTGAGCATTAAGGATGAACGGAAAAACCATGCATCTTTCGTAATTTATTTATTTCACAAGTTTACTTAAAACTAATCCCTTTGAACTACAATTTTTTTTAATATCTTAGTTACAAATAAAATGGGCGTGAATTATAAAATAGAACTACATAAATAGGACAATGTTATAAATCAAAAACCATCATTCGGTAAACCACTGTCATTCAAAATCTGTTTAACCAAATATAACAAGTCATGTTTAAATCACAGGGATATGGTATCGCGGCCTTTTTTGGCGCCAAATTAAAGGCGAACACTCCCATTAAACATTATTTTGTTACAACTGTAACTGATTCTTAAGCGTCTTCGATAAAAACTGATTTAATGGACTGACTTTTCCCTTAATTTTCAATAATTATCGATATATTCAACTTACACAAACCTTTAAAAAATTATACTCGAAGCCCTTCCTTGTGAATCATTCTATGTATTGGCCAAATTGCTTGAAAATCCGTTTAGTCGGCAGCGAGTGGACTTTGTTTAGTAAAATGTATAGATACTAAAAAAGACCTCAAATATACAAATGGAAACAATAAATTTATATTGTAAAGTGTACCGGTGACACGCTGGTTCGCGTTTCCGCCCCCGCTCTACCGGCGAGCTGTCGAAACATAACTTTCAAACCTAAATAAATATCCTTTACGATCATTGTATTATTGACAGGTGACAAGATCGACCTCGTACCCGGACCGGAGTTCGATCTAAACCCCACGAGTCCCGTGCGAGGGCTGCGGCCGCCATACGAACTCCGTCGATTGTTTTTAACATAAAGATCGACAACGATAACCCCTAGTGTTGCCCTATCGTCCTTTGCTTATCGATAGTCCATCTCTATCGATGCTTCTCGTATAATACGCTTGACCTGGAGGTTGCCGCGATTTATCGTTGAGAAAATAAATGTAAACATGATGGGAATCTGGGAGCATTTGCATTACGGATCAAAATACACTTGTAGTAAACCATTGAGTATAAGATGCACTATAGAGGACACTGATATTTATGGAATGTTGCAAAAATGTCACGTTAAGGGTTGACATCCATTGCTACAAAATAAATTTAATACAGATAAATGAAAATAATTGCGTTTATGACCACAAAGCTTTTTCTATACATATACTGCTAAAAAACACAGCGAAATTATTATATAGGATTCGTCGCCAATAAAATTCTTGAGAACTAGGTCACAGGACTTTTGATAAAATTTACTAAAACCTTTGCAGCACTTAAACAGACATCCTAAAAGCGTGGGACCACGTCGTCTCGCAATATTGCGAAAACGCCCCAGGGCTGTCGTGTCTAGTATGTACCACATACATCTCTGATGGAAAATACAGGCAGGACTAGTCGGAATCCACATTTCATTCGACCGACATTTATCGCGTGCTCCCAGTAAAATCAACACATTTATTATTTATAAGCTGCTAGTGTTCGCGTGCCTATCGCGCCCGTTAAGATACACCATTAATAGAGATATTACAATTTCTTCATACGTTCCCTTAGATTACCGACATGAACTCACAAACAGGTTTACTATTGCTTTCGTTTCCTATAACTTTTAACGACTTGTATAATAAACATAAACAAAGAAATCAAAACTATCTTGACGGCTTGTTCGCGAACGATTATCAAAGGAATTACCGAACTACCCTGGCTGTCACAGAATTTATGGTCTCATAAAAACTATTACATAATTACCGCTTTAATAGTCGACAAAATCCTTACTAATTAAATGAATTCATTAGATGTCGGGAATATTAATGAAGGGGTATTAATTTAAATATTCTATCGATAGTCGATATCTTATAGATCAATCTCTAGTTATCTTTCACATCGTACGGTTTATGATCTAATTTTGTGAAACAGTCCCTCAGCTATTGGGAACGGGCCCGACTGATAAGATAAGAGATTGGATCATATTTGGACCAGCCGAGCGCCGATTTGCTCTCTGAGACGAATTAAGTCATTAAGCCGTTTTCATGGCGTCCAATTAGTATGAAATTAAAGAAAATATAAGGGAGTCAGGGAGAGATGGAGTTTTTTTATTTACAACGAAAATATAAATAAAGTAAAGTTAAATCTGTCCTAAAATACTACCATCCAAATCATGCAAACGTGGAATGGACCCAAGTTATTTATGCAAGATTAAATTATACCCTTGCAAAAACAGGTCGGTTTATAACAAACGATAATCTTAATTTATTCTGAAATTAATACATATTTAAACTGATATATACATTTCACTTATCTCGGAAACCACAAGAGTATCTCTATTTTTGGTTAGATAATTGCAAATACATATTAGAAACAATAATACTGCAGTCTGTAACCGGGGCCCGTCCGTTATACTGTTATTAGAAACATTCATAAATCGCAAGATAGTAATTTCAAATGCACCGCGCTGTGAGCGTGACCGACGAACAAACAGTCGGACAGGCTAATAGACAGCATTTGCATATTCGGATACATCTCGCCTTGTTATCGTAAAATGGCAAAAGGCATATATAAAACGGCCGGGAGAAATTGCACTCTATGGTGAGGAGCGGAACGCGGAAACGGCTGAGGAAATTATATTTTTGTTTATGTTTATTGTTATTGTTTATGGATCAGCTGGAGGCTGCCATCGCGACCATAGCCAACGTATTTGACCAGTATACAGTGCTCCTACTCACCTTGCAATCAAAATGTTTGATTTTGATTCGCGGCAGTGTTATTTTTAAAGGAAATTAAAACAATCTTTATTCAATAAGCTTTTTAAAGCACTTTTAAATTGTCAAGGATCAATATGATTAATGAAGCTACAAATGGTTCGGAATGTTGCTCTTACCGAGAAGAACCAACAAGAAACTCGGCGGTCAACCTTTTAAACGTTTTCCATTTACATTATTAAACCGTAGTCCTGTAAGAAGCTTAAAGGATTCTCAAATCCAAGCATTTTTATCATTCACAATCTTTTAATCGTCAGTTGTGTAATATGCCTATAAGCATATTAAGTATAATATGCTTATAGGTAAGATTTTAAGTATAAAACCTTACTTTAAACCTTAAAAATAACAAAAATTTAATAATTTATCTTAAGTTCTTTTAGACCCGGTTCTAGCAACACTCAAACAATCCAAATTGGTTCTTTGATCGACGAAATCGATATCAGTGCTGACCTGAGATCAGGACCTTCTCTTCTCTGCAACTGGATTCAGCTACTGCCATCTACGCCGTCACCTCTTGTTTTTTATACTTACGTCAAATTACCGAGATATTTAAATGATTTAAAGTGGATATTAATTTGCCACCAGTAGCTCTATGAGATGCCCCCTCCTTTCCTCTCCACGGGAGGTCTCGGGTTCGCTTCCCACTCCGCGTCCCGACAGCCCATTGTTAGTCGGTTTTCACGGCAACTTTACGACAAATGCAGATAATGGCTAAACGCTTGTAAGATGTAAAATATCGCAACTTTCTACCGACGCGTGAGATGTTAACGACACTAACAAATCTTCGAACATTTAACTATTGTTCATATAGAAATCGTTTGTCCGAAGAGACTTTTACGAGCTACTTTGAGACGCGATTATCTCGAAGATTCTCATTTAATTTTCCATTCCATTCCAATCTATTTAGAATATCGCTGCTTTGCAACGGAACTCACAAAGAATCATTTTGGTTATTTCTAGAAATAATCAAAATGATTCTTTGCGAGTCCAAAATCTGCTTCAGATATCTGCTTTGCAACGGAACATGCATAATTAAGTTTTCCAATCTGTGATACTTTCTCACACTAGCAGAGTTTTCAAAGTATGTAACCACCGAAATTCAACAATTCCAACCAAGCTTTGGTTCAAAATTATTTTCGGAAATTCGAATTATATATTTTCGGAATCTCGGAAACGGATTTTCCTAAAATTCAGCATGCAGGGGATTTTGGGGGAGAATAATCGATCTATGTTTTATTATTTTAAAAATTCGTTTTATCCCTCTTTTTGGGCATTAAAAAGTACTAAAATTTATATTGAATTGAATTTTTGCCATAAACTGTCAAGTCAGCGTAGGTTATTCGGGGAACAGGTGGTCGCGAGAAATGAAAACTACCTAGCCTACCCCATTATTTTATTTTGCAAGGCTCTTTCAACCAGGTACTTTTATTTAATTACAATTTATTTCGATTTTGCTAAAACGGATAGTTCATCATCAAAAAAAAATAATAATATGACATTTCTATATCCGGTCCGGTTGTATATTGTTTGACTCGGCCGGCTGAAATAGACTAACTTTCACAGATTACACAAAATTAAATTGTGATATGTCAAATAATTATGTATTTAGGCACTTTCAAAACTTTAATACGTAGTTACGTAGATGAGTTTACAAAAGTTGAAAGTATTTTCGCACTTCGTTGGAAAGTAGTAAAATTTTATTTTCTAAGAATGTCACAAACTTTTATTAAAAAGATAAATATTACGTAGAACTTAGAGTGCAAAAGTCATTTCGCACTTCCCGCCGAAAATTTTACGAAAGACTATTTATATTATATAATTAATACGTAATTTACGTTTAAATAATTATGAATAATAATATTAAATTTCGTGTAACACCTTTAGACGACTTATGAATCGCGACTTATCATCATCCTCCTGCCCTTATCCCACTCTAAGTGGCGTCGGCACAGCATGTTACAAACATGTTCTCACATGATTTGATGACCGGTCGCCTACCTGACGTCAATTTACCTTATTCGTGTTTTACGACACCTCGGTAAGGAAGAGTGTGGTCTATTTTACTCAACCAGATACCACACGGCGTAACTTATGAACTGTGAATATCTTACATTTGAAGTCTCAATCAATGTCAAGACAAATGTCACATTTAAAATAACATATGTCGCACTGAATGTTCAACATAATACCTATTAGGCTTATTGCTAATGTCATATACAGGTTTCTTATGCAGTTATAGTAACAGTATTATCGTTATACAGCATTATAATTATCATGTATATTATTTGATGAAATAATTGTATTGTATTGTATTGTAAGTAAATATAAAATAGCTCTATCACTCCCATAGACACATAACTCCTCTCACCAATATTTCACGACTTGCTCCCGGCGCCCGCAAACTACCGACACAGCAAATGAACGTGTCGGTAAATCAGGGACGCAATAACTTCAGACCGCGACGAATAGTGCCGGCTGAGACTCGGCGGCCAGAGCGAAGCTGACACAATTTAAGAGGCGTTATGGCGATTATTGTTACCTTACGAATATATGAATGAAATAGTTAATTCTTGCGACGAACCTCTGGTACGTACCGTGCACCGACTCCGCCAAGGTGCGAACAAATTAGCTCCGAAACTTACGCGGTCGACACGACGGGTCCGCCTCGATATGCACGCCGATCGGCTGACAGTTTTATCGGCACAAATGTTTAGAAACGGATAATGAGGAGTCTTTAGCCAATTCGTACTAGTATTTCTCCGGCACGCTTTCTATCCAGTATCCATAAATCCAGATCCGATCGTTACGGATTCGAAACCGTTCCGTCGCGAGAGCGAATAATTCTTGTAAGGAAACTATAACGCGGCCGTCTGTTTGTTTCAGAAGGATCTCTCGGACGACTGCATGTTCAAGGAGAACATCGAGGAGAACAACTACAACACGTACTCGCGGATTCGCGCCGGGAAGAAGACCTTCCTGGCGCTGGACAACAGGGGCCGCGCGCGCCGCACGCAGATCCCCGAGAGCCGGCCGCTCGGCAACCTGTCGGGCTACGCGCTCTCGCTGACGCTGCGCTGGGACGGCGCGCGGCCGGCGCAGTGCCCGCCGCGCCGCCACCGCGGGAAGCTCAAGCGGCCGCCGCCCTTCCACAGGAACTGCCAGCGCCGCGTCCAGAAGCAGAACCTGCGCAAGAGGAAGCACAAGAAGGCGAACGACCCCAAGAAGAAGCAGCGGCACCCGAAGGCGCGGAGAAAACACGAGAACGGCACGACCACCACCACGGAGACGGGCTGGGACGAGTCCACCGCGTCCACCGTGTCCACCACCGACGCGGAGTTTTTTCGGTCGGCGAGCGCTCAGGAGGCGCTCGCGCGCGCGTGAGCCGCTCGCTGCTCGCGCTCGGGGCTGCCGTGGCGCTCGCACGCTAGCACCGTTCCACCCTTACTCGTGCAAGAATCTCTCTAGCATTCCCGTTCGACGCCGTTCGCCCGCGAACGGCCCTCGAACTTCACTCGAGTCGCTCTCTCGCGATCGTCCTGCGATATTTTTGAAAAACGAACCCTGCACCGGCGACCCCGCGGGTGTCTCGAAGCGAGCGCCGGGCCGCCGGTCGCTACACTATATACGATGACGAATGATATTATTCTACCAAAGCTGAAATTATCTATCTCAATTTATATTCCTAGTTCGCTTTAAATCGTAGGTTTATCGGCAAGATTCCAATTGTCTTAGTTATCATGAAATTTTAACTTAGATATTATTGATAAAGTAATGAGTAAAATAAATGAATTCGCTTCAAACGAGCCGGGATAATCGTTTGGTAAGGTGGAACTGTGTTAGAGGAGATGGGAGGGTTCCTGCTCGCGGCGAGTCGACGCCGCGCGTTACTTCTCTTAACACCAAACAACATCTTCCGAGATGCCAACGATGTCCCGCGAAATTCCCACCGCCTTACGACCCTATCTCATCCTCTTCCACAGCCCGACTTCTTACCTTCTCATTCTTGATTTCCTACAATAGGTCAAAGCAACCAGTTAACGGATGGAAGGTTGAAAACGATTGAAATGAATGAAACGACAGCGTTAAATGTAAAAAGAAAAATCCACCTACTCGACGCGAGCAGGAAACGTAGTATGTTATTGTACTTAGTGAGGAGTGTTGATGTAATTTCATAAGAAATTGACTGAAAAATATGACTGAGTAATGTAGGTACCGCCGGTTCCGAAGTAGGCTATGATAGGTCAAGTGCGGCGGACGGCATGCTTCCGCGTGGCAGGAGGCGGTCGCGAGCGGGCGGACTCGCGAGCGCGCGCGGCCGCTCGGCTCGCCGTCGCAAGTCGGCCCGGCTCGCGACGAGCGAGATTGTATTAGTGATAATGATCGACGTCGACGGAGTGACTATTAGGTGGTAGACATTAAACGTGTATCTAATTTGTAAATTATTTATTTTATTTTCCATAGAGAAAGTTGTATTTTGTTAACGTTTTAGTTGATTTTCAATTTCTTGTCCCTTTAGTTCGTCGTATGTAGATATGTAGGTTGTCATACGCTTGTACTTTTAGTAAGCCAATTTATGTGTATTTTATGTAATGAAACCGACAGCAACAGGACTCCGTGTACTGTTCGCGGGGTGTACGCAAATATTGTGATTGAATGGATACGATGCGCGATAGCGTTCTTAAGTGATTTCCCTCGCATTCTTGTTACGTGCGACGTGTGTTGCTGTGGCGTCTATCGCACTGGATCAGCGAACTGAAGAGAAGGATACTATTTTATATACTGTTAAAGTAACACGTGTGTACATATATTAAAAATATATTAATCAATGATGAACTGAAATTTTAAATGCAATGAATTTAATTTTTAATCTGTTTTACAACATATGATTGCAACACTGCCAGTACTCTACAGGGTTACCATGCTGTATGTTCGTGTACGTTAACCGTGTTCGCTGATTACAGTCAGTCATGTCGTGTGAGAATGTGCGTCGAGCATTATTAATGTATCTACGTGTGATTGAGCGCATGTTTCTAATTAATTTATGATGTATTTCGTTGTATAAAGTCATGAAAACGACAAATCTGTACTCGATTTTATGAAGCATTTACTCAAATTACCAACTCGATGGCGTATCGATTTTGTCATTTTGAATAGTAAATTATTCGGGTACGATATCGATTTTACCTGACGTATCGTATTGTAGATAAACGAAACCAACCTCTATAAGTAGAAACAGTATTTCGGTATTGTACATTTACTCCGTTACAGTACCTAGTTTTATAGTTTTGTATTTAAATAGACGTTGTAAGAATTGTGTAACTTTCACCTGCCTGTAACGTTCGTCAATTCCTACTCGTTTCAGAATCTAGTTTTACGTACGCAAGAATTCAATCTCATGTTTCTCGATGTATGAACTGTTCCTCGAATATTCTAAGACATGTAAAGTGATGTACGAGGAAATTAGCTGGCGAAATGCTTCTGATTGTAGATCATTTTATAAGTCTAAGATAATCTTTAGTTTTCGAGAAATATGCGAATTTTAAAACATGCTACCTTCTTCGTTGTGTAAAGATATGAGTTAATTTTATGTTATTTATACGCATGTGCCATAAAATACTTGTAATAGAATTACCGACTCGGAGAGTAATATTATTCATTTTATTTCGCACAATGTTAATAATAATTACGTTTCGAACAAAAGGCTAAAGCATTATATGTACAGGAGTCATTTAGGTTAGGCGCACTGAAATACTCGTTCGTGGCGTCCTCGTCGTAATGAAATAAATTATTAATAAAATATTAAGGCAACGGGGAATTCAACTTTTATCATATTGTAGTGGTGGCTCAACCAAACCAGATCACTGTTTGTGCGACACGTGCAGGCTGTGGACATTGTGAAAATATATCATTACATATATGTATATACAAAAATGATGATATTATTCTTGTATAATGGAACTCTGCGAAGTAAATTCTCATGTATAAATAACCACATATATGTTACTAATAATTAGACTGGATCTGCCTTCAGCTCCGCGGGTCGTGGGTTAGATTCCCGCCCAGGGCCAACATTTTCTATGAATGAAATTGTTGGTCCTCGATCCTGGGTGTATATTTGTATTTAAGTATGTAATTAAAAAATATATAAGTATATATTCACCAGTTGTCTGTCCATAACACAAGTATTAAGTGTATGTAAGTGTCCCATATATTTATTTATTTATTATTTATTAAGTTACTTACTTTGGAGAAGGACGATCGTGTGTGTAAGTGTCCCATATATTTATTTCTTTTAATTTATTTATTCATATTAGATAAGCTAAAAGTAGTTATCCCGAAATTAACCAAATATTCCAATTTGTCTTTAGATAACAACTTTAGAAACATATAGTATTATATCAATGAAATATGTACGTTTTTTTATAACAAATCATGAAATGAGCACGTACCAGGAGTTTCGAATATAACATTTGGTTGAGCTACCAACTCGGTTGCCGAGTAGGTTATAAATGTAGACAATGAATATAATCGTTATGTATTGCAGAGAGCACCAGAGGAATGCTATAAATCCATGGCTCCTAACCCCCAGTACCTTCCACGCGACCACCACCACCGAGGGGGTCTAACAGTATTACTTAATTAATTTCGATACCTTTACATCTTTACAATAATTATAATGTATGGCTAGCGCAGTTACTTAACGTACAAATTAAATACTGCAGTTAAAAAAAATGAAGTCGTTAAACTAATCTGACACGTCAAAGATCGTTTGACGCAGCCTCAACAAAAGATTGATCGAAACTTTTAGACAATAAATTTACAGCCTCTTATACCGAAAGATAAATAAAAAGATTCTTAAAATAACATGATGTTGTTTCATTTTTTACTTCACGCTAAACCCCTTTTGCTAATAGGACCTTGCATTCTATTGATTATAGAAAAAAATACGATAAGTGGCGCTGTACATAAAACTAAATTTCAATAGCATTATGTTATATGAAATATGCTGTGGATTACAAAAAAAAATAACGAAAATAGACTTCCTGATTTTAGCTTCACATCATCATCAATTTCCTGCCCTTATCCCTCTGTAATTGGGGTAGGGACAACATATTGTGACACTTTATGCCCAGGTATTTTACGACTGGCTGCTTGACCAACGTCAATGCACTTTAGTCGCCATTTGCGACACCTCGATAAGAAAGAGGGTAGTAAGGTAGTTTCACAATATCTACAATAATATACTATTTGTACGGAGAATCTATGGTATTTTATAGAAAAAATAGTGATAGAATGACAAACAGTAAAAGCCGACAGAAACATATTAAGACATAGAGTCTCGCTAACGCTTCTATAAAAAAACTCCTCAAGAAATTCTAGACTTGTATTTAATAAAGTTTAAAAATATCCCGAAACTATCCCACAACATCAAGATTACTACAATTGAAGATTATTTGACTGATAATAGTGTTAACGTTTAAACTGCAGTCAGTTAAGATGTAATGTAAAGCTCATGTTGTTGCGTACAGGACTTGGAATTTGTTTTGTGGATTTTGAGTAAAAAAATGTTGTCGCCATTGACTTCCGCTTTGTATTTTATAGCAACACAGACATGAAATTAGAGTATCGCGCCCTTATGATTAAAATGGTGGCAACACTGTGCCGCATTGTTTCCGGTGCAGTCTTTCTATTGATAAAACGTTTCAGTTACATTCAGTCTTTGTTCATCATTCAAGAGAATTGCATCTCGGAACGGGAATTGTGATATTACTATTATATCGTAATATTGTATATAGCGTTAACAAAAACCTGATGCACGTCGTCGTGCACAAACTTTATTTTAGTTCAGTATTTTAGCAATCTGGTATCCGGCTGAGGAAAACAAAAATACCATCTCCTGTTATCTAGGTGTCGTAAAATATATGTCATGAGACAACATGTTTATAACATCTTTCGGCACGGCCGTATTTAAAAATCATAGAGCAATGTATCATAGAGCATGTAATCTAGTAACGTAGCCGAAGTGACTATTGCATCACTTGTTTCGCTTCACAATTTTTTGCTGATCGCTATTCGAAAACTGAATGCCTGAAATGTTGGATAATCCACTCATATAGAAATCTGATTAATCCAGAAAGGTATATTTCTCGTTTAATACCGAGGATTAACCAACACAGTTCTACTAAAAAAACGAATGGTCCAGAGTAATCAGGCGAATTGGTACTCTATATTCTAAACTTTATAAATAAATTCTTTTTTTATTTACAGCAAAAATGTACAATTTATATATATCTTAAATTACTTATATATATCTTAAATTACACCATAGGACTAAAAAAATCATGCCCATGTGGAATGGTCTCAAGAATGCTGGGAGCGTTTCCGCGCTGAATCGCTTAGCTGATTTTTATCATTTCTGCATGTTAATAACAGAATCAACTACATCATTATTTTTAAATATCCTTCAAGGTTCTTGCTGTTTCTTCTCGATAGAAGCGAGATATGCGCGAGCACGTTTTCGTCTCAAACATTTTAGTTTCCTTTCCTTGTGTATGGTGTTGCCCGCTTGCGGCGATCCTCGCGTGAATTGATTGGTAGCGTGCGAGCAGAATGAGATACTCGTAACACATTAAATAAATAAAATACTCTTTAATCTTCTCAGACCTCAATATACTTTTTGCAATATTTAAAGGAGCAACCACCTCTTAGAGGTGACTCAGCTCAAAGGTCTAAGAAATTTATAAAACTGAAGTTGCACAGGAAAAATAATTTACTATTACAAAAAGGAGGACTGCTCATACTTTAGGACCACGTGATTTCCTTCCAGATAATTTTACTTTAACTAGTTTAACTATTGTCTTTCGTTGATAATCAAAAATAAATTATAATGTCCCTATTTCTAAGGAAAAACATAATTGTTCTTTTAGTTAAATTCCTAGCATTTTCTCACTTTTAAACCTTTCTTGGACTATTACAAATATTTTTTTCGCGTTTACTGCGTACCTTCGATAGCTGCAGTTGGTGAGTATGGGTAGGATAGGCAGACAAGCGGCAATTTCTCCACCCCGAATAATCAAGTATACTGACCTTTGACTTAGAGGCTCTTCTCGAATTTTAGCGGGACTAACAAATGGCAATTATTTTTTATATACAATATAGATTTGAAACTGTAAAAGTACCAAGCATTATTGTCGTAAGAGCAAAGGAACATTCAAAAATTCAAATATAAAGAGCAAAGACAAACTAATTCCGATACATAGATAGAGTAAATAGTATACTCTAACACGAAGTGGTATTTTATAATTTTACTTCACACGATCCATATAAATAAATCAATGTAAAGTGTAATCTTGAATAAAAGTCAAGAATAATAATAGTAATTTTGTTTCTATTTAATAAAATAAATATACATTTATTTCTTATTAGTCACAGACAAAACATAAAATCGATAAACGCAATCCCGCATAGACGCCATTATCGAGTGAAGGTCGCCCCTTTTGCTCGCAGCTCCCGCTCGATGTTCATTCGTCGATCGCCATCTTTTTAGTTTAACCGTGATAATAAGAATCGATGAATTTTATAATTCGTTTCGATTCTGTAATCATCAATCTCTAACCGGCAAATTGATTTGTAATCGAAATCGATATGAAAAAGACATCGTCTTTAGTGTGGAGGTTTTTCGATCGGCTGGAAGAGAACCAACGCTGTGTAGCTGTGTTGTGTAAATTATGTGAATCGCAGTACAAATACTTCGGTAATACAACAAATCTCCGAACGCATTTGGTGAATAAACATCCGATACAGTGGGATTTGCTACAAAACGGCACTTTGGACGAGTCGACTTTTCGTGCCTTCGATGAAGATGAGAACTCTAAACAGAGTACAGTAACCCCTAAAAGAAAGAGATACGTGAAGGCGTACAAAGAAGAGACCGTAAGTTTAATACATTTATTGAAATAGTTAAAACTAATATAATATAAAATGAGTATTTAGGTTATATTGTTTACATCGACGATTTCGATGTCGAGGCTTTCGACATCACAACTTGCACAGCCATCAAGCCAATCGATACATCGGACATCATAACTAATTTAATCGCCTTGGATTATGATCATGATTATCGTTTTTAGGTCGAATTATTTCATTCACTATTGCCTTTTAGCATGTATGTAACTATAACTAGAAGATTATAACTCATTGACCATATCCGTGTGGTATCCGGCTGAGTAGAATAGACCACCCTCATTTCTTACCGAGGTGTCGTAAGAGGCGACTAAGGTAAGTTGACCCACCGTGTGGTATCCGGTTGAGTAGAATAGACCACCCTCTTTCTTACCGAGGTGTCGTAAAATATGACTAAGGTAAGTTGACGTCAGGCAGGCGGCCGGTCATAAAATACGTAGCCAAATCATGTGACAACATGTTTCTAACGTGTTGTACGAAACCCACTTAGAGTGGAATCAAGACATGAGAATGATGATTATAACTCATTGACCAAAATTATAATTTTATGCCAGCTATCCATTTCAGTTCTGTTTGATTATGTACATTAAGCTGTTTTCAAACCTCATTCTTCATTTAGTGTAATTTAATGATATTCTTGACAGGTGGATGTCGTTGAAAATTCAGAAACTGATACCGAACATCATGTGGAAGTGACAGAAGAGCCAATCAGCTTTGTCCGTCAAATGCATGGCTCTCGAGGCTCAGATGAAGAGTGGCTCAATGATGAAATCTATGAAACTGTTGAATTCAAACCGAAACGTAAAAAAATGAAATATAGGACTATCAAAAGAGAAGTGCAAACGCCACCACCGACCACACAAAAATATAAGATTCTACAGACCCCTAAAACTGAACGTGTAATTATTGATAGCAACTCAAAGAAAGATGAGTACTCTGCTTTCGGTGAGTATGTTGGCAATAGAATGAGAAAGTTTAGAAATCCTCAAGTCCGAGGAAACGTGCAGCAGTTGATATCAACAATACTGTGGCAAGCAGAGTATGGAATGTATGACAATATTGAAACTGTTAAAAGAGTGTTAATGCATGCAGTTCAAGACATGGAGGTGGAACATGCTTCAGTAGAACAAATAATTGTACAGCAAGAAGAACCACTTAAAGACACAGACACTGAAGAAATTCACTAAACCAAAGATTTAATAATGTCTCTTATAAATTCAATTAATATTTAAAATTGTAATGGTATGCTATTCCCCATAATAAATGCTTCACAACATAATACTTTTTTTATTTAAATATGCTCATTTAATTCAGTATATTTCTCTCAGACTTCTAAGAAATACCATTTGTATTTGTGAAGGTATATATCTTATAATGGCTAATTTAATACTAGTTAAAGTTAAAATATTTACTGTTTCCTAGGGGAGAATGATATTATTTATCCAATATATTACCCTGGTATATCAGCAGACTAACTATGGATTGTAACAAGTAGATAGACTCGCATTTATATAACATATGGTGTATAAAATTTGTGAAAAACTGTACTTATATTGATGCAGCAGATTGGCCATGCAAGTTATACCATAAAAGAGAGTAACATTTACAATATTTTTATGAATTATGTATATATAGTAAAATAAGTAGATTGTTCAAAGAATTATATCTAAGTACTAAAATTACCTATATATTTTTTAAATTAGGTATAAAAGATTATTATTTTATTATGTGTATTATATAAATATATGATTATTATAAAAAGTAAGATGTGTGCATATGAGATGAGAATGTTAAGGTGGATGTTTGGTGTGACAAAATTTATTGTATTTTAGGGAGTCTGAAAGTTGCTCCCATTATAGAAAAGATGAGAAGTGCGAGATTTAGAGTTTATATGGTCATTTAATAAGGAGGGATAAAAATAATCTGACCCAGAGTTTTTAATATTTATGTGGATGGATGTATGAATGTGTTAGGAATGATATGCATCTAAAAGTACCAGAGGTAACGTAAATGTCCCGGCCCCACTTAAAGTGAGATAAGGGTAAGAGAATGATGATATTGAGTTTGTTAAAGCTTGGTGTATTGTAAATCTACGTATGTATACGAATCATCACATAAAATAGAGGAAACATATTTTTATATATGAAAAGGAATTTCGTAATTTTCTTGAAAACCTCAGCGCATGCGTAGCTGAAAAATCTGAAAAAAGGTTATTTTTCTATACCCCTCTCGCTCTAATATGTCAATCAGCTGTTCTACCAACATGGCCACGATATGCCGTACTTCGGGAAAATTGTTGAGAACAGTGAATTATTTACCTGTTTATTCTCGTAATTTTAGTTTCGTTAAGTGTAATAGATCTTTAAAAAATGTGTGGAACACATGTGCGTGTGTTTTTGGAGGTGGGATTTTGTTGTACGCCGCAAATTATAAGTATGGAGGCGTTGTATACGCTCTTAAAGCTAAGGTAAGAATTATAATTAGAAAAAGCTATTTTTAACTTTGTCCGCAGAGTCCTGAAAATGTTTTATGTACAAATACCTATAGCTTTCAGTAATGACTTACCTGAAGGTTATGAAAATTATGATTTACCTCTCATGTTGGTATTAACTGTAAATAACAAATGTAAACAAAATATTTAATCTAAGCGGTAAATTAAATTCATAGAACTTATATCTCTTTATTTAGTCATAAAATATTTTTACTACACTTATTAGATAATTTATTATATTATACAGATATACACTTATAATACAGTGCTATTAACTTTGTATTAATACCATTTGTTCGAAAAAAATTTGACTTCAAAATTTAATTGTTCTTTTATGTCTAGCATATGTCCATGACATAGGACTAGGCTCTTTCCTATCCTTTTGCCCTGTTTTTCACATATTGTAAGGTTATATACCGGTTCATAGTAAGCTTTTTAAGCTTTTCTTAATCCCAGAAGAAGTTTGATGATGCTTGTGACAACTCTCTGAAATAAAATGTACTTATAAGTAAAGTAAAGTAGCGGCCTATTACTCTTCCACTGCTGGGAACAGGCCACTTCTCTCCATATTGGGGATGAGGATTGGAGCTAAGACCTAGCGCTAAGAAAAGCGTGTGATAAATTTATCAAGACACATAAGTTTTTACAGAAAAACTCATTGGTGTCTGCCCGGGTTGGAATCTGTCACCTCGAAAGAGAGCGCATGGTCTTACCGCTGGGCTACCACAGCTATACTTTTTTTTACTACAAGGTTTTTATTTCTCTATCTATGTTAAAAGAAACCTGTATGGTATGTTATAGATACAGCCATTCATAATAATACAGAATTTGAGAAGCCCCAGAGTGTTTTAGTGGCTGGTCCCAGTTTTTATTACTACATATTCATTACTTTCTTTTTTAGTTATTTGTTAAACTGATATTTCCACGTGCAGTAAAAGTTGTGTTTGTTTGCCACTAAGCAGTTAGATAAGAGGTTTAAAATAGTTTTTGCTTAATATTAAAGTGATCCTATTTTGTCTTGTGGCAAATTGCTGTATAGTAGCTAGCTGTAAGGAGTATAAGGTTATTCAACATAAAGAGCATCAGTCACTCTTTGTAATATAATAAAATATTTTTTTCCCTTTATCATAAATAAATTTAGCATAAATAAGAAGCAATTTTCTCAAAAGTCAACTCATTTATTATGTTCAACAACTTGTCACAAATGAACAGTGACAATGTTTTATATATTATTGACCTAACTTTTTTAAGGATGTAGTATTTGAAACAAGTTGCAACAATAAACATATATTTAGCACAATGACTGGAGTCTCACGTGTCTCAGATGTAGAAATTCCAAGGGTTAATTCCTGGGTGACATTTAAAATTAGCTATTAATTATTAAGTGATTATATATATATATATATATATATATAGCTATTATATATATATAACACAACACAACATACACAAGCATTCTCACTAATGAACAACTTTATTCACTACACATTGTCTTGCAAACAAACAGACACAAACGGAAATTCATTGTAATAATGGAAGGAACTACCTTCTGTGATACATGATCTTTGTTCTTATCTTTAAATAAGGTAAGGTCAGAGAACTAAAGAAGAACGAAAGAAGGTACTGAGAACTTCTTTCCTGTCCAATTGTAAGTTTTTTATTTCTTTTTTTATTCAACTGTAATTTAACTTGCCATATTCATTAAGATAATTCTGTATGTGTTCCTTAATTTTATTTTTATCTTGTGAAGACTATTGGTTTGTGTTTTGTTTCTCTTATAATTATGTATTGAACGACTGTATATTTTCCTGATAAAATAAATTAATAAATCCTATTTCTGTAGTTTTATCTTAGCTATGTAGCAGTATCCTCCTATACTACCAACACTTTGAAGGAATTTTTTTTTATAATTTTTCAGTAAGGATCTCTGAGATAGAACTAAGATTTAACGGTGCTGTAGTTATTTTGATTAAGTTTTAATTATCTTAGACCACAAACCGCTTCGTAAGAAGCAAAAGCTAGTTTATAATAACGTAATATAACAACATAGAAGCGGATTGCCTTGAATTTTGCTCACTTAGCAAGGATGACGTATTTATCAAATTACTTGGTACCGCGAACGGTATGGGGCTTATGTGTGCTAAGTGCGAGTTTTTTTAACCTTCTCAATAGCGTTAGCGTACGAGCAGGGTCTCACTTATATCACTTATCTCACTTTCTCCCCAAGTAGGGGGTAGGCGGGATACGGGGACTAACTCGGGGCTAACCTTTCTGCCCTCGTTGCTCTTTGTAGGCGTCAATGCCTGAAATGTTTTTGGGCCGCGGGCGCAGGTCACCTAGGTGACATAAGGGGTGTCGAGTTCGGTGGGGAGGTCTGGGAATGGTAGCTTCCAGATCTCGAAGTCACTGTCAGGTATTGTTGCGTCAGGTGGTGGTGTCAAAACAGGTGGTTGATTTTCCTTGTCCGGTTGTATCGCCCTCTCGCAGTCGCGTCGTCAGCGGTCACTAGCAGTCGCTGTTGCAGCGTGCAAATTAAAAAAAAGAAAATATTAAATAAAATCAATTAAAATAAAAACGAAATGTATCATTGGCAGTTGCCCAAATACGTCTCCAAAACCTCGACGCAAAACGTCTTGGAGAGTGAGACTGTGTTGACCTTAGTCGCCTTTTACGACACCTCGGTAAGAAATGAGGTTGGTCTATTCTACTCAACCGGCAGATCGACTGACCTTAGTCGCCTTTTACAACACCTCTGTAAGAAATGAGGGTGATATTATTCTATACAGCCGGATACCACACGGCGTTATATAAAAAAAAAAGTCAACTATAAAGTCAACCCGGCAGCGGCATCTCATTACCTTACATAGTAATTTTTATCTCAGGTTAAATCGCGGCGACATTTTAAAAGTCAAACCTAAAAAGTAAACAAAATGCAAAGCAATATCTCTCGTGTCCTGTTAAAGAGTCACCACGATGTCTCATTAACTCGTCAACACATGTTTGAAAAATAGTCTAAGAACCCTTCTTGGGTCCCCGAGTGGAGGGTAAATTAATCGGCTGCATTAGTGGCTATCATCGTTAAGTGGATCGTGCGTGTTGGTCGCAGGGACCCTATTTTTCATATCACTCAGAAGGGACCTATGGTATTACTACTAGTTGCAACTAAAAAGTCTACGCGATTTCGTTCCCGTCAACTTAAATGTAGCTAGATCATCATAGAGCCACAGCATCCTAAAATGTGCTGTATTACAATAAAGAGAAAGCAAACTGTATGTATGAAAGAAAGAATCTGTCTATCTTTATTCTTTAAAATGAAGGCTGTGCCCGTGGCTTCGCCTGCGAGGAAATCAGTGGACCACAAAGTATTTCCCGCGTAAATTCTAACCCCACAGGATAAAAAATGTCTTTGTGTCCCCTACCCTAGTATAATAACTATGACATGTACTCATAATTATACACTTTTTTATCTGTTCCTTAAAAAACATTTTTTAACCTGTGTTGTTTTTTAGCCCTGTATATAATTGTATCAAATTTCATCAATATACTCGTAGACTTCTGCTTGTTATTCGATAGACGTATGTCTATCTTTCGGACTTATAATATTAGTATTAATTAGGTATAGCATCTTTAATTTCAATGCAATTAAAAAGAACCAAACAAGTCAAATAAAAATCTTCAAGTCCCTACTGTTAACCGTTGAACAGTTCCCTCGTATGGACCCAATCCTGGCAACATCAGGTTATGCTTGTCATAAACGGGGACCTATGTGGGCGTTCCGAACGGGGTTCAATCGGACGCCCACCCTATAAGGTCCCCGAGGCGTTCGATGCATCTGGTACTCCCGATGCATCGTCCAGCGCAGGGAGGGGCCACTTTTAGAGAGGCCCCGACCCAGAGGTGGCGCACTCTGGGGTACAGAGTTGCTGCTGGCGGGGGTGGGGGTATTGTCTTCATAGGTACCCTATACCCGCCACCAGCAGCGTGGAGCACACAGGTTATTTTAGTCGGTGCGAGTCCGACATAACCGTCGCCTGTCCCCGTCGGGCGGCGGTACCCATAAGGGGTTTTTTCCTGTGAAAAAAAAAAATGCTTGTCATAAACGAGGAAAGTCATCGGGACTGAAGCAGTATGTGAGATTTCAGCTTAATGAGACACCGGAAAGTGGGTCAAATTTAACTTGCAAGATTCCACCTTCACAAACATACATTGCAAATTCAATAAAATATTTTTAAAAATGTTTTACACATTATACTAGTTGTTTTGTTCGTTTGTTATTAATCTTTTATCGGCCTCCGACTGCACATCGTACAGCAGTCCCTACAATAATCGATATCGTCCGATTACGTTATCTAGGGAGGATCTGTTCACAGTCGACTAGCTGCGAGTGACGGTATCTACGACCCATCACGCCTTTGATCGAACGATTCGCCATTCGCGCATATCCGGGTGTATTGTCAAGGTCCACTAGTTTTAAACCATAGTAAAATTATACATACTGCTGTCTGCTACGCTATCACTGACTAAAGCTTGACTAATACTGATGAAATTTTGTAATATTAAATCTTAAATACCTTGTCAACATGTTAGTCGTCTAACTTATAAGGCGCGAAAAATCCCTTTTATTTTTCGGCAAAAAATAATTCGAAAGTTCATAAAAATAAGGTTTGATTATATAAGAACAGTATCTGGGTGACCGAGGCTTACTCGGTAATTTTTTTAAAGGTATAAAAATCATCATCTTCCTGCCCTTATCCCACTCTAAGTGGGGTCGGCACAACATGTTATAAACATGTTGTCACATGATTTGGCTACGTATTTACGACAAGCCGCCTGCCTGACGTCAACTTATCTCAGTCGTATTTTACGACACCTCGATAAGAAAGAGGGTATTCTATCATACTTAAACGGATACCACATGGTGAGTCAACTTACCATAGTCGCCTTTTACGACACCTCGGTAAGACATGAGGTTGGTCTATTCTACTCAGCCGGATACCACACGACGAGTATAAAAAAAAGAAAAACAAAAAAAAATGAAGGCGCCGATGGCATGTGGGATTCGAACCCGGGTTTAGGAAATTTTCGGTTCGCCCCATTGCGCATCGGCTATCGCAACATTAAGATTGACTTTTAAAGAAATCTTTGATTTCAATTTTACGTAGGCGGTTTGATGCATTTAATTATTAATCTCAAGACTGGGTTAAACTTCTAGGCCATCTTCATTTTAAACCTTTAAAAATGCTAACCTAACCACCTTTCTCGCTAGTCTATTTGTATAGTTAAATGTAATATATACGGCCTACTGTCTTTTAATTTTCTGATAATACTTTAAAGACTTTATTTATTATCATAACACAATTTTTTATAGTAAATGTAATTAAACCTAATCGATATTGGCATTAGTTTAGTTTAACGATAGCGATAATGAAAAAGTGACGTACACTATGATCACATTGATATAGTGCGGTTTACAATCACTTATTATCGATAACGTCGGTGTAATATCGATAATGCGTCACTTAGGTCGTTTTTCCAGCTAACTGGCGCCGCGCACCCGCAAATCCTACCATTGCCCTCTTGGTTAAAACAACGCTAGTGATGTTATTGGATCGACAAATTGCCATACTTATTATAACTCATTATCCTCCTGCCCTTATCCCACTCTAAGTGGGGTCGGCACAACATATTATAAACATGCTGTCACATGATTTGGCTGCGTTTTTACGGCCGGCCGCCTGCCTGACGTCAACTTACCTTAGTCGTATTTTACGACACCTCGGTAAGAAAGAGGGTGATCTATTCTACTAAACCGGATACCACACGGTGGGTCAACTTACCTTAGTCGCTATTCACGACACCTCGGTAAGAAATGAGGTTTGTCTATTCTACTCAGCCGAATACCACATGGCGGGTTGACTTCCCTTAGTCGCCTTTTACGACACCTCGATAAGAAATGCGGGTGGTTCTATTCTATTCAGCCGGATACCACACGGCTTGCCATACTTAGTATACCTAAAACCATTATAAATGTAAAAGTCTTTGATGACTGTCTGTAACACTTTTATCAGCTTGCACAGTATTTACGAAATTAAAGCATTCATAACGGACTAAAAATACGGATTTTATCTTTATGGAATAGTAAAACTGCACATATTACATGATTGCGCTGGTACAGCTAGTATATGATAGTTAAATTCTATTTGAAGATGAGATGCACCTTATCTAAGCAACAAAGTCTTGTTAAACGCACTCAAACTAGTAATATCTCATAATGTTCTCTCGCAAGCATAGAAATTGTCTTAACATCTTCACAGTCGCATATATGTATTGTAGATGACCTTTGATTAAATGCTTAGTATGTTTATGGTTTAAGAAATGAAATACTTGTTGCTGCTACACAGAAATGGTAGTAAAACCCCTTGTTTTCTAAAGTGCTGCCTACTGTCTGGGATAGCAGGAAAGAATAAATGTATCGTGTTTAAAATTTCACAATGATAATGTACTCTGTAATTGATACAATACTCAAATCACTTTTCAGACTCCATTATAAATCGTATTCATTAACAATAACATTTTCGACATATCGATAAAGATTGTCTGTTGCATACAACACTTGAGGTAAACCGTCGCTGCTTAAGCATCTTATCGTACAAGTCTTAAGAGCTACTGAATTTACTACTTGCGGCTGAGGGACAGGCCATAGAAGCTTAAGAACTACCCTCTTAAGAATACTATGTAATCATTTGCGGGGATTTTTATCGCCTAAGCGGATTTCTTGATCCATTAATATTTAGTCAAAATATTTCATTAAATAATTTAATGATAAATGTCGATTGTAATATCCGTTTCTGAAACTTATACATGCAGGCTTCGTTAAGCGTATGCGCTGATTCGCCCTACACACATCCACAACTACAATCTCAACAATCAGGAGAGATAAAACTAAAAAAACCGTAAAGCGATTGTTGAAGTTGTGAATGACTTTTGTATTGAGCAATTTCTGATTGTATAAAATTTCCTTTATGTGCCGTGTGGTATCCGGCTGAATAGAATAGTACCACCCTCATTTCTTACCGAGGTGTCGTAAAAGGCGACTAAGGTAAATCGACCCGCCGTGTGGTATCCGGCTGAGTAGAATAGACCACCTTCATTTCTTACCGAGGTGTCGTAAAAGGCGACTAAGGTAAGTTGACCCACCGTGTGGTATCCGGTTGAGTAAAATAGACCACCCTCTTTCTTACCGAGGTGTCGTAGGATACGACTAGGGTAAGTTGACGTCAGGCAGGCGGCTGGTCGTAAAATACATAGCCAAATCATATGACAACATGTTTATAACATGTTGTTCCGACCCCACTTAGAGTGGGATAAGGGCAGGAGGATGATGATAAAATTTCCTTTATCTAGCCGGACTATATATGCCAAATTATATACTCGTCTATATGTTACAATAAATATATAAAAGTTCGAATGCTATGTCCACTCTAAACCACCGAGAGAAGCTACAATTTTAATGTACAAAAGTAACACAAGGGATCGAAAAAAACTTAGATCTTTATAGTAACTATTAAGTAAGTAGCGGCCTGTTACTCTCCAACTGCTGGGAATAGGCCTCTTCTCTCCGTTTTCCAATCCTGCTCAGAGCTAAGACCTACCACGTCGCTGATCCAGTGCGGATTCGTAGGTTAGACATATCTCCAGAATTCTCTAGAGATATGCAGGTTTCCTCACGTTTTCCTTCACCGAAAAGCGTGTGATAAATTGTCAATTAGACACATAAGTTTTAACAGAAAAACTCATTGGTGTCTGCCCGGTTTTGAACCCGTGACCATCTCGAAAGAGTCGCTCGGTGTTACCGCTGGGTTACAGCTCTAGTAACTAATGATATAATAATTGTTTTCCATTTGCATTATAACGAGGAGACCACCTGCGCAAGACGATGGCTGACGTGTCTCCATCACCCAAATAAGGACGCCATAATACTCGGGTAAACCCACATCCTGCCGAACGAGTATGACGACAAATGTTCTATGATTTAATAGTTCGCACAAAAGAAACGATTTGGATTTATTTATTGAATTGATAAATAATTCATGCTGATAGTTGCGGTGGGCTGGCCTACAACGTTTTCGCGTACAAATTGATACGATAACGTTGCCTGTGAGTCAGTTAGTTGAATCAGTTTTGTAATTTCCTCAAGTGATACAAGCGCAAAGATTGGCGAACATTTTCATGCCCCAAATTGGTTGAGAATATATATTGGAACTACTTTGCTTTCATCGTTTATTTTATTTCTCCAAGGATTGGAAAAAAAAATATTTTAACGACCTTTATCTATCCAATGACAATACCTCAATATCAAATCCTTTATAATTTACCCATTGGCCATCAAATATGAAAGCAAAATACCACTGGTTGAATTCAATATATAGAGCTCTGTACGTGCGACACTCGCAGAATGTATAACACACGCTAAGCGGGCGGCAAAAGCCTTATCTAACGCGTTACCTTTAATTGAGTGGCTGTCCGTCCACTTGACAGGACTTCGCCGCCAGTGGATCTCGGCCAGATGATCCAAGATCAATTGCTCAGCTTCCCGTACAGAAGCTTGCTACTTGTGACTGCATACTGCCACTTGAGCGTGTGTTATATCGGTCACTGGAGTAAGTGGAGCAATTGCCGTTTGAGAAATTTAGTTAACTCAGGACTAAGGTAAAGCGACATAATAGGTTTGCAATACCATAAGTCGCGTAGCTCAAAGATTCACAAGGCTAAAATTGCAATAAAAAAAGGGAGTGAGTACGAACTCTATCGTCTCCTATTTTGTATTCTATTTCTTAAGTTTCTTTAAGGTACAATTTACAATATGAGGCACATGGTAATGGCACAAAACATAGATATATAGGTATACCGTATCGAACATACTTATCTTTTACTTACAAGTTAAGTCCTTTTTTTACTTCAAGAAACCCTTCCTAATATACACGACGGATGAATTCAGTTATGCTTTATATCGGCTAACACCTTATGGTGTGCCACCTTGCTGCTTGGTGACAATTCTGTAAATACTTAAAATTTCGGTTTTTATCCATTTGCTTCAGAATGCTTTCAGTTTTTTGATGCGTTTGTATTGGATGCAATTTTACAATGGCCATCTACAAAAAATACATGCACATGTTAGTTTTGAATAGAATGAAATAAAAACTTCGTTCAATAGCAGACAGGGGTGACATGACCTAGATCTCAGTCCTCAAGCGCAGCCAGCAATCCATTCAATAAGCCGGTAACACTTATCTCATCTTGCACACGTGCGATCTCATGTAGTCGTCGTTCCTTTTCACACTAAGTGGTCCGCATTTAAGATCTCGGAATCATCTAATATCTTACATCTTATCTATTTAGACTGCTTTTAGAAACTTTTCTGATCTTATAAACTCCTTAAAAACATTAAAGCATTATTATATTCAATATATCCCTTTATATTCAATCACAGTTCTATGTAATGGAGAGTGTTAAATGGAAATGCACTACCAGTTTACGAATTCTTCAATAGTTAAGGCCATTGAGGAATTAAATTTTCCTTTTTAAAGCACAATGAATCTGTCATTGTGCTTATGTATAATGACGATTGGAGGATAATATCACACTCGATTAGCAAACTGTTTGTTTTCTTTTTCCCCATACATATGCCTATAGCTACAAGTTCAATACGAATTCCGATCACGGCGATGAGTCGAGTAACATTGAATTCCTCACAAAAAAAGAACGCCCAGTTCTCGTCCGTTCGTAACAAAATCCCGAACGGCTCGATAATATCGTACTCACGATTAAAAGTAAATCAGTCGACGCTATTCACCGGTGACCCTAAATTGCATACGACCCCCGATGGCCCATAACCATAACGCGACACCCATTAACTAAAGGGTGTTTCCGAGAACGGACCACCTACGACGGCCATTGATCCAATTCTTTACCGGTCAGCGTGCGACATTTTTTGTCCGAAACAAACTCATGATCATTGTTCAAAAATATAATGACGTAATTTGTTGACTCTACTTTAGACAGCGAAAGTATTGTCAAAACAGCCGAGCGATAATCGATTAAAGAGAAAATATGTTGGATAAAAATACATACATACTCCTGTACATTATAAGAATACCCTATTAGCTCGAGAATATGAATAATCCCCCAGAGTGATTAAAGTAAATTTCTTAAGTTCACACAAACGTCCCAAATATCGTTGAAGCGACTCTAGATTTCGAGGACAAAGTGTACATCATTTCATCTTTGAAATGATGAATATTATTATTGTTATGAGCTATTGATTTTTCTTTTCAATTAGCCCAGCATCATGCAGCCAAACACGAGCGCCGTGCGCTGGAGGGCGGCAGTTTGAATATTTTAGCATTGATTTATTGTACACGCAATTATTAATGAAATATTGTGCAAAGTAAACATGTTCTCAACAAGTTATATTTCCGTGTAGAAGATTAAGTCGCGTCGCCTCTGCAGGTTCCGTTAATGGCACCTATTACGATGCTCGGACTCAACTTTCTAGGCTATCGAAGGAATCGTAAAGACCTTTTGAAGGAATGTTATTGCCACCTCTTAAATGTGAGAATGAACAAAATACATTTCTCTTTCAAATGCCTTTCTAGTTTTACTCGGGGACTTGTGTGTCGGACGGCTCCGATGATGCGATAACTCGTAATTTATTAATGTGCCTTAAGATAAGCTTTATTAAGACCTTAAAGAGGCAAAATATGAAGTTAACACTTCGATTCAACTGGCTGCCAAATAACACATTTGTAACATCTGCCAAATGTTTGATATATTAAAGATAGCGGAGCTTTTATACGTAACTACAACCATTAATAAATAAAGTTGGTCTGGATCAAGTTTGCGAATTAAAATAGGAGATTACTTTCGAGCAATTTACAACGAAACAAAGCCCCAATCTTAATCAATGTGTTGTCTTATAGAGAGTATCGACGAAAATTATTTATGAAAGCCCGGATCACTCTAAATAGAATTCGTTTATATTTTAGTATCAGCACTAGTGAGGAAGTTCAAAAGACAGAAAGTAAAACATCCAGACAACACAACGTTTTGATATCTCGTAATATTCACACTTATTACTATACACTGATCAACTACACAAAGTTGTTAACTTAATAAAAGGGCTTCAGAAAAATGCCCTTAATATTTGTTTGACCCAAGATTCGCCGTCGTAATCAATTATCGTCAAGCGTGTGTTAATTCCACGTCCGTTCCCAGTCAGCTGCAGGCTGCACCGCTGGTTATTGATTGTTGCTAACTGCTGTTTTGGGCTCGGGTAACTTCATTACTGTTCAGGAGCAGGGGAAATTTGGTTAGTGATGTGGACGGATGTGCCTTTCAAAGATGACTAGAGATCGGGGAATATAATCTTAATGCAGTCTTTGTGTACAACAAGTCACATCGTAAATATAACGAAGCAAAATACGTGAGAAATTGTTGGTAATTTTAAATGGGATCCACGGTACATAAATAAATTCGTGGTCAAGATCGTTGAAGAACTAAAGCAATCGTTAATCTAGCACATCGTGTAGCAAAAGCGAGGTAGCGATGATCACGGTACATACTTTAAAGCGTTGGACATTACTCTCTCAAACCGTTGGAATGGTGAGCTCGCATTGAATAATAAAGTTTTAATTTGTGCCTCAGCTGAAGTATTATGGACTAAAATATGGACTGCTTCAACCAAAGTCTTTGACAGTGAGTATTACTAGCTATTACAATACATTTAGAACTAGGTCGCTGACTATGGGCTTCATAAGAAAGGCATTATTATACATAATTAAGTTGCCTATGACTTTGCCTATGCCTTTTAAAAATGTTACTAACAAGTAAAATCAACAAACAAGTATCTTGATCATACAAAAAGTACCATGATTTATGAATAATAAGTACTATAATGGGTTGAGTAAGCCACGATGGCTCAGAAACAAATAAAGTAGACATTGCGGCGTTTACTAAAGGGACAATAATCGGAATTGAAATTTTTATGTAATATTTTCAGAACCTGTAATTAAAACTTGTAAAACTTTTACTAACTTTCTATTTTTCCATATAATATATAAGATTCATACGATAGATGGTGACTTCACAAAAGTATCCATTGTTTTGGATTTAGTTTACAGCTTACTCGGACCAACGAAGCGTCACTTTTCCAAATATACCCTTAACTTAATCCATCAATTCCGCCCAATTTCCGTCACCGGAAATACAACACGGGCGTCACCCCCCAAAATGTCACAAACAAAACGCTCGACTTAATCTCCGGACAGGAATTTTTCAATCAACCGCAGGCACTTCATAAGTCCTCCCAAATCGGGCCACAGGAGAGTCCCGCCGATAGTGATCTTCGGGATCCAGATGGAATCTTATCGCTCAGGTCATAAAGTTGACAATCCTGCGATGGTTGAAAAGGCGGAAAAAAGGTGAAATGGCGCATACAATAGGTCCGGTCTTTGAAACAAATCTGTTTGGGCCGAAGGGCAAACAGAAACATGTCATAAACTGGTTTGAACGTTTGATGGGGGATAAAATTACTGTGTTTGGCATGTAATCTTTTAAACCTCATTCAGTATACCTGATAAGCAATCATCATTTTATTCAATTTTTAAGTCTATTGTCCAATATTTCTCTCAGTCTCATTCTTGGTTCTATATATCATATATAGCTACCCTTATGTTATCCGCCATAAACGTTGTCTTAAACTCTTATAGATCATTATTAGCAAATATTTATTTTATTTTGAAAAACTATTGCAATTCAGTGGTGGCGGTGGTTTACAGCACATACGTTTTATGAACCCCATGTGTATGAAAATTGATAGTACACTCTTTACTTTAAACATTTCATAGATTCTCCCTAATCGCGTTTTATATTTAACTTCTCAGTGTCAGTTTATTTCGTATGTCGATAGTTCTAAATTGGAACCCGTATCGGTGAGGTCGCGCAACCACACGCATTGTGTGCCGATAACCATCGCGTTCGTCAATCACCACAGGACCTACCCAAGCACAGGACCCTCGGGGACCCACTCGATTTTACGCCTTCAACTTACCCCGCAAGGTTCAAATACTATTTTGAAAATCTATAATTTATGGCGATTTATAGAAAAATAGAACATCAGGTGGCTGTTCGGTCGACTTGACGCGTTATGTCTGAATGGTGAGGCGTTGTCTCGACGTTTGTCCAATTAATCGTTCTTTTATGTTCCTTTTTACATCATTACATAAATATTGTCCATTGTGAAACGGCTGTAATAAATTCTATTACGTTTTACAATTTAATACTCGTTCGTACATTTGCATATTACGATGGAACGCTACAAAGTATTTACAATAGCGTAGTTTAAATAAACATGTTCAGAATACTATGTTATCATGTAAACCGTTTTGCATAGCATATTTTCCCTTTTACAATTTTAACTTAGTTTCATCATCATCTTATCAAAATTATAAGGCTCTCGCCGTATCATTGTTACTAGATATTACAGAGTCCTACTACAAAAGTAATAATAAAATTATTTTGCTATAATCCGCGAAAAAGTAAAATAGAAAATATACATATATAATGCTAAATGTAAGTGGACAATCGGTTATCATACCTGATACATGCAGGATTCGTAAAAACACATGCATAAACCTCCACCATGTATGATATACCGATATACCGATATACCGATATGATAACCGATTGTCCACTTACATTTAGCATCATATATATTTTCTATTTTACTTCTTCGCGGATTATAGCAAAATAATTTTATTATTACTTTTGTATTATGGTTCTCCGCAAAGTAACGCCTAATTCTATAAATTATTTAAAGACGGTGAGCTTGACCGTACAGGCTAAACTCTACATTAAATTAACCAAATTACATCGCATTGCAGTCCAAAATATTTGGTTCAACCAACAATGTAAGCATTTGAACGTAACACCCAACTATATTGAGTCTATCTCCTGACGATGCTTCGGTTGCGGGGCGAAACGATTGTTGAGTTTGTGATAGTGAACGTATATAGTGCTTGTGTATTGTGGTGGCGGTGGTGGAGGTTTGTGCATGTGTTTTTACGAATCCTGCATGTATCAGGTATGATAACCGATTGTCCACTTACATTTAGCATTATATATATTTTCTATTTTACTTCTTCGCGGATTATAGAAAAATAATTTTATTATTACTTTTGTATTATGGATCTCCGCAAAGTAACGCCTAATTCTATAAAAGAGTCCTACTACTTACTTTAAAGGAGAGTTTAAAAGGAGAGTTAACATTTCAATATTCTTAATAGTCAAAAAACAATTATGTGCGTTTCATTTTGAAATCGATTCTGCACCGTTCCCTTTTGCCAATTCATAACTCCTAATTCCCAAACCACGCAAACGACAAGGGGCGCTAACGAATGGTCAAAACAAATCATCGCACGAAACAAACCGAAGCGATCGCATCCAATACCAATTTGCCGACGGACAGTTTCGTTCATTGAAATTAATGATAGGCCCGTTTTAGACCGTATCCCGGGGCCGTAAGCGATGCGATATACTTTTTTGAGCCGTAAAATTATTGCTGTAAAAGCACAGAAGACTGATTTATATAGAGCGAGCCGACTCAGCCGATGTGTCTAATAAATCTCAATCAAGATCCCAGATACGATATGATAGGTCGTCTGTCGGCGCCGGGAAGATGCCAAAGATAGTCGCGTTACATAACGAGATTTGCGTGGTAATGAAGTAGTTTTTTATTTAACCTCGTCCTGCTCCATGTGAGCGCCATAAGAGTAACCGTGATGAATGTTATTGATAGCTCGCTTAAATCGGCGACATTCACGCCGTAAGCTTTTTATCGTTACAAGCGATCGTAGGAATGCAACATGTAAATAGAATCCCGATATATAAAATAAGTGAACAATGTATGAAAAATACTCATTATTTCTAACAAGATAAAGAGGAAAATTCATTTACCCTAAACTTCATTTGGATTTTTCGAGTTTGATAAAGGAGCTATAGAAACTTACTCAGATAAGATTGAGGGTGAGGTTTAACAATACAATGAATACAGCAGTAATGATGTATTAGACGATGGGATCGACAGCTTTGGAATAAATCACCTAGCTGCAGTAATGTGTTTCGGGGACCCTATCACAGGCTTATCCACGCGGCGTCGACTGAGATAGATAGATTTATAGGACAATGGGATCTGTGATTTATTAATGACGATTTTTACAATCGTCGAATTTTACATATGGTATATGCAAGTTAAATAATTTTAACGTTTCAGTCGATATTTAAATAACCTTTTGCCTTTGTCTGTCATATAAATACAATTAATCGAAAATGTCTCTCGAAACTATGGCGAAGATTTAAACAAATTTAAGAAAGAATAGGTATATTAACTCCTTAAAGTACTTTCTCTTGCATTTCATCATCGGCTGACAAAACTTCAATACAAATTGGCGATTCAGTTTCAGGAATAAAATGCTGATTTTGGGATCCCGCAAATTTTAGGACGATAGATAAAACAAAAATCGTTACCTTAGATTCGATAATCACTTTACTATTTTCCTATTATTCATAGACTCAAGTTATTTAAATGGGGGCAAGTTTGATCTGAACTCGTGCAAATTATACCATATCTATAGACTTCATCTGTGTATTTGTGATTAGATTCGCACTAATCTCTATGATAAAAAAACAGTTATTGCAAGAGACATCGACATAATACAGTTACAGCCAGCTAATTCATTGCCAAGGTGCATTGGTTATTGTGGGGACTGGAAGTAGCTTTGAACTTACTTTTTGTCCTTTACGTATATTTTTTAGTACAGTTTTATTTGAAAACCCACACTTGCGGCGCAGTTGGAGAAATGTGAACAATTTCCAACGCATTTGTGGTGGTCTACATATCACTACCAAACGGTCCGATTTACAGCTTTCTCTTTATACGGACGCGTTACATTCTCCCTTTGATTTACAATAAATGTGACGTTGCACGAGGTCCCCGTCAACTAACTGGAGCACTCCAAGTTTTTTATTACGTATATCGCTTTTCTTTGATGCACGTGTTTGGGGCGTTGAATTATAAACGGGAGTCTATAATTGATTGTTTTCTTGTTTTGGATTTGTTTAACATTTACTATTAGGACATTTTTTTAAGCCATTTGTGAATGAAAAGCGGAGAACGTTTGTATTATTTTGTTTGATAAATAATGAATATTGAATATATGGGATATGGAAATCAGACGATACACGTGCACTCTAACCGGACTTATGTGTGGCAAATATTGGTAAAAATCTGGATGACAAACTTAATTATATCTTATATTCTTAGTACAGCACTGCGTAGTACTGGTAAGAAGAGGACGGTATTACAACCTAATTATATAGGAATATGTCCCATGCCCAGATGCCGACTGAGCTTGGTCGTCGTGCAACACGGACAGCTGCCTGTGGTCCGGCGTGTCTGCGTGTCGACCTCCCGGACGTACAAATAAAACCATTGTGCTGTTGTTTATACTAGGTTTTTGTTTCGATGACAGGCTTATGCTTTACTCCTCTAGGCAGTCCATATACATGGATAAGTTGATAAATAGGTCTATTAATTATCTTTAAGCCACATGTTTCCAAATTCACTTCATCTGTCACCACGCACTTCTAAAGCAAACAACGCTGTATTCAGAGTTGTCATTTCTTATGTTGCAATTAATGTAAAAGAAATAAGCCCCATCTATATAGACGGAAATCTAAAACTGTAGGTATGATTCGAATCGCCTAAGTTCAAAATCAATTGGTGGCTATAACGTAAACGACGTCGTGTAGTATTCGCCTGAATAGAATAGGCTGCCACCCTCATTTCTTACCAAGGTGTCGTAAAAGGCAACTAAGGTAAGTCGACCCGCCATGTGATATCTGGTTAAGTAGAATAGACCACCCTTTTTCTTACTAAGGTGTCGTAAAATACGACTAAGGTAAGTTGAGGTCAGGCAGGCGGCCGATCGTAAATTAAATCATGTTTATATCATTTTTATAACATGTAATGTCGACCCCACTTAGAGTGGGATAAGGGCAGGAAGATGAAGATGATGATGACATGAAAAACTTTAATCTAAAATTAAAATACAATAAGTGTCAATAAATTACATCTAAATTATCATGAATTTTATTTTCGTTTAATTGAAAATGAGCAGCTAAGTTTTTTGTGTATGATGATTTTTTATTTGTTCTCCCAAAATATCATTCCCCTTCACGTTGTCAGCACTGCAACAACAATATAATCCAATCGTTACATTCGCCGCTTGCAAATTGAATCACGTCGTATTGATAATTCATACGTCGATTCCGCACGATGCTCGTTACCGACCAAAAGTTTTTCCGCCACTAATTTTGTATCGACAATGGTGGGAAAACACGTGCTTACGATGTTGGCGCGCTGTCCACAGACGGCCCCTCAGATGTGAATGACATCTTTGATGGATTGCCTTATTTATACCACGGTCATACTTGTGCCGGCGCAATTGTTTATGCACTAAGTAGGATATCATAATTTAGGGCTTTCAAATAGTGGATACACCGAGAAACAACATCAAGGAGAGGTTAATTTCAAGCTGTTGTTTATCGCCTTCTGCCTTTTAGATATTGGATTGAAATATATTGAACTTTTACAAATGTTTTTAAATTAGCAATAATTTCTATCATCTTCCTGCCCTTATCCCACTCTAAGTAGGGTCGGCACAACATATTATAAACATGCTGTCACATGATTTGGCTGCGTTTTTACGACCAGCCGCCTGCCTGAGGTCGACATACCTCTGTCATATTTTACGACACCTCGGTAAGAAAGAGGGTGGTCTATTCTACTAAACCGGATACCACACGGTGGGTCAACTTACGTCAGTCGCCTTTTACGACACCTCTGTAGGAAATGAGGTTGGTCTATTCTACTCAGCCGGATACCACACGGCGGAAATTAGCAATAATTTTAAATAAATAAAGCATAATTTAACTTAGAACAAAAATTGTGGGTGTGGTACTTATTTGTTGTAACTTAGTAAACTTTACGTCTCTACCTACTTAAAAGCTGTAGCTACACGATTTGAAGCTTATTTTCCTTTGTGCAATAAGCTTCCTATATTAATGATTTTAAAACAGTTATACTTATGCAAAAGTTAAATTACGTTTGATTTCAGGGTTTTTGTTTGGAAATATTATGAAAATATTTGTAGTATTTTGCGCTGTCCTTAAGTAAGAAGAAAAAACTCTTTTGTTGTTACAGTCTTGGGTTTGTAATATATAGCATTGTTTATTCTGTATTCAGCACTTACATATTCTATTAATCTCCGATCAAAGCATTCCTTGTGTGTGGAATCCCTCAGATAATACTTTCGTACTGCAAAACCAAAACGATGGTCGACAAGTATCCATATTTATAAAAACACCTTGTTCTGTATTATTTTATCCCATCACTTATCACACAAAAGAGTTTTTAAAAGCTGTCAAACTAAATTGCAATCGATCTTACGCCGCAGGACAAAGGGCTCCTGTACTGACAAGTAGGTAAACGATGTGCCGGAGTGTCGATGATTGTATGTTTTTTGTCTGTGGACGATGGATGGGGTGTCAAATGATGGCGGCTGAATTTTTTTCGTTGTTCTAATTTACTGATTGGAAGTGAAAATACTTCCAGCTTCGCACAAGATACCTTAATTATGTAAATTAAAATTGTTTGAAAGAACTGCCTAGTATCTTGTTGGTTCTTTTTGGTCAGAGCAATATTCCGTACCAGTAGTTTCCTTAATTATTGATGCTTGAATATATTGATTTGATTTATGCCGTCATTTTGACATACTCCTAGTATAATATAATATACGAAGCGTTTCTGTAATTCGCTTGTTCTTGTTAACTGACGAAATAAAATCTCACATAGGAATGATTTCTGTAGAATAGTATACTATTTTGAATAGTATAGCAAATTATGGTTATGAATTAAATCTGCAAATATCGGTAGTAAATGTCGGTTTCATCCAACACGAACTTTAATAGGTGATTGTACTTGGGCGCGCAGGATTAAGCAAACAGATGAGAATCTTGAAGCATCGTCAATTTAGTATAAAAACGTTAACTCTAATTGGCAGTACAGAGGCGGCAGTTTCATTTATCAGATAAACCAATTGCAGCGTCGGTGACATCAAAGGTTGCTGCGTCCGAATTATGCTGTTATGACCCCCATTTGCTTGTAGTGCCCTTTTTCCAGTTTTTTTATGGCCCCCCTAATTATTTGAGACCACAGGTAGAGATGGTACGTTGTTTTGCAATGGTTTAAATGTAACTTCTTAGGAAAGTAGAGTTTGGGAAATAGACTGTATAAAAATATACTTAAAATAAAACCCATTTCATATTAAGCTGTTTTTGTGAAAATGTCAGTTGCCTAACTGTAATAATTATTAAAATAATGAGTTGCAATAGTTTCGCGTGTGTTATATGTTTACAACGAGTTGTACCCGCGACTTCTTTAGCGACAACTTAAGCGGTTATTTGCCCTCATATATGCAATATATGTTTTTACTGAAAAACTATAGTTTTAACCTATATATTATCAAATTTCATAAGGGTCCAGGGTCATAAAAGCGTAAAAGATTTTCACATATACCTATAAAATAATTATATTAGATAATTGTGATTATTTTATACCTATGGTGGGAGATTAATAACTGTATCTCTCTTTCTTCTGTATTTCTCCAACTCACGTAGGAAAGAGATTGCTCATGCCCAGTGGTGGCATAGTAATAGGCCGTTGCTTCTAATCCTTTACACAGCTTCAGTTGTTAGATCTGCTCTCACGACGCAGCTTTAAGAGGCTGCCGTGGAGCATAAATGAATATATTACATTATAATTGTGAGGTGGCGGGCCCAGTATTCGCAGGCGCGGATAAAAACCCCCGACCCTCGCGGTGGTGCTTAATGTCACTTATACCGTTACTTTTTAGGAGGCGACGCGCGTTTACACGTTACGATGTTAAGATACGACATCGGGCTTAAAATTTTACTAACGAATCTAAATTTTGTTTCTGGTCTGCCCTTCCAAAAGAAATTAGTATTAATTAAAAATAAGCTTTAGACTTACCTTGGTTTGCTTTAATTGATAATAGAACAGTTAGTTTAGAAAGAAGAGAAAACATACGGGAAAGCGTCGTAGATAAATAGGAAAAATTCATTTTTTATCCTTACTATTATTCCTCTGAAAGACCTTGCCTTATTTTAGAACAGTAAACAGCTGTAGACTTATAATTCAAAGATATTATAAAAATGTCTTATTGAAATGTCTTATTATAATGATATTTTGCACTTTCAAGCCAACAGCAGAGACAGCTTATTTCCTGTGACGACCCTGAGTACTAATATTATATCTGTATATATGCACATACCTTCATTAATGTTTTTTTAAGGACAAGTTCATCACAAACCACGAACAATCAATATCGATTAAATTAACAGAAAAAAAACCTTTTATCAACTGCCGTTCGAAGGCAAGACTTCTGAGTTGCGAAACGAGAGGTTAACAGAGAGAGTTATATCTTTGTATTCGCTATCATTCGTATTCGTATTGCTCAATTAGGAAAAATCTCATAAAACTTGTTTATTATAAGGTTATTTAGCTCGGAACTACTCGATTAAACTTTGTATTATGGATCTCCGCAAAGTAACGTCTAATTCCATAAGTTAATTGAATACTAAAGTTATCTCTACACGGATACAAAAAACTAAACAGACCGCTATCGTAAGCTATGATAGACTGTCCCGTTGGATGACTGGCCCGTTGGAGCAGTGGGTAGTGACCCGCGGAGCTGAAGGCAGGGTGCCTTCAGCTCCGCGGGTCGCGGGTTCGATTCCCGCCGAGGGCCAACATTTTCTATAAATGAATTTGTTGGTCTTTGAGTCTGGGTGTATATTTGTATTTAAGTATGTATTTAAAAAATATATAAGTATATATTCACCAGTTGTCTGTCACCCATAATACAAGTATTAAGTTACTTACTTTGGGGACGGACGACCGTGTGTGTAAGTGTCCCATATATTTATTTATTTATTTATTATTTATTTACTGTATAAAATGATTCGCTTTACTGTTCTAAGACTTTCATTTTTGAGTTTCCGATCAATCTGAGATGCGAGGTAGAATCGTACGGTACGAAGGGTCCTCAGTCGCCGAAATAAATGAGTAGATCGTCGTCGACATTCCCCGTGCGGCGTCCGTCCGTCCGTCCGTAAAAAGCGCGACAATGTCTAATTTATTTATGAGCCAGCTCACAATGCCACCGGGGTCTGACTAAACACGAAGATAACTACAGTTCCCTCCACTATCCTTTATCGCCCTCGCGCTTATTCAATTTGAGATCTCATCGAAATCTGTTATGACGTCGTGGCGCCAGGGGAGCTTAGGAGCAGAAAGTTATTGTAAGGGACTCCCGGTTGCCCCTTGAAATAATAAATGTTTAATTTTTTTTTTCCTTTTAGTTTTGTTTATTTGGTAGAAGCTTTAACCGCGCCTTTGATCTTAAATGTTAAAAAAACCTTTTACAGTGGACACCAACGCATATAAGTAAAATGTAATTGTAGATAGGGTGGCTAAGGTAGCAATAGTAGAGGGAATTTCAATTAATTGTTTACCTTCTTGGTCAGATGCTTTATGCTTGGTTAAAGGAAAATTTTTGTCAAATTTGGAAAGAATATTTTGATGAAACATCAACAAGCAAAGAAATTTTCGGCTAAGTTCAACCACAATCTCATGGTATTGATGTAAGTGGTATTTGTAATAGCATTCTTGCTTTTCGTTCATCACAATAAGCAAGAATGGTGTACAAATAATTTGATATCGGGTTAAAACTTAAATTGTAGCATCTTGTATAGTGTAATTTTAAAAAAAATCATTGTATACCCGCTGTACCCGAACCTTCGTTCATATCGACTTGGTACAGTGAGTACCAAAGGATTCGAAAGGATAAACCACTACAGGGTTTCACGCATTTACGAATACTAACTCCCTAAGATTTTAGGTCAAATTCAAATCTAATTCCTTGACCGTACTATGTCAATTAAAAAACTTAAGTCGGTAAAATTTGACAAACAAACACAAGGTTCGATTGTGTCTATAAGATACTAGTTGTATCCGCGACTTACATCGATGTTGAAAAAAGGTCGCTTTTAGGTCGCGTCTTTCGATCTGCACCAAGGTTTAGGACCTAGATTATACAACGTAATCGTGCGCTGTGTTTTGATTTTTTTGTAGTCGCAACATTCTTACATACCGAGTATTGTGAATTAAAGTCGTTGTATCTGATTGTCTGTTTGTTTGCGATAAAGTAAATATTACCAAAGGGATCTTCAATCGGTTTTCAACAGGAATCTGAATGATATTTGGCACAAGTTTTGGTGTAGTAAAAAACCGAGCCATAACATCGTGTGGCATAGAATTTTTTGCATTCAACTTGATGCTCCTAAATATAGATAATCACTGGGTGACATTATTATCACGACAGGCATACATTGGCTGCCTTTAATTTCATCATTACAACTTTAATACTCGTCTATAATCATTAAACTATAAAAATTACCTGTTTACGGTTTACGGTCTGCTTGTGCTGGGGCTCTGTGAGAGAGACACTTCACAACAGTCCGCAACATGTCCGAGGACACTATTTTTCAATTTAGAATGATGCATTTCTCAGCATAAATTTCTTTGGTAGAGCAAGCCTCTAAGCTCTTTTCAATAAGCTTACTCAAAAATTCCTATTTGTGGCACGATATTCCTTATTTTATCACCTAGATTAAAAGTAAATTTACAGTCTTGTTGGTCACAAAAAGTTTATATAATTGAAACTCCCAGTATAGCTCCTCTAGGAGGAATTTGTCGCGTCAGTGGTAGAGTTGACTATTAAAAAAGGCATGTAGATGTCAATTGAATAAAGAATATTTTGAAATATACTGTTTACCTTAGCCAAATAGGTTATTATAAAGTAGCGAGTTTTGCAAAAAGGAGGTTATATTCTTATTGTACGTATAAAACTTCAAAACAAGTGTGGCAATTTTATCCGTGTATGTCACCCTAAACTTGTTATTAAAACGCGATTACGTGTATGTAGCTCCCTCATACATTCATTATACTAATCGATCATCCTGTCACTCAAGTATTACCGATATCGATAAATATTGAACACTGCGTACTGTTTGAACCAAACGATACTGGCACCTCACGCAATCACTTATGGACTATTTTTCTGCATCTAGCTAATTATTCCCCCAATATTCTACTTGTAATCAACTAGATTTGTGCAGTATATCGATTACTGATTTGCGGTGTCTTTAATATATATGTATATGCAAAATATAGAACAGTTTTGCAGTGTAGTTGCCTCGTATGTGAAGGTGCAATCTTGCTAGTTAAAGTTGACCCTCCTCTCGGGGTCCGATTGAGGTGAAATTTTACATACTGCTCCAGTCCCAATGTAAATGCATGTTTATGATAATGACCGAATACTGCTGTCAGTATAGGCTTCAGATGAGAGAAATCCTTCACGGTTAACAGTAGGGACATGATATTTTGTCAAAAGATTTTTTGTCGGAAAACGACAAGTTATTGAATTTTAAAATTGTGAACATACGAGCTGTCATTGCATAAAGGATTCTCATATTGCTAGAATCGGATATACTGACCTGTGTGGATATGACTGAATCTATACACATATGTCACAATAAATAGTGAGTTCGTAACTGATGAGTTTTATGTAATTTGTTTGTATTAAGTGAATTTACATACATAAACTGTGAACCGTAGAACGTTTGTTAAATAGTTTTTAGCGTCTTGTTTTACGATTTTAGCCCATATTTAGCAGCGCTAGTAGTAAATTACTATATGTTCGAAATAGAAGGCAATTAATTCCAAATAACTTATCACAAAGTGTTATATTAACTTTCACAAACGACATTCAAAGAGAAAGTAAATGAGCGCTATAAACCATTTGTAGTCAGCGAAAACACTTGCGAGCTGACTAGCGAGCCTGACTGGGACGGTGATCGGATCTGAAGCTGGGCGTGGGTATGATTCAGTGCTAACGAAGTCGAAAGAACCACTAGTATTTATATAAAAACAGGCTGTTCCCGTAAATTAAGTGTTCAAAGAGTGTTATTTACTGTTTTTTCTCAATGATGCTTTTGTTCCTGTTCCCTAAAAGAGGTGAATTTTTTATCTAAATATTAAGTTCGATTGTACCAAATTTTATTGGTATTGATTTAGTAATATTGTTGCTAACAACTAAGTATGGATAATGTATGGATATTGTATCTGATTTAAAAATTAAATAAATAAAATAAATAAATTAGTGGTAGTTTAGCTGTAAAAGCGTAACAAACAGAAATGTTTATAATGACAAATCACTGACTTACAAAATCTAATCTAACCTTAAAAGTTTTATAGTAAAGAAAACGACCTATCGGTTGAAAAACCGTCGCAACAATGACACAACTATGGCGGCTTGCTGTGACGACGAAGGGTCTTCTCAATGCCCGAAGGCAATTGGGGTACGGGCCTCGAGGCGAACCTCCTTGCCCGGGCTGTTCCTCGCAGGCTTGCGCCTGGATTTTATTTAGGCCTTATGGCCAGGGCTCTCGCCTGTTGGCTTGAGCCTAGGGTATATTTTTGTGTATGAGGGGGACCTCTGCAGGTCATTGAAAACCCGGGTATAATCCGGGGAGAAATGGTTTCCTCTTCACGTGGTATCTTCTGAGCGGTGGGGTATCGAGTTCATGGAGAGTCAATCCGTGATATTGTCAAGTCCAGGGGGGGGTGTCATATCCGGGTTCGCGTCGTCCTGATAGTCATCCTGTTCCGCCGCTAGCGGTGAGGGTGCCCGTAGGAGCTCGCGCGGTAGGGGACGGCCCTCCGGTGGACGAGCATGCAATGGGGCTATGCCATGGAGGTGGACATGCACGCTGCTGTCCGCTCGCACAAACATCCTGCGTGCAAGCATGCGGACGAACTCCTCCACGGTCGGTGTCCTGGTGTCCCGGTGCAGAACGTCATTCCGCACATATCTTGGAGCTCCTACGATCAGGCGCAGGCAGCGGTTCTGTTGGATCTGGAGCCTTCGCCTCTGGTACGCAGAGCACAGCGCGTACCAGGCGGGTGCCGCATACGTCAAACGCGAGCGAACGTAGGCACCGTAGACTCTTAGTTTGGTCTTCGTAGGCAGGCGGGATGTGAATAGGGCATGTAACTTCGACCTAGCAGCGGCGGCCTGGCCCTCCACACGGTTCACCGTGGGTACCATTTGCAGGCTGCGGTCGATTTCACACCCCAAGAACCGAACTGAGGTCTTCCACTCTACGTTCTGGCCTCGTAGGGTGAGTTGACGAAGCGGCTTGGAGCGACTGGTCAAGAGAGCGGCTGTTTTCCCGATATTTACCGCCATCCTCCATTTATCCAGCCACTCTGGCAACAGATCCAGCAGACGCTGCATCCGGTTGGTGGAGACGATCTGATGATGGGACGACGCGAAATACGCGCTGTCATCCGCGTAAAGGGACAACAACACGTCTTCCTCTCCTTCGCGCAGATGATCGCGAAGGGTCGGGATGTCGTCTGTATACGCCGCGTACAGGCGTGGCGAAAGACAGCTGCCCTGGGGTACTCCGGCTCTGATGGGGCGTGGCCTGGACTCTGCTCCTTCGACCGACACGAAGAAGCTCCGACCCTCGAGAAAGGACGCCAGCACTCGCACGAGCCATGGCGGTGTGGTTATATCCAGTAGTTTGGCCAGGAGTCCGGCGTGCCACACTCTGTCGAAGGCTTTCTCCATATCAAGAAATACCCCGACGGTGTAGTGCCCTCTGTTTCTCTCACTGGCCAAGAAATTGATAAATCTCGCCAGCTGGAGCGTTGTAGAATGACTGCTGCGAAACCCGAATTGCTCCTCGCGCAGAGGCAAGTGAGGTGTGAGTCTTCGCAGTAGTAAACGCTCAAACAACTTGGCGATGTGCGAGAGCAGCGTGATGGGTCGGTAGCTCGAAGGGTAGCGGCGGTCTTTTCCCGGTTTTGGAAGCACGACGATCTTTCCGATCTTCCACACATCGGGGAAGTGGCCGGTCCGGAGTACTCCATTGAAGAGTTTCTTGAGCGCAGAGAGACCCTCTTTAGGCAGTTGCATCAGTGCGGCATTGGAGATGCCGTCGGGCCCTGGTGCCTTTCGTTTATTTAGACGAGAGACAGCCGACCGCAGCTCAGACGGGGAGATAAGGTCCTCATCCCGGAGCGGCGGTGTTGGAGCCGACAGGAATCCTTCCAGTTTACTTTGGACTGCTGCATGATGACGGACGACTTGGGCGTTGCTAGTATTTGTCGGGTTCGGGACGAAAGTATTTTCTAGGTGATCAGCGTGGATCTCGGCCCGATCCTTGGCCGAATAAATCCTCTTACCCGTTGAGTCCAGCAAGGGTTAAATGGGGGTGTCATTTCCGGTGAGCTTACGACAGAGGGCATAAAGAGTAGTGTCATACTCGGATGCTCGATCGATGGTGTGCTCCCAGCGCACCTCATCGAGAGCCACGAGTGCACTCGCTATCTTCTCTGCTGTCCTGTTGAAATCACTCTTCACCCTGGGACAGCGGGTTCGGGCCCACAGGCGGCGTAGGGTGCGTTTTCTCCGCAACATACTACGGAGCGAGCTTGGTATGTTTAATCTGGTGGCAGCTTGTGTCCTGTCACTGGTGGTGGTGGCTGATGTGTGGGCACATTGTATCACCTGGGTAAAAGTTGCGGCTGCCTCCTCGACTTCAGCTGCAGTCGACAAGGGACCGACAAACTCAAGCCCAGCGAGTGCGGCGCTGAATCGCTTCCAATCTACCCGGGTATGGGGGGGGCGAGGCACCAGAAATCCTCCTCGAGTGGCGAGAGTGATGAGAACAGGCAGGTGTTGCGTATCTAAGTCGTAAAGTACCTCGACATCAAAAGGAAAGTGATGTGTAAAGACGATTGTCACTGCGCTTGATCTTTGTTACGCCAGTAATAAACTAGCTACTGAGTAAGACGGTTGTTTCATTGCATTTGACGACGAGGCGGTTAGCAACTCGCGTATTTTTAGAAATTAATTTACAGTATGTCAAACTTTTTAGGAAATATCAGTATTTTCGATCACAAAATCCATGAGTGGGACGTTTTTTACGGACGTTTAACGCAGTTTATTAAGTTAAATAACATCTCGGTACCAAATCAAAGTGCAGTGTTGTTGACTCATCTATCCGATGAGTCATACCGTTTGATTCGTAATCTCGTGCATCCGTTTAAACTCGAAGATAAAACATTTAGTGAGCTAGTAGATATACTCAATCAGCATTTCACACCCAAGAGATCGACTTTCGCAGACAGGGCGAAATTTTACGAAGCAAGCAAATCGGACGGTGAAAGTGTAGAAGAATGGGCGGCACGGCTAAGGGGTTTAGCAGTATACTGCGACTTTGGCGCGGAACTGGACACGGTTCTGCGCGACCGTTTCGTCCTTGGCTTCAGGTCGGGCCCGGAGCGGGACCGACTGTTCGAGTGCGACTCCAGGACTTTGACATTTGGACAAGCCCTGGACGTGGCGCAGCGAGCGGCGTGTGCGCGCCTGGCGCGCGTTTCACCAGTCAAGGAGGAGCCTGTGTTTCGTGTTGGCGAACGTCGTAAGGCTGGCCCTGGTCTCCGCGGGGACGGAGGCCGGTTGCGGTGTACGGTGTGCGGTTTGAAGAACCACAATGCGGCTAAGTGTAAATTTAAAAATTACAAGTGTTTGATTTGTGGCCAGAAAGGCCACCTGAAAAAGATATGTGGTTCTAAAACATCCAACTTGCACAGCATTGATGAGGAATTACCGACGAATCAGGATAGTGATTGCAAAGAATGCGATCTTTTTAATATGAGGTATGTAAACAATAGCCCCATCAAATTATTAGTGAAAGTGAATAATATTCAGTTGCATATGGAATTAGATACTGGTTCAGGGACTTCAGTGATCTCGTGCATCCGTTTAAACTCGAAGATAAAACATTTAGTGAGCTAGTAGATATACTCAATCAGCATTTCACACCCTATCTATCTATTCCATGATGTAGCACTATGTCGAGTACGTCCGGCTGGAGTCGGTGATCTGATGGGATGTGGGTCGGCGATCCGGGACCCACCACTCCATAACCGACTCTCACGCTATCCTCGAACGGCAGTCTTCCGGCCGGGGAGATGACGCGTGAGCCCCACGCGTGGTGCTTCGCATTGAAGTCCCCCACGATAAGTGTGGGACCTTGCTGCTCAAAGATTGACCCGACATCAGTGCTACAGAAGGTTAGTCCGGGTGGCTTGTAGGCGGCATATAAGCATAGTTCCTCTTGTCCCACATTGATCCGCACACCCTGCGTGCGAGTGCTCACGAAAGGTGCATGCTCCAACTCCTCGTGTATGACGTCCCTCCTCACCAGAGCGGCCGTACCCCTGAAGGGATAGCCCCGGGGAGAGATCTCATCCCGTCGATACACAAGGTAGTTTGGCACGCGCAGCTCGATGTTGTTCGTGAGCTTTGTTTCGCCCAAGAGGATGACATGTGCGTCCTGCGTTTGGGCGAGCAATGTGAGTTCGCGGACGTGGCCCCTTATGCCGCCTGGGTTCCAGTAAATTATTCTGATCATTGATAGAGTTGGCCAATGCGGTTAATTGCGGCTGAGATAGCGGTGACGACGTCCTTGCTGTGTAAATAGGTCGTCAGCGCTGCCATCAAGGCTTCTATGATGACTCGTATAAAACTGTTTGTATCAGAGTCGTACGGAAGGGGAAGCGGGGCAGTAGTCGCTCCTGGAGCCGGTAATGGCTCACTAAAGGTTCCTATGAGGCCGTGGCTTCTCGGCGCCTCGGCAGTTTTTGGCGGTACCGCCAACGACGCTTGCACTGGCGGTCGGGGCTGCGGTGTGGATGAGGCCGCTGGCTCGGCGTGAGCGGGCCTTGCCTGTCTGCGTTTCCTGTTTCTCCTCTTCTTTTTAGTAGGCGGTTCGCCTCTAGCAGTAGGGGGATTTGCTGGTGGTTGTAGAGTGGTCGGCGGTGCAGGTACCGTAGCCGCATTTGAGCCAGTAGTAAACACGGGGGGTGCGGTAGGGGCTGCGAGCGACGTGGTAGGGGCGTACGCCACATGTATTTGTGCTGCGGAGGTTCCGGGTGCTGCGTGGGTGATCGTGACTGGAGCGATTGGGGGAGCTTGCGCTTTCCCCACTGCTTTCTGATATCGCACCCCCGCGCCCGACAAAGCCTTGACAATGAGTCCCGGCATAGATAACAACTCGGTCTCTTGATAGAGGTGACCGAGTTCTTCGTGGGTCAGGTGATCCAGTTCCACGAAAAACGTGCAACCATGTCGTCCTTTTACTGGTGGAATGGCCCTCGCTCGCACCGCGGGATATCCTAGGGCCCGCAGTGCGGCGGTTAACTCCTCTGGAGGGGTATCTTGAGGTAGCCCTCTTATGGCCACCTTTGAGGGAAGCGAAGACGGCGAGGACTGTAGCAGAACCACGCTATATTGGGGTCCTGCTTAGCTGCTTCCGTTAGGTGACGTTGCACTATCCGGAACTCTTCCTCTGATTTTGGAATGAATCGTACCCCTTTACCCATGGGTCGAGCGTTGGGTGCATGACCAAGCTTCGCCCTGATGTCGCTGAAGTGCTTCGTCCAATTGGGGAAGCACTCCACCGTTATTGGGGGGTATTCTGACCTCGGAGCTTTGGGTCCTGCTTGGAGTTGTTGCTGTTGTTGTTGGCGAAGCTGTTCCGCCCGGCGTTGCTCGTATGCTCGGGGCGACGGTGGTGCGGCGGCAGCTGCAGCATAGCCAGATGGCTCTGCCTGGGGTGAGGGGGGGCGAGACGTCGCCACAGGGGGTGGTGACGCCAGGCCAGCATAGCTAGTGGAGTCCCGCGGCCAACTAACGGACTCCTCCACCGCACTAGCCACGTGCGTCTGGCCACCTTCCTCTTCCTGCGGTGGGGGGACCGGTGGTTGCGGGTGCCGGGCATAGGTTCTCAGAACCGCGGCAGCAGGTTCAGCGGGCGATGAAAATGTTGATGGTGAGAGCGTTGGTGACTGGTCCGTCTTCGGACGCTTGTCTTCGCCCTCCTGAGACCCGGGTGATGGTTCTTCGGAGCGCGGTCGCTTCGTCGCATCTACGCCCGATGTATACTCACAAACATCGGCGGAGAATAAAGAAGCGGCGGACTTTTGCTCGCCGGCTATAGGCCGGAAGCGGGGGCGAAGTGCTAGTGGTGCCGATGGTGGTGCTATCGGCGCGAATGGGATGACAGTGCTATCCCGCAAATCGCGTCTTACGACTGCGCGGGGAAAAGCGGGGCGCTCCCCCCGGAAGCGCCCGCGAGCGGGGACGGAGACCACACACGCGTGGGAAAAGAAGGACGGTGGTATCGCAGTGAGCACGTCTACAGACACCTTTTCCAATGAAAGGTGGTGTAGATCGCTGTCCGGACAGCTACGGCGAAGCAGGTGCACGTGATGCGCTGCCGACCGCTTCCTCAAGCCGCGACACGGGTCGTGGCGAGTACAACTGGCGTCGGGGGCAGGGGTGCAGGGGCGATAACCGAAGCTGGCGAACAATATTGCGTCTCCCACGATACGCGCAGCGATAACGTGCGCAAAAGTATTACGCGTCCGTTCGCTAAGCGCGCACGCACGAGACTTGCTGTGGGCGATGTTTAAGTCTATTGCCTGTTCATGGGGATAGATGGCGCTGTATGCGTGGCGGAAACGCCGTAAACGTGGCAAAAGAGCAACTTCCAGCGGAAGAAATCGAAAGAAACCCTCTCCTAAAGGACTTCGGACGTCAAACGGAACACATAATACGATGTCCATTGGCTTACAAATTTCTAGTAAATTAGGAAGAGTACCAATAGTAGAGAAAAGATTACTTGATTAAGAATAATATATTGTGTCGTATGAATTAGAATTAGTATTCAAAGTTTTTTTTTTCATGAACATGTATAATTGTCTAGACGAGATGCAAACAAACATAATCTTAATATTTTGGTTCCTTATATGAACCATCGTTCTTTGTACTGATAAATAGTTTCAATTAAAGTACGCGTAGGTACTTCACATTACTATTGCACAGTTATGAGATGCTGTTATTAATGTTCAATAGCCACAACTGGTTATTATGCCGGCTAATGAATTAGCATTAAGTCCGTGTTGTTTCTTGAATATTCATCTATGTAAAGCTATGTGAGCCGACACTGATATACCTCCAGCCGTACTCCATCATAAGTCTCGGATGACGTGCGAAGTTATCTGATATTTACATTATCTAACTAACATTTTGTACAGATAATAACATGAATAATTACGTGTTGCAATATATTATGTTAATGGTTTTTTGTTATTTAATCCTAAAAGTGAATTTAAATATATGATACGCATTAATTCGTTTTATTTTAAATTTTTTAATTATAACACTATGGATTGATGATTTTTCTAAACGAACATTGAAGTAGAAAAGCGCTACAATACTCGTATCTGGATTATCATATCGAATTCAGTGTTAATTTCTGTGAGATATTTTTTGGTACATTAAGTACTAAATACTTAAACCTAAATTATCATATTTTTTTGTACGACTCGATCTCAATGTTTCTGTTCAGAACTAGAAACCTTTATGGGTCAGACTGATAATTGAATGGAGTTCAGTTAGGCACATTATTTGAAGTCGTCTTTTATCGGAAAGTATGACGATAATATTTCCGTCGGACGTCTAGCAAATTTCATGCCAAAATGATTGCGGGCAGCAACAACATTTAGTAAGGAATTCAGTAATAGTTATACTAGTACCTTTGAAAGCCACTTTAAGTTTTCACGTAGAAGTTCTTGATTTTAGATTTTCAAAACGAACTAAAAGGCCTTCAAATACGGGGAGCCCGACGGACGTGAGAACTAATACGTACAGGTGACGCAATAGTTTAATTGTCACTTATACAGTGAGAATCGCGGACGGGTCCTTCGCAGCATTCCAAGAATGGATGTGCCGGAAGATGTACCGTTTTTAATTTAATCGCTTAGTGTTCCAAGAGGATGCATTTGAAACGTAGGGAAGTGGTAGGCGGTGTTGATCTCACATCGTTTTCTATGGGGACTTCTTATATTTCTACGAAAGCACTTCTATAGCGCGGAGCAATCGACCAGTTGCGCCATCTAGTTGAGTGCGGAATCACGTGTTCCTAGTACGTTGTGTTACAGTCTGTGATATAAAGTATACTCATCATCGTCTACTGCTGGACATAAGCCTCTTCCCTCTCAATCAACTCCCTGCAGTTTTGTGCCCGTGTCATCCAGTCCCGATCTCCGTGTCGTCTGATGTCATCAACCGTGCGCTGCCGTGGTCTACCACGTCCTCCGCTATCGGCTCTGGGTCTCCATTCGAGTACTATTTTCGTTCACCATGTTGAGTCCATTCGTCCAATGTGTCCCGCCCATGTTCACCTTAGCAATCACAGCCATGACGTTTCTGTCAATTTGGTAATTTTAGTTGATCACATAAAAGTGACCATACCTTACTTTCCACTTTTTTGTGAACCTCTTCAGGTACAGCATTGTAAAGTAGAATATTTCTCCGATTAAACATCTCAAGTTTCATCATATCCTAAAGTAAGTAGATGAATTTGTTGTCATAACATTGAAAGAGTTTTCCATATATATTCTCTAATAAACAGCATAATCGGCGGACAACGTAGACAAGTCATCTAAGTGGACTGAAATTCAGTGTTTAGTCAAAGTTGGGCTAAATCGGTGGTCTTCAGTACTGAGGATTTTAGATGAACATTTGTATAGCGTAACTTTCCATATTAACCAATTTGATAATATAAGGTTCTAATACATATTTGACTGCCTGTTACTGTGTTATGAGACACAGATGATCTGTGTTTCCTAAAGACGTCTGAAACGGCATTATTAGACGTGCATCGGCATCTCAAGCTCCATCAGACGTGGACGATGGTCCGTCTTTTATTGGCCAGTTTGGCGAGCGCCAGCGCCGTTTATTTAGTTATTTGTATTCGAGTAGTGAATTTCAATCAGTTGGACCGTGAACTTCGCTCTCTTCAGCTCTTCAGCTTCGCTGTCGCCGTATCAGGCGACAGTTCGTTCAGTTTTTTGTGATTCTCATAAAAGTCCGCTAAATGGCTTACATGTAATCGGATTGGTAGAAAAAATGACAAGCCTATTATTGGATGATGTCATTGTGATGGAGCGTTATTACGGAAAATTTTGGAGCGTGGTCGAAATCAAAATATTTTATTTTTAAGTTTAGAGCGAAAATAGGTCTTAATTAAACATGAAGTATCTAAGTTCTATTATCTAATTAATATTATCCCAACCATAAACCAGCCCAGTCAGAGTTTAGTACAACTTAGAAGGTTAAATCAATCGGTTCGCAGACACATAAATCATATGCACCCCCATGGACTTTATAAACGACCTAATGGGAGTGTTTATGCCACTCCCCTGTCGTTACACACGTATGTACATGAGTCCGAGATATGATCCATGGCCATATCGATAGTGTCATAGGCGACGCAGCCTTTACTAATTGAACTCACACTTGTGTTCTTCATCGGTCAGTCGAATTACTGATTTTTTCAAATATTGAATAGCTATATAATTTCAATCTAAATATCTCAAAATTTAGCAAGCTAATGCAAGAGATTGATAGAAAACGACAAAAAATAAGACAAATCCCTACACAAAACCACCCAGAGCGGGCAAATTGTTTATAAGACGAATTAATTTCAGTTTAAACCCACTTATAAATAAAACATGCAAATCAACTGGAATTAGGAGTGCACAGTAATTTAGTGATAGAGCCATCAAACCGAGCGCGGTCTAAATAATCGTTGCAAAAAGTAGCTGCCCCGAGGGTGAAAGTTTTTGGTTTAAGAAGGTTCCGTACAATCCCCGATTCATCTACATAATTTATATATTGATTTATTTATTTATTATAGTAACATTTTAAGTATATCAAAATGATTATTCTTTTTAGAGTGTTTTCTTACGAAGTTAGACGATCATTAAGGCAAGAAGTCCTTTTTCATTCCTTGCATTATGCTTGTAAGTGAAGATCTCGATCAGGGAAACATTTAAGTTTCAACAGAAAACCTTTTTTATTCTGTTCTATCATAAGTTCTATCTGGTGTTTAATAATTTAACTACGGGGCTAAAACAAGGCAGACTATTATTGTAACATACGTATTATCCGAAGGATCTCTAAAATCTTCGGAATACAAATAACAGATAATGGATGCACAAAAACCACAAGAACCGAGTAATGCCACGCTTGGCCCCTTTAATACTACACAAGCCTACCAACTGATGGCTGCATTAACATATTATCTATACCTATTTGGAATACTCCAATTTCGGACGTTTTTTTTCCAAGTGATTAATGAGGTTATATGTATATTGATTATAGTGATATTTTTTTGTGAATAAAGTGTTAAGTTCTTTTGCGTCGTCAAATTTACAAATACGATGTAGAGTTGCTGTGTAGAAATAGTAAAGGGGATTACCTTCTAAGGGGGGAAGTGCGGCTAACTTACATTTAAGACTTTATCTGACTCTCAGATTAAAAATCATTAAATAATGTAAATTAAAAAAATATTTTGTTGTTGATTAATATTGGTAAGAACAACATTCTTAACCTGTAAGAGCTTCCAAATTAAAACCTGACGAACTTTGACGATTCAAAAATAGCTTAAAAAATATTTTGATAATCAGTCCGGTATATTGAACTTTATGTTCAAGACTGATTCTCTTTATGATCAAGAATAAGACTGATAAGTTTGTGGCCCAATTTAAATTTGCATGCATCAATTTGGTAAGTTGCAGAAAAACCGAAAAACATTTCGATTTTTGTTCACCAGGTAATTTCACCGTGAGCATTACCTATTCACAGCGTTAAAACCGCACCCAGTGTTTAATAAATGTTCCAAGAATCTTCATTTATCTGCTTTGTTGGTATCAAAAATAAAATGACAGACTTCCACAATGAATCTAGTACTTACACGTCACGCTAATTTCCCGTCAGTTAAGAGTAATCGTGGGTAATCGCAATTTAGTGCTCCGATCCGTTAGCATTTGTCGCCGATGCCGATGGGTGCTCATCTGACCAGTCTTAAGATTTATGGGAGCAGTGATATATGAAACCGTATAAGGGCTCGGGACGTTTAAGATTTTATTTTACTTGGTCCGTTTATCCTATTATTTTCGGTCATACAAACTGTAGTGTTAAAATAATCTCAAGCATGCACTATTTTTTTTGGCTATTTCCCGAAAAAAAACTATTTTTATACGAATTATTTTTAATTACAAATATCAAAGTAAATTGCTTTAGAAATTGTAAGCATCATAATAATTCCGTTTCACCAGCTCTCCTTTCGCAAGATGTATGCCTGTTGCTTACTAATCCTGCCCAAATCGCCTTAGTTCAGTTGCTATTCACCAGAAATAATTCTAGGAAACAAACGATGAAACTTATATGAGCCTTTAATAAACACATGACAAACAATAACATAACGTACTTCTGAAGAGGGTTAAGCTGCAAGGAAATGCCAGTACTAATAAAAAAAAAAGATATAATAAAAAGAAGACAGGGAAAACGTGTACCTCGGGGATTGAAAGCATAAATGGTTGTGGGCGTAGGTAAATTCCCTTGCAATGCGTTTCTTTAAATCAGTTACGAAAGTCATTCCATAAATTCCATATTCATAAAAAAATATATATGTATGATCTTAAGAAAAAAATCACATCCTCTATTAAAAAAGATTATAACCAATTTTCATGTATAATTAATTACTCTCGCACTGGCATAAATTTCAAAATATAGTTTTTAAAAATACCCGTTGTGAAAAACGCTACAAAAATGTACTAATTCAACACAGACGTTTGGGTGCGCCATAAAATATCAATAACACTAATAGTTTTAATGTTTGATGAGGCACCAACTGACCGGCGGTGGCCAACTTTACGAGCTGTTCAAATTTGCATTGACAGCGCTAATAGCTAGCTGATTGGCCCGCCAACTGACGCCGTGACGAGCAGTTGATTGAAATTTATTTCTTGACCATATTGTACTAGTTAAAAGCTAGCTCCAAACACTTAAATTATAAACGTATATGTTCTTTCACGGCGTTATTTTCGAGAGTATGCTAATAACACCATAATTCTAATTAATTTATTAAATTCAAAGAATTTACATTGCTCATGTTGTACATATCTCTTTCCAAAAAAAATTACAAGCAGAATTACTCAAAGCTTTTATAACTATAGCCTTTAAACCACTACCCTACTTTTCATCGTCTTTTAGATGTTTTTTTGTTGTCTTTCAGACAACCGGTGCAAACATTTGAAGTCCTCACTACAGCTATTAATTGAATAAGGGATTTTTCGTTTAATTATTGGCAAATATCAAATGACTGGAACTCTTAAATTACAGAGAAATGCGAAAAGGTTTGTAACGAAACTGAAGTGTATAATTGGATTATGTTTCGTGTTAAATTGCACCGATATCACTGCATTACTCCTTATTCAACGCCTCCGCGACGAAGCACGCCATTACGCAATCTTGTAAAACGCCCAACACGTTCGGCGAAACTGGAGGACATTTTGTTAACTGTCGCAGTGATATAATTATGACTGCCGTGTTAAATTTATCAGCCGCCCGAACCCTTGTCCCAGCACCAGAAGTTACAGACTCTAATGGCGTACACGGGCTGAGCATTAAGATAACATGGATTTATTAATCAGGATGCGATACTAATCATAACAATGTTGGCAAAGAGTTGGATTGTATCTAGTAACAACTTTACCAAGAACGTTTACACGTAAATAGTGAAATTGAACCGGTTTGTTTATTCGTAATTGTTGTAAAATAAGTTGCAAAACCACTCAAATCTCTGTGAACTATTCTCAAATGTTATTGACATTTTATTGTTTTGATAACTATAGAGATAATGTGGATCTTATATTTTCTTTTGAATGCTCATGTGTCCTAACAAAATAATGCCCCTAGCGTTGGAGATTGGGCTGTGGTCTTAGGTTATTTTAGTGCATCACACACTCGCTGGGAGGTCGTTCTCAACGTCTGATAAATTCAAAATGGGCGTCAATCCTCCTATTTCCACAAAGGAGTAAGATTAAAGTCAGCCGTTTCCAGAAACATCTAAGCTAAGTTCCGTTATTCGTGTTAGTCTTTGGCAGTGCGCGGTCTGCTCCGCCCACCGACGTCACTATGATATACGGCCACCGGGTGCTCCATTAGGGCCCGGCAACGCCTCATTAGCAACAGATAACTGATTTTAGGATCTGATTGCAAGTGTTGAAATGTTGTGTTTCGTTTAGATTTAATCAATATTTGCTCTCCATGTCTTATCTCGTTATGCTTTAGGGGAAATTGTTGAGATCTTAGTTGACCTTCGTCGTCTCAAGAGATAGCGTTCTTTAATTTGGATATACACGTAGCACGTTTCGATAAATTCTCATGACAAAATATTTGTGCTACTTAAATCCAGCAGTTCTTGTAACACTCAATATCCACGAGTGGTGTTTATTTATTGACTTTTATTTGGTCCCTGTCTGTTTGCCAAGTATTTTTATTATAAATCAGGTATAGGTCGTTTTTCACTTAATTCAATTCAACTTAAGTGTTAAAAGACACAATTATATATTTTGTTGTTTTTTCCTGTTTTCGAAGAAACAACGCAATTATTTTCTTATACGCTAGCCTGTTATACAAGCTTCAATCGTACTAAATTTCATCAATAATGCTTCAGCGGATTGGCTGTGCGAGTAAGAGACAGATAGACTTCGCATTAAACTGAGAAGTCTTCATAAAAAACCATAATAATTGATGTCAAGCGTGTTACGGCATCCAGGCACTCTAAACTGTATTAGCATGACAAATTCACTGGCAGAACCGAATATCAAAGAACATTGATCTTTTTACCAGTAGATCTAGATTTAAAACGTTTAGAGCTCAAATTTTCTCAATGGCATCATACGGGTAAATAAAATTTTATATAAAAAATTGTGTACAGCACAATTAGATACAAAGCAGACTGTTCCACAGGCATCGTGTCGGATAAATAAAATATAAAAGTTTGAAATATAACAATAACTCTTTTAAAAGTGTTAATTGGTCCCAGCGTGGTTCAACGAAAGTAAAAGCTGAGATTCGTTGTTCAAATAAATTAAACGCATCCCATTACATGACCCATTGTATTCATTATCATAGTAATGTATTATTTAACGTGAACGGTCTTCACTTGTAGAGGTGGCGGGTCAATTTAGACGGCATTTGTTTCGATTGCACCGCGGGGGTCGCGTTGACATCAACATCATGATGACTTAAAGGTAGAGCGACGCAGACTCGGCTATATTTAACTTTTTATAGGTCAATCTAATCTGAAGGAACGTACAAAAATATAAGGATAAACTTAAAGAGCGATATATAATAGGAAATTATTAACATCGACGGCAAATACGAATCTTCGGGTTCTTCGGACACATCACCGAAGACTATAGATAATCGATATTGCAAGGAAAAGTAAACGGTAAAACATTTCGTGGGCGCTCTCCATTACGGTGCATTGACCTCATTAAATCTGTCACACATTCTAGTGTTAAAGATTGCTATTACTCCGTCAAAGATAGCGCAAGGATCCTCCGCGCCACCATCACCGCGACTACTCTGTCAAGAGCACACGAACTAAAACGCCAAATGCTACCACGAGTTGCCAAAACTTGATCTACTAAATGTCATGACATCTATATCATATCGCTAAAAGATCCGCTTTTAAAATCAGCGGACAATTTCCGAGCCATACAAACGCCGATCATTCTCCGAATTATTCAATCTTTACAGAATACTACAAATCATATTTTAAAAAAAACCAGCTCTTATGTTTTTTAATTTGGTAGTTATTTCATATACATAAAGGATGAGTGCACACCGTCACGTCCACTCTGGTTATTCATGATCCAAGACATTCAGATGCCGTCATCTCACAATTTGCGGTTATATTAGTATTGACACCGAGTCTATATTAATACATAAGGAAGTACATAGGTTTATGATTTAATAGTCATCAGATAGGTGCCAAAAGTCACGTCTCTACTTCCTATTTTCGTCGTCACCTGATGATCAGATGCCGTCATCTGATTGCGGTTACATGAATTACTATTGATTGCAATGCTAAATTAACGCTTAGCAGCGCGAGAAATACAAGACGAGTGCTCGCAGTCACGTCTTCGTCGGCAATATTCGAGGAAGATCCGATGCCGTCATCTCGCGGTGTAGCGTCACAAATTAATTGGTTTAAAAAATTGGTTGGTAAATTTATGAAGATATTTATTTAATAATGGCTCAAACAGCTAAAATATGAAACGAACGGGAGATCCAATTTTGACTAAATATAATAGTACTAGTGGTACCTGCAACTTCGTTCGCGTTAAATTAAGAGTTTCAGTATACTGAATAACGCAATATGTGTTTTCTCCTGTTCCTGTAAGAAAAAGAGGTTTTTTTATATATTATCCCGGTGTATAGGCTTTAATTGTGCAAAATTTCATCAATATTGGTCCAGCAAATAAGCCGTGAAAGCTAAACCAACAGATGTACTCTCAGTTCTCAATCGCAATCATTATTAAATTCATTCTTTTATTAATAAATATGAATTTAGCAATACTTTTAAATCTACTTAATGATTGTTTATTTTGAAATAATGTTTAAGAAAATATATAATATTATATTTAAGTTCCCACGGGAACCGGAAATTGCAATCATCCACAAGCGTTTACGATTAACATTAGACCGCCACAATGAAGTGTGAGGAGACCCGCATATATCAGACATTATTCTACAATACTTGCAATCTACCTATTCTAGGTTTAGAATAGTGCTGGGTATCAGTGCTATATTTTTTTGTACCCTCCCAGCGATCTGAACGTTCAATCCATGTCAGCGGACAGCTCCCGCCGAGTCCCAGGATCGTTTATTTGCCCACGGACCGAAGTGTACGGCAATAACTCGAGTGAATCGATTAGCCCTCGGGGCTGGCGTGATAATCGCTTTAATAGCTTCAATTGTATCAACATTTGGACACCGTAGATCATCGGGCGGGCGCTTTGTGTCCCTCGGAGCAATTATTTATTATAAAACTATAATAAAACTTTATAAGTTAATAGAAACATGCCGCCCGGACCGCTAAAGTGATATCTGAAGACCACTCTGGCGTAGTGAGAGCAACACAAGTTGCACTACAAATCAGGCAGTTTTTTTTTCAATCAACGAACGTCCAAATATGATTGCAATATCGCTTAAATAATCTGACATATTTGTGATGGAGTCAATGTTTTTAATTTCCTATTTTTAAACACATCTTATTGCGTTAAGAAGTTAAAATAAAGTTGTGTCCGTATTGATGGACACACTTTTATTCAGGAAATTTATTATGATTTTGAACGACTCCTATTAGAGGCGTCATGTCGTAATTAATAAGGCATGGTATCTTGACTATGTGATTCAATACGAGGTTCGCCTGAATGGACGCTTAATACATATTGATATTTTTGTTCCCTCCGAATTAACAAAATATACAGTGTATGGACCTCATGAGTATGGACCTCGTATGGTCTTAAACCTAAACTGGCTAACCCGATAGAATAGAATGTGAGGATAGCCGATCCCTATTCATTAACTATACATTGATGTTTTATAAGCTGACCACATCTGTAATATTTTCCGAATTCTTAGACACAGTACAAATAATACGATACTTAATGATATCATTTAGGAACAAATTGTTACTCCAAGCAGATATAGCATCAACTGCGGCACTATTCCGGTCATAACTCGTTATAACAACAATAAATACAAACACCACATTATATTGATGATGTTATAATGAACATTGTGCAACATTCTTAATTTAAATTCCATTTCTAATTATAGTCAAACATAAATTGTATCTTCGATAATCGACACGCGGCCGTGGGCGGGTCGCGCTGCACGGCCGGCCGTTGTTATGTAACGTCGAGTTATGCTTATGAGCGATTTGGATCAACACTTGATCTTAATAGTGGACCTTATCACGTGATCCACTTTGATTGTGCGTCTCGGTGATAACACCTGATGTGTTTATTAGTATTGTCTTCTAGAGTGTTTCTTTTACGTGTCGTTGACAGTACCGAATGGAAACGTGATCGACCGTGTTCATAGGACAATTACACACACGGTCGTCCGTCTCCAAAATATGTGACTTAATTCTTATATTATGGTCGACAGACAATGGTAAATATACTACTTTATAAATACATACATAAATACACCCAGACTCGCAGAACTTAAACGTAAATTATGGTTTTCTACGTGATCCAATCATAAATGTAAGTCACCAATATAGATCACCGTGTCGCGATACTGAAGTGGCGATGGGCAGGGGAGCACATTGTGCGAAGAACTGATGGGCGATGGGGTATCAAGGTGTTAGAATGGCGACCCCGCAAGGGAAAGCACAGTGTCGATAGATCCCCCACGAGATGGACTGACGATCACAAAAAGGTCGCGGAGAGCCGCTGGATACAAGCGTCACAAAATTGTGTATTGTAAAGATTCCATGAGACTTATATTCAGCAGTAGACGTCCATCGATTCAAGAGAGAGAGGTCCTCGGTGGTAAACGAATCGGAGCTCGGAGCTGAACGCGCGGTTACTGCCTGCGCCAATGGATCAGCCAATATCTAATGTACTAAGTAATTCCGATAAAAATAATTCAATATTATACATACTTTACTTTGACCTAATGGTGTCGGTTAAACAAGTAGGCCACGTTATCGTGACCTTTATATATTTTACAGCAGATGACGTGTGAGATTCATTGCACGAATCTCCGATTATCCCATTGATCACTATAAGTGTTTCGCAATTCGCTTTACGACACTAAGAGTGGTGTTATTGAGTCATTACTGTCCGACATCCGTTGTGATGATCACCGCGACTTACCGGCCAATTCGGACCCTGAGGCGGTCGATTTTTTCAACGTTATACTCGTACGTGTTATAAAAGGTTTATGGTCGCATGCTTAATGTTACAGTAGGGATGTGACTAGTGCAGTTTTATTTACAACCGTGTAACATAGTCAGCCAATATACCCAAATTATTTAACGTAACGTAAGACATTTGGCTTTCGTATTTAACTTCGTAGATTTTTTTCTAGTGCGTAACATAAATGTTTAGCACTAGCGGTTCCTGCGACTTCTTTCACATCGACTTTAGTGTTGACATATCGTCACTTACTTATAAGTTTCAATTGTGTGAAATTTCGTTTATATTTCTCCAGCGGTTTTGCTGTGAACGTATAACAGACAGAAAAACGTGCACGTTTATAATATTAGTATGATTTATAGCTATTTTATTTATTAGTATTATTATTTTATATACCTAGTTATCTTCCTAGTTGTATATAATAGCTTTTTTATATTATACCAATAAATATCACCGAGGTAATTTGTTTTAGAGGTCTATTATTAAAATCTATCTAGAATATACCTAGAATATATCCCTCTTCTTACCAAAGTGTCGTTAAATACGACTAAGTTGATGTAAAGCAGGCTATCCCACTATAAGTGGGATAAGGGCAGGAGGATGATGATGAAATTAGTAAAAAAATATACAAGAAATGTAAAAAAAAAAACATCCCTATAAATTGTAGTAAATTAAAAAGAAATTCACAATAATTGTGCAGTTTATGAACCGACCAATCTCAGTGAAAGTATGACAGTTACGTGATTCAGTTTTTCAGCCTTATGGCAACTTTTAATAAAGAGCTTATTAAAATACACTCCAATACTTAAATGGTATTTTGATTGCTTGAATTCCTGGCTTCTAAGTATTAACTAGAAAAAAAAATAACGGCTTGTTACTATCCCACTGCTGGGCATTGGCTTCCTCTCTCCGTTTTTGGAGAGAAGGGTTTGAGCTAACCAACCACAATTCTTTATGCAGATTTCCACACGATGTTTTCCCTTCACCGAAAATCGTGAGATAGTATGCAATTATCAGTTAAACACACAAGTTTTTAATAGAAAAACCATTAGTGCCTGCCTAGGATTTGAAACCGTGCTCCCTCGAAAGAGTCCTACGGTCTCAACCCTGAGCTATCTCACATCATTTAGTAGTAACTTTTAACGGTAGTATAGGACATTATTTATTCCGAGGTGTTTATTTTGGTATATACTTTGTATATAATTTACGAGCCATTCCCCGCCGGCTCGGGGCGAATCTATCGACCGTCTCTGTGGCTATTTAATTCCGTCATCGGCTATAAAGCCAAGATTGTTTCGAAGTGAGGACATGTTCAAAGGACATACAGTAATAATTCCCTTGCCGGTGAGTTGTTGAACCGAAGGCGTTTACGAACAAATAAAATAATCGTAAAACTATCCATTATGTGAGGCACACATTTGAAATTCAAATGTGATCGCGTTTTTATTGTCATCTGCAGTTCGTGTATTGCACGCACGCTGTACCGGGCTCAGTATGAATATGCAGTATCTGGATTATTATTTAATCATAACAAGAAATTGTCTCATTGGTACAGCACAATTAATTGAAATATGATTTGTAATTTTTTGTATGACGGAATTTTTGGTATGACAAATTAAGAAATAGACAGAATTAAACAGCATCCTGCTGCTACACGCAGTTGACGCGCAATAACGCCGTGTAAAGAGCTCATGAACAAGGTCTCCGGATGGGCTTAAACTAGTTGGGCTCATCCGATTAGATAAGACGTGAGTATAGCTGGTTCTATACATTAAGTGTAAAAAATTAATTTATGTCCCAATTCTTCATTTCAATCTTAATACGCATATAGTACGGATAACTGATGGGCGCAGTTGTAAGCCTAACGTTGGACCACTGCTACGTGAGAATGTACCTTAAAAGATCGAAAAGCCGCTGGATCTGGACAGCGCAGATTATGTAATAATATAAGATTATGTAATAAAGCAGCAGATTTTTAGTAATTGGACAGAAAAAGAAGACGAATAATTTACAAATTGTCTTATTCAAATTAAACGTCTAAGGGGGGCTTTTCCAGATTATTCGATCGCATAACAGTAAGGTTGTTTATGGACGAACAACAAGCTGCTGAGAATTCGTGAAATTGGATCTGAAACCACAAAATAAGAAGACGTATTTTTAGTACCCACTAAACAAGCAGAGCTCATTATTCTTCAGTGTTGACTTCTTGATTGCTAAAGGTACCTACTATGTTAAACCTTGGTTATCTGAGAACACGGCCTATCTGCGTCCACGCCACTCTTCTGCCATGCTTGTTGTAAAGCATACCTTAACGGTGTCAGTGCATTGTGCAGGTAGTTCGACCCAAGGTCTTCTTTTGTATAATTTACACACCAGAATCAGCTTGTTGTCTTCGAGCTTTGAGGCCACAATATGAAAGAATTTGCAGATTGTGGACTGCTCATTATAATGATCATCAAAATTTAATTTTCACTTAAATCTGCATTCATTTTAAAATGAACAATATTTCATAAAATTGTTTAGGTATCTAGATTCGTCCTTTCTACTGTAGTAGTAGAAACCTGCACGTATATGCTAACAAATGGTTCTATCGTGTGAGATAAGTCTATGTTAGATATAATTTGCATAATAAATTGCTTCACATTACAGCTACAAACAGCTTATCCTGTTATGCGAATGATTTGTAAGTATAATAATATTTAGTTACAGTGATGTCTTGTGATTTTTACATAATAAAAATAATATCGACATGTATGCGATGAATACATTGTGCAACTGCGTATACTAATTTATTCGGGAGACATCATCAGAAAAAAATAACAGCAAGGAGCATTTAGTTGGACAACGTCGAGTCGAGGCAGTCAAACTCATGGATGATGGTCAACAAGATGATTATGTCCAATTACGGGTTGTTCACAAAATGCCCAAGGTAAGAAAGAGTAAACAGCAGTCGCAATCCACAGGCCCATTGTAAACACGACTACCAGAAACTTTTGGCAAAGAGATTTTGAAATGTTAATTTAGCAATACATTACCTATTGTTTGTAACGGTTAATATATAGTCCTATTTTAATATAGTCTTTAATCTAGTTTAAGGACCAACATACTTTGATGAACAGTGTTAAACAATTAATGTTAAACAAGCGCAAAAACAATCTTTAATTTGATATCTTAACCACCAGTTGTTTGAGTACGCCGTGTGGTATCCGGCTAAATAGAATAGTACCACCCTCATTTCTTACCGAGGTGTCGTAAAAGGCGACTAAGGTAAGTTGACCCACCGTGTGGTATCCGGTTTAGTAGAATAGACCACCCTCTTTCTTACAGAGGTGTCGTAAAATACGACAGAGGTAAGTTGACGTCAGGCAGGCGGCCGGTCATAAAAACGCAGCCAAATCATGTGACAGCATGTTTCTAACATGTTGTGCCGACCTCACTTAGAGTGGGATAAGGGCAGGAGGATGATGAACCACCAGTTGTTTGAGTAACATTGATGGCATATACAATTGCGCTAATATTTTTATGTCCAAATATTAGCATTCACCTTCATTGTGGGTGTCTACTTTTTGACTCGATTTAAATGTGTTCTTTTCTATGGCTTGGGATGCAATTTCACATAAAAAAGCCTACTCACCTCCCACCACCAATCTTAATTATAGATAGTTAATGTTAACTTAATTCCATAAAAACACATCGCAAAAACAAGAGGTATTCGTGTGAGGCAATAAGCATAGAGAATGTCGAACGGCCGCCCGGGACCCCTCAAGAAGCTCTGCAGGAAACCCGGAAGAGATAAGACCTAAGTAATGCCGGGGCAATTTTAATATTAAACAGCGTCTGTGGCACGACGCCGGCTATCTCCGCTCGCGCCGTGCTCTGTGTGAAGAGGGCGCAAGATAACCTTCGTATCGTTTCCATGAATGTAAATTTCGCGAAGTTCCGTGTGGCCGCGCTTAGATTGCCGGCTATCTCGTGGCCAATAAAGGCCCATTGGAGGCGAGCAAAGCGCTACAGGATCTAATTTATATGTAACAAAACAAAATACTATTGATAAACAAAAAATTGTAGCCATTTTATTAATTTATCATTATGTAACACTGCAATTTGCCCGTTTAAGTATAATCCTACTTATACTTATGTTTTGAGTAATTTAATTTATGTAATCCTCAATAGTAAAGTAGGCTATCTGTATTAGCTTCCTATTATTATTACGCATTGGTATTTATTCTAGGTCAAAGCCACCTGTCACTTCTATATCCGAGTCAACGGTGTATCAGGCTTTACGATTAAGCAAATTGTGAGTCATGTTCTACAGACAAGTCGTGGGTTTAATTTGGCGCGGCCCGATAAGCGCTGTCGTGGTACAAATCTGGTACAAAGTGTCCCATTATTGGTGATATTGCTGCGATTTGCAGCGGTCCCGTAACTCGACGTCACCCACCGCTCTGAAGGCATCGGACATTGATCTTTTATCAAAGTTAACATTGACTTCGTTGAAGTACGTTTGAAATATAGCGACTGACCTAGTTACTAAGTCAAAAGTACGTGAAAAGACTGGGACGAACTATCTGTAAAATATATAATCTCACTTTAAAGACAGAGATCTTTCTTCAGCATTTGTTCACTAACTAAAGGAAAATAAGAGATGTTTTTATTAAAGAAAATGTTAAAACGGTAGTTTTAACATTTTCTTTCTCTTTTCTAACTATATGTATAAAAAGAAATAAACAAAATAAATAATTTTGCCACTAAATGGTCTGTTAATATAAAAGAGATTGCATATGGTTACACATTATATACGATCTCAGTTCCAGTACACATGGGTAAGATGAGATGCTGATATGAGAGCAAATTGTCCAACTATTATAAGTACTCTTTGAAGAATTTTTTTGATTTTGCAGCATTTTTAAGTTTGTATGAAAATTTTCCAAATAAATGGGGTAAATCTGTGAAAACCTAATTTGGTCATAGTATTATTGCATCTCAATTATTTGGTAAAGTTTTAATGCATTTTAATTATTTGAAGATAGTGTTATTATATTTTATATAACATCGCGTACCGAGATCTAGTTAAAATAAATGAAATCTTAGTCTTTACTTAAACTACTATTACAAACCAGTATCATGAAATTAAACAGCTCAAATATTTAAATGTTGGCAAGTGTTTTCACGCCTTTTCCCCCGCAGCCCCGTCGTCAACACTTGCGCTACCCCACTCCCCTGGTCCAGGCTCCGTGATGTGTGCACCTCGCCCACGGGCCTTATCTCACAACTTCGAGCTCAGCTCTCGTGTTTCCCAAGTCATCATCTATTGCGAGCTATAAGACGTTTGTTGGATACGGCAAATCACGTTGTTAAATACAGTCTCAACCACGGAGTATCGATTGCTAAAGGGATTGTTCTACAGATAAGTTGCTGCATTACTGAAAGTTCGGGATTCCTACCGTTTATATTTCCCAAATTAGTCTGAGAGTCGTCGTGGCGGTGGCTAGTTAGCACCCCGATCAATCCAGACTTTTCAGTATCAATATATTAGAAGATCTAAGAAGATTATAATTACTAATTTTTTTTTCGAATTGACAATATGCTGTTAGCCCTAATGGCTTTTACAGCGTCACCAGGCGGGACGGGCGAGCGCAGAAGCATCGCCAAGGTTGCAATAATTACTATGAATAAATAGTATGCTAAAAACGTGGGCTGAAAATGCGCTGTTAAAATATTAATGAAATTATTTGAAACAAGTGGTACTAAGGAAATCGCTGGTGCAACTAGTACAATTGTAAAATTACCTCATCCGTAAGAAATCCCGTGTTAGTTCCCAGATGTCGGTACGTGCTGTTCGCACTGGGCCTCTCTTTATTCAGTTAATCGTGAGATGTTAACTCGACCCGCGCACGGCTATTTCACGGCAATTCTTTTTGTGTCTAACTTCAATTTGTTTTTACGTTTCCGAGAATCTAGACAGTTTCAGATGAATTTAACGTATTCCCAAAGCGGACAGCCTAGATTCTATCTTCTCGTGGCGAATCGTAAACTTATTGATTCTCTTTTTCTTGTATTCACAGTTTATATTTCCTCGTCAGATTTGTTCCGTTCTAACCGTTTAATTGATTTTTATTTAACGTGATATGAAATATTTATGCATTGCCACTGATAGAAAATTTGATACGTGACTTTGTTTTATTAAAATACTAGTAGAACGGCGACATCCTTCATATCAAGTTTAGTGCTAAAATATCCTCAATTATGCGTTGTCTTTTTCCTGTACCCGGGGTAATATTTAAAAAACCTGAGTGCTCCACCAAGCTACTGGTGACGAGGACAGGTTATCGTTTTGTCACAATGTCCCTATCCTCGTCAACAGAAACTCTGAACCCCACACTACGCCACCTCATAGCCAAACCATAGCCAACGCACAGACGAGACAGTTGAGTGCCATAACCATAGGCCATAACCATAAGCCAAAGCCAATTTGCCATATTGTAGCACGCCTTTGTCAACATAAGCCGTAGCTAGCAATTTTTTGTGTGCCTGTTGACATATAAGTCTATAGCCCGTGACTGTGGTTAATTCTATTACATTACGATTACAAATATGGAAAAAATATGTTAATATTTAAGTAACCATGCCCCCATATCGTCCCCTATGTTTCGTATGTCTGGATTGACACCAAAAAAAAACTACAGTGTAACCATAATAAATCAGAGCGTTCGAACAACGGATTACAATGTTTTGCATCGTCTGACACAGTCACTTGTCGTGACATTAAACCGTTACCTTTGATGTAAGCGTGACGTTCCAATTTGTGTCCTAAACTATCAACTTAATCGATGCCGTCAAATAAGATGTCAATCTATTCAAAATACTTTTGTTAACGTGGGCCCAAAATTCAATCTCAAATACGTTATTTGGTATCCATTTTTCTACTAGAACGTGTCTTTTATGTTTTTCATAGACTGTTGGTCTACTGACTTACTTCAATTTATGTATATTTATAGTTGGGTAATTATTTTTGAGAGCACGTCTTATTTACAGATTATATAAAATATGACATGTTATAGCATAACACCATAAAATTTGTCATATAGTTGTTGAGTACATAATTATTTTGGATCAATCATGGAAACTGTATCATCTGGTAATGGCGAGCCTAATGGTTTCAAATCCATAATTTGCTTAAATTAAATAGTTATCTCTTTAACGTCTACTTTAAAAGCTAGGAATGACTACAGCTCCACTTTTTACTCTCTTTATTCGGTTTAAAGTCCTTTCTGCTTAAGTTTAAATGTTTCTTGTCAAAGTTATATGAAGAATGATATATGTTTGTAAATGCGATATTTACATATTTGCTGCTGTCGTCCTATATTTTATGTAATTAAAATAATTTATAGAATTAGGCGTTACTTTGCGGAGATCCATAATACAAAAGTAATAATAAAATTATTTTGCTATAATCCGCGATGAAATTCATCGCGGATTACTACTTTTGTATTAACTATGTGTCTTTATAATTAGTATTATTACATTATTAGTTCTTGATATTCTTTATTCTCTTTTGTTTTAAATAAATTACATATTTGGCGGTATATAAACGCTGGTTATATATTTAAAGCCTAAAAAACCAGCTCGTCACTAACCTACGGCTGCCTATCTCTTTTTTTAGACAAGGACAAAGAAAACTAATGCAGATTGCTAAGTCACATGTTTCCCAGGAATTCCCCAGAGATATACAGGTTTTCCAGATGTTTTCCCTAACTGAAAAGCGCAACTGATAAATTGTAAATGAACAAGATTTATAAAAATTCAAACTTGCCTGTCCGGATTTCGTTCAGCCGCCATCTATTTTCAAAATTTTAAGCTTATAACAGTAACTTACTAAGTATAAAGAATATATATTTTTTTTATTCTGTGATTAAAGGGCTTTTACACAAGAATAGTTTAGAATATTTTTGGTTTTGGTATATCCTTTATATAATACATCAGTATATGGAAGAAAATATTCATTTCTTTTTCTTATGTGAACTAAAAATCAAATCAGTGTCATATTGTCCTAGAACAACAACCATGTTTATGTCAGTCTCGATTGTAATCGCGTCCAGACATATTTCCAAGCTATTTGGTTATATTGGCAACATTCCAGCTCGTTCCCTCTTATTTATGTTATCACTCGGGAATATATATTAAAATGATATACACGTATTCTAAACAATCTCATCTCGTTTCGTAAATACTTTCGTCCGAATTAGATACATTTAGAACTCTTTCAGACGACCGATTTGAAGCACGATTTAACTGCGGACCTAGAACTATAACGACTGAAAATTGTTGTTGTTATTGAATATTGTGCTAATCTGATAGCTAAACTAGTCGCACACGCATCATCGATTCAATGCATATCATGCATCGAATTCAGATTAACGCAATTTAGAAAAAGCTTTGTAGGAATAAAATCGCAAATCTAGACATTCTTCATAGCTACTAAAAAATTAATCGCATTATCATTTAGGATTCATTTATTCAAGACTGTGTTTTAAAACATCAATGTGTAAAAGAGTCATAAGTTTCAACACAAATTTATTTATGTCGAATTGTCATTTCATGGTAGTTTACGTCCTATTCCGTATTATTTAGGATCTTTTACGATGCGTTTCTCACCTCCGATTTGTTAATCTTTTTGCGGTGCTTTGTCCACCGTAGCTACGGTACTTTGTAACAAAATGTTGCTCTTCAATTGAATAGTGTAGGTATCGTATAAATTGAATTAGAAAAGGGGAAACATAAAGTATTTGAACTGTTACTGCTGCAATGTGCGGTTAAGTTGGGTTGCTGATCATGAATTACAAAGTGATGTAAATACTAGTTACTCGCTAGAGTCAATAGGTCAAACGAATATATTTTTTGTTTAGATATTCAATAACTTGAAACTACTCCTAGTTACAGACAGCTGTATTGCTAAACGGTTTATCGATTACTAAAACATTAACTCTCGAGTCGTGGTTTTTATCTTCACTAAAGTTTTTTTTTAATTTCCTAAAATTTTCAGTTTCATAGTTTAACGTAACATTAACACAGGTTTCAACGTACTGTAAACTTAATCAATACTTGTATCTGTATTAAAAATAAACGTGTTGGTCATTAAATACTTTTCAGATGACGAACCTCACCTTAATTCTGCCGCTAAACATAACGGCTATATTAATGTAGTTCCCATCGCTGAGCTAAGATAAACACTACGCGTTATTTATGATATTCTTTAGTTAAAAGTCGTTCATTCGTTTAATAGTAATAAATTAAGAGTTTTTCGCTATTTTTCGCTACAAATATAGGAATGGAAAACACTTTAATGAAGTTAATATTTTTGCTGCGTGGTTTCTATCATGTCAGATACGCGTGATTTCGGGCGTATATATTGTAAGACAAAAATGGAATTTTGTTATTGTGAAAACCAGGACTTACCTTTTTTACATGAGAAAACCCTGCATGGATGCTGCCATCCTCGGGAAGCAGTATTGGAGTTATGCCAGAATATTATCAGCTAAAACTTCATGATTCTAAAAACTTAAGTCATTGTAACGGGGACAGTGGAATACTGCTTTGTCTTTTAGAGTTACGTCCAAGGCGCCATAATTTATAAATACACAAATAAGAGATTTTAATGGAGATCCATATCCCCACCCAGTAAAAACTTAAAGTAAAATTCTAATACGATGTTTTAATTTAATCCCTTTATACAATAGTGAAATACGAATCGGTAATAATTGAATGTTTAGAGGTGTCTCAAACGTATCTTAGTTTAAGTTAGTATTGGGATATCCATCCGCTCAAATATATGAAAATTTATTCCAATTAACAACGAACTAACATAAACGTCCACAGCCTCCAGTGGATGTCTGCAAGTGAAGCGCTGGTGATAAACACATCTCATGTATCTAAAGCTCCATGAACAGAGACAAATGAATGTCGCTCTCGATTAAGCTTTCACTTCTGTACCTCAAATTCCAGTATGTAAATCGGCTAATTATCATTAATGTGCATAAAATTATCGACATCCAGTCTTGGTTATCTGTGAGCTGGTATAAGACATGCTTATGCACATCCGAGCCAAATAAACGATACAGTTAATCAAATGGCTTTTATCTAAAACACTTCATTTTGTTTGTAAATTCATGATCCGCCCACGGTGATCATTGCACTGGGGCAGTCATGTGTTTATCTCTTACGTCAACTGCAGTTGGTTTATGGGCTTTGGAATTGGCTACGTATGGTCATGCATCAATATTTTCGTACAATTTATGTACCATTCATTGATTCATTACAAATTTTATACTATTGTTTGTTGTAACCTTATTTTATTTGTCTACAACGTAAATTATTCTCTTAAGTTCTTGTTTACTTATTGAAGTCTTTATGTTTGGTATGCCTATATGATTTGCAAATCTATTTTTTTTCGCATTGACAATATGCTGTTAGTCCTACTGGTTACAGCATCGTCATTCAAATAAAGAAATAAACGACTAACACTGATTGCTCACCAAAATTAATTTGGGCTACGCTATACTTTATTGTAATTTACCACAAAACAACTGTTTTGAATAATGTCGCTAAGCGTGCATTGATAATATAAATATGTATTCTTTTAAATCTTGATGAGCAAATATAGGCAACAGTGTTAGGGCGATCCACCATCTCCCTCCTATTTCTGGAGGTGACTGTTGCGCTGTTCATAAGGAGTGTATAACTTGTTCAGCGGCCGTCAGTTCTCACCAGAGATGAAATTCACAAAGTATTGTCTAATTACGATCGGACACTGACGGACGGCGTGTTTGTCCGTCTAAATCACTCATACGTCGCGGCGGACGGGCGTCGCGACGCTCGTCGCTACACTCCACTTATATGGGAGTTGGTTTTGAAACAAGTGATATTTTAATGTTCCGATTGCAATTTCTAATTCGCACTAATATTTATAAACGTGAAAGTATGTCTCCTTTTTAAACTTTAACGGGTAACCCGCAAAGCGGATCTAAAGGATTTAAAAAAAGAGTTTATTCCTTCGTGAACACGAAAAAACATTAAGATCATACTTAAAGACACGATTCGGAGATCAAGCTTCTTTTTTTTTGAAGTCTTATTTTTCTGTATGTCCTTAATAGAAGCCGAAACAGCTGGACCGATGTTAATGAAATTTTCTCAAAACCTTTAAAATTTTGCGGATGAGCCTGTAAGGATGATACTGTAGTTTGGTGGCGATCGGTGCATTTCTTTAAACTTTTGAGTTCGGTTTTGAGGGGAATTCGAAACGAGATTGAGCCACAGCAACGCGTGGCCAGACAGCTGACACGTAAATACTAGTTAATATTATAAGTGCGAAATTAATTTTTTTTAATTATTTTCTGAAACAACAGTAGAATTAACAATTCAGAGCACCTGTTAACAAGTTCACTTAAATAAAGAATTTTGAATTTCAATAAAAAATACTATAAAGGTCGAGCATCGATCGAAATGAAATCGATAGAATTTCACTTTCGTTATATCCGTCTGATCCGCCCGCATCGCCGCACCGTCGCCGTCCGGACATAGTGGCAGATGGCGGTGCGCCGTCAAAGCCCGGCGTATTGATATCATTTAGCGGTAGCGCCCGAGGTGCCATAATGGTGGGCTGGTGGGCGCCGGAATTTTGATTGAGTTCGGACCGAACGGACACAGCCAGCGGAAGATTTATCGATCCCCGTGACGTGAGGCAGCTGTGCGGAACTGGTATGGGTTATGTAATGCTTAAGTGGAGCGATTGCATGGGTGTGGTAACGATCTCAATTGTTATTAGAAACTAACGAATTCCTGCAGCTAAGACTAATAATCACATATAATCATAGACATACGTAGGTATAATTATTAGATTAGGATAATTAGGAAAAGGATAAATAGTATAATGATTAGGATATAGGATTGTCAAACAACCTTGGTTGGGGAAGGATAATGGCTACAAAACATGAATACTAAATCCCATAGTTGATAGGAGCATACTGATGCTTGATTCCAACTGGGACTCAATGCTACCAGGTGACTGCTAGGCTTGAGTTAGAGCGTATGAGCTTGCGTTTTGAGATCTCTGTCAGAGCAAGATACAGCGAGGCTGGCCTTCATAAGAATGTTAACAACGATATATGAGTAACAACTTGCATAACAACGTCGTAAATCAACCGATTTGTACCTAGTACAAGTTAGCCAGAAGCGCTTATTGTTTTAGATTTGAAAAAAGCCCGTTTGCTTGTCCGTTTTAGTATTGGGCTGCTAATTGTGCTCAAAAGGATCACAAACATTGAGTCACACGTGGTGAGCCACTCAATGGATGAGCTATGTGCGGGATATAGTGATGCGACCAGCTCCGAACCGACGTAGACACCAATATTAAATTAGTCCAAAAAACGTTCCATATAATGCTGACGATCAAATAACGATGACAAACACAGGCAGACATTATACACATACAACGTCTTTGCTAGCAAAGACGGACCTAGTTTTCTGAAGACGATTGGTCATTGTTTCTCACCACACTCCAGTCATACCACAGACTCTCTTTTACACTTTTACCACTAAGCCGTGTTTCTGGCCCCTCAAGAGGCCCTTAGGACTACGTTCCTCGACGCTAGTGAGTAATAGTAGTGTGTACTGCCCACATTTAACAACCTTTGGATATAATTCTGCCCTCGCCCGTCGCACACGGTGACACTGTCAAGCCATTACAGCTAACCGAATGCAGTCAGTTCGATAAGGAATTCCTACACTGACAAACAAACATCGAAGTCAACTTTTAACAGGATTGTTAGTATTTCCATGATTACACTATTACAATTTTCACGCATCTTTTAAATATCCTAATTAAGACGTATTTACAACAAAAGCGGCTGGTATCCGCAGCATCCCATCGCTCCACATCCCTAATGTGAGCGCGTAATGTTAGCTCTAAAGATCAACGAACCATCCATTGTAATAAAGTTTTCAATTTATTGCCCTTGATTATGTTAATTTATTATAAGATGGCGTTGAGATGCTGTTAGAGTGATGTTTTGTGGGTAGTTAATCCGTTGGGCAGCATTTTGGGTAAAATATCTCTCCCGATTGACGTCTTTGTTTTCCTAAACCGACCGCTTTTCGAGGTGTGACAGCAGCTTAAATTTCCAGCATCCATTAATTGTATGAAACTTATCAATTCGCAATTTGTGAAGGTTTGTTTGGGGCTTACATTTTCTATGGATTTGTTTCTGTTTGATGTAATCATAGTCTCTAAATTAGGATTATCAGTATATTTACTCTACGTAAATATATTAAGGTTCGCAATTGTAAACTTCATAGATATTGTTTGTGGAAACGATGTCAACGATGGAAACCATAAATTTTCCGGAACTAATTATAGACTGTATAATGACATTGAGATGCTGTTTTTCACTATTATTATTATATTATTATTATTAACGTATTATTGGTAACGTGCGGTCCATGGTATGCACCGTACACACCCATAAATAAACATATTTCCCATATATCTCAAGTACACCCGTCCACTGCTGGTGTCCGCGCCGGGCTACGGCCCGACGTGTAAATAATTGCGTTACGAACATTTAAAAACAACCGCGTGTCAAATAATATTAAATTTGTAGCCGTCCGTAGAATATAATAACGCAATAGAAATTACGAATACATACGAAAACAATAAATCCCGGTGACGTACGCCTTTCCCTTGTAAATGTTAATAACATACCTACTTCGCTTACTAATAACGCGACTCTTATCTCGCGTCTAATTTGTGTTGTACGACAAATGCGCCCGCTCGCTTAAGGCGAATATGCCCGCCATACTAATTTCCATTACCGAATATGGAATATGTAATTGTTGACGACGAAACGTATTGCGTCGTTGGAACGTAAGTCCCGTTCCGAACCTACTTTTTTATTATTTGCTACTGTGAAGCTTTAAGAGATGGAATTTCCATTCATTAGGGTTCTTGCCTTAACTATTTCGTAATAGATGACTAGCAGCCGCAAGGCTTCCTTAAATAATATCCCATTAAACCATACACAGCACATTTTATGTGCCGGCCAGATATTGATTTTCCTTCCCATAGAGTTAGCTTGCGAAAATAATAAATAACATTTTGGTATGTCGTTGTATACCAAAATGTTATTTACATTCACTGTTTTCCATGGACTGTCAAACGAAAGTGAGTTTTACCAAGCCCGGAACGTCATCTGTCCAATGTTCCCGCCGCTTTTTGTTGTTCAGACATGTATACAAACTAATCCCTTTCAATAGATATTTGAAAGTGAGCTTAAGCTTAGAACATTCAACAGGTATACCAATCACACTTCCTTTCGTACCTACTAGAGGCAAATTTAAACTACAATAAAGCAAAATAGTACAACCTGAACGTCTTGACTAAAAGACTAGAATGAAAATATTAGAAGATCAACTGTCCATTAGGTGTGCTGATTATTGGTATTAATGTTCATTGAAGCTCATCATCAATATAGGATATCGATAGAGACTTAGAATTTCCAAATTATCTTATCATGTATTATGAAAACTTTACTAAAACTAAAAAACAAATATTTGTTACAACGAGTGGGAGCTCGATGACTGTTTATGTATGATGTATAACGTGAGACTTCCCCTTAAAATCTCCTTTAAAACTTATTACTCTGGGGTTCAGAGGTGAACTAGATTACTTCAAGACGGAACAAACATAATAAAAGCCATTATTGGTCTCATGTTGACTTATTTAGGAATACGCATTGTAAGTTCCCCGGGGATGAGCCATGACTGGGATGCCTGGATTATTTCAATAAAATTTTGAATACTGATACCGAAGACTGAGGAATGTTCAGCTCAATAAAACCCATTAAAAATTGATCCTAGTAAGTTATGGCATCGTCTACATGTATGTAACGTGCGACTAAAAATGTTTCTATCACTAATACTTAACGACTTATCAATTAAATGTGCCCAAACCATGATCGTCAATAAACAGAAATAGAAAGTGATATCTATCCTGTGCATCACATATTGAAATAAAACTTTAATGTAGCATCTCGTAGCAGTAATTCTTTCGTAAAATTTTGAAGCAACAATGCGATGAAACTTCCCTCAGCAAACTCTTTCGTCTGCATTCAAGTACAAATGTTCTATAAAAGATAAGGTCAGGTATCAACACAGAAACCTTTCACTTAAGTACACCAGACCACGTTAGAGTATTACCATCCGGCCATAACAATATTAAAATTACAAACTGATACTCTCTTGGCCAATAATAGAGCCAGACAAGACCTATATCACAACAAAGGCCAAACTAAGCGACGAGTTGAACCATCAATAAGTACGGCGTCCCCTTACAAGGCAGTAGTACCTTTGTATGGCATATTCTAAATCAAATCGTATTTCGAAATGATAAATTTACCTTTGATACCCTGACATGGCCAACAATCCGCGGAGTAACTCACTGTGACACTAACATGAAATCGCAACCACTCGGGTTACAGAGAAAGTCCGGACAGGTACAGTCGGGGACAGGGGTGCTCGCGGGAAACAATGGTGGTGGCGGAAGAAACAAGTTTAAGTTAACTAATAAAAAAACCAGTTGACGTAAACCTTTAGGATGTTACCATAGTACCTGAAAGTGTTACAACCAGTCGAATATAGAAAATTATAATACTGAACAATGAACAATTATACGAATATAACTCAGTAAATTAGAATATAATTTAAGTTTAGCAATAACCGGTAAAGCAAGTCCTGAAAGTTTGAGTTCTCTATTTGTAAAGTGCTAGTAATTTTACTAGGTAACAACGTCTAAGGGCCTGTTTCACAAGTTACTGATAAAGTGTCGGATAGTTAACCGACAAATAAACTAAGTAGCATATAAATGTCTTTAAAAAGAAACTCTAAAAAGTGCCATTTGGAAATAGGTATTTGCTATCCAGCAGATAAACAAAATAACAGCCACATGATCTACCTGTTATTAGGGATTGTGCCTATCAGAAACCTAAGAAACGCAAAATTCCGAGGTATGTGTCAGATATGTTCCGAATAAGCTAACAGACAGGTTATTGGTAACTTGTGAAACGGGCCCTAAGTCTCTTAACCTAATAGCTTCGCTAAGTGGTCATGGCTCGACAAATATGGTTAACGTTGAGTAATTCTCCGATGAGAAGTTCAACTCCAGGGTATGCGATTCTTTACAATATGACACACAGTCTTTAAGTCACCAAATAATTGGGAGCAACAAAATAACTAGGGTTTAAATAATGGATAAAGCTAAATTGAAAAATATACAGAAATAGAGACTACTTTACCGTGCGAGTGTACGTTTCAGTGACACACAGACACAGTGCTTCGCTAAAGATCTGCGCGGTGTCGCGTTACATCCACACCTACCGTTGGAACGAGCAAGGTGCATTCATGGAGCTACGTTTGATGAAACAACTTGGATGAACTTAATTTGTAAGGAGTAACTTACTAATTAAATTACATTGACAAAACCATTTGATATGTAAAATGTAACTCACTAATTAAATTTGCTAAAACCACGAAGATATCATCTATCTATACTAATACACGAGCAATCGCCAGCGGCTCCATTAAAACCGTAATATAGTATTTTGATAACCACAAAAACGGTTAAAGAAGATAAACTTTAAAAGCTAGACATAGGCTGTAGCCGACTTTTATAGAGGAAAAATTTTTAAATACTTGATTTTTAAATAACTTTCATCGTTTACTTAGCGAACGCCAGGAAGCTTAAATTTTGCCGTTTACGTAACATTTTTTATTGCTGCTCCTCTCCTATTCATCTTAGCGTGATGTTATCTAGCCTATAGCCTTCCTCGATAAAAATATATATTTGTATAGATAACTTTATGTATTACTATAGCTGAATTTGAAAAATTCCTTAAGTGTCAGATAGTCCATTTATCGAGGAAGGCTATAAGCTATATAACATTACGCTAAGATGAATGGGAGAAGAGCAGCAATATAAATATTGCGAAACGGCAAAATTTAAACCTTTCTTTGCGTGCGCTAAGTAAACGGTGAAAGTTATTCAATAATCACTTATTATTAACTCAGGATAAATACTTTTATGTTCAAAATTTGAATTCTGGAAAAAAAATGTGATACACTGATTTCCATGCGTGCGAAGGTGCTAGCACAGCTAATCTTTCATATTTTTATAACAACTTTCAGGCAAAAACGTAAAAACATAGAAGCACTGAGCTTTCAAATCCTTACTTCAAATACTCCTTCCAAATATGTCTCGTTTTCGGCCATGTGTAAGAAAACTTACAACTTACATTAAGGCACTTTGGCATCTTTCGTAATAAAATAATTTTATATAAGTGTCATTTGGACGTCGACGAATGATGTTGAAATAGTATAAAAGTTGTCACTATGTAGCTAATTAGAGCACAATTATCATTAATGGGTTCATCACACTTTATTGATGGTCCATTACCTAATAAGGCAATAAGATCATAATTCATTACGGTAATATTATGGCCAGCCATAAATGAAGGAATAGAAGAATCTATTAAGCATTATTTATTGCTTGATTGATAGCGGGTCCTTATCTGATAAACTGGTAATATGTTTGAAACGGAAATAAAATATTATTATATTTATTAAAAGTTTATTTTATTTATAAAAAATCTATTATCATACGTTGAACTAAACTTTACATTCCAAACCAAATTATGTAATACTAGCTTTTACCCGCAACTTCGTTCGCGTGGACTGTTGTCGCGTGATTTGTTGAAAATAGATGGCGCTTTTCAATATCATACTATTCCTGTAGAATTATCAGAATTTCTATAGCTTTTACGTTACCCAGGTGTATAAGGAATAATTGTACCAAATTTCATCAGTATTGGTTCAGCGGATTCACCGTGAAAGAGTAACAAACATACTCACAAACTTTCGAATTTATAATATTAGTAGGATATGATGTATTTTTTGTCATAGATTTGAAACTGTTAACAAAACAAAGAGATTTTGCTGCAAAAACTGCGTGGAATCTCGTTATATCTTCATTTCATAAAATAATAATTTTAAAAGATATTAAATCAGTGTCATATGACGCGCGGTAGATAGTCATTTAATGTACCCATAAATTACCTTAACAGCCATCAATCGCCATAACTTAACGTCCATTACGACAAGAGCTCCCAAACTACAAGTGAACTGTACATAATCAACCATATAATTATGTCCATTATCCGTTATCACTTTCCGTCAGGTTCTTTCTAGGCAATGATCTAAAAACTATCTATGTCTATAACATAATGTTGTCATCATCATCCTCCTACCCTTATCCCACTCTAAATCTGGTCGGCACAACATGTTATAAACATGTTGTCACATGATTTGGCTACGTATTTTACGATCGGCTGCCGTCAACTCACCTTAGTCGCCTTTTACAAAATCTTGGTAAGAATGAGGGTGTTATATTCTACTCACACGGCGGGTAGACTGATAATATTGTGTTAAAATATTACTTAATAGATCTAACTGAATTTACGCCGTATGGTATCCGGCTGAATAGAATAGTACCACCCTCATTTCTTACCGAGGTGTCGTAAGAGGCGACTAAGGTAAGTCGACCGCCGTGTGGTATCCGGCTGAGTAGAAAAGACCAACCTCATTTCTTACCATGGTGTCGCAAAAGGTGACTTAGGTAAGTTGACACACCGTGTAGTATCCGGTTTAGTAGAATAGACCACCCTCTTTCTTACCGAGGTGTCGTAAAATACGACAGAGGTAAGTTGATGTCAGGCAGGCGGCCGGTCATAAAAACGCAGCCAAATCATGTGACAGCATGTTTATAACATGTTGTGCCGACCCCACTTAGAGTAGGATAAGGACAGGAAGATGATGATGAGATCTAACTGAATTTCTCTAGATCGTCGCGTGTGTAACTAGATATACTTACGAGTACACTAACCTAATCACGTCCCAACGGTCGCTATCAGTTTGCACCTCGTTAAGCTCTCTGACCCACATCGCACAGCAATTGCACCTCGTTACACTAATTACAGCCTCCGCACGCACAAACAAATCTACGGCAATCACTCGTAAGGTGTAAACTAGACCTTGCTAATGTACGTATTTGCGATCACGACTTATCACCGCTATCGCTGCATATTTATTATCAGAGGTAACCGCGACTATGTTCTGGCCAACTTAATTTAAGTGCCCTTAATAATAATGTGTTATGTAAAACAAAACGGATTTTTTTTATTACAGGATAAAAAATCTGTCTTTGTTCTACACAACTCATGTTACCCCGGTGTAATTGTACCGAATTTCATGAACATTGCTCTAACGGACGGCTAATCGTGAAATCGTAGCAGACAGACAGAAAGCCTTTAGCATTTATAATATTAACTTGGATACCGGCTCACTTGACATAGTTCAGACTTAGATATATATTATAATCTACATAAACAAAATGATAGGCATCCGCCTTAGAGAGCGTACTGTAATCTTCAATAGGGCGCTGTATATAATGGGACGACATCCTCACGAGACACACGTCTCCAGCATCTCTAGCGGCCGGTATAGCGACAGTCACTTTACACTTAAACGTGAATCATTCTAAACTCATTATTAGAGACATGTAGTTTTCTCCGATCGTGTTACTCGTGTCGGGAGTCGCGCCGGAACATTAACTCCATCTTAATGTTCGACGGTCAGCATTTAGATTAGGTAATTACCAGTGATACGGGCACTGCCTGTTTCAAGTAGTAAGCACTTACGCTTGTTTAAATCCAGTATACTATTAAATATTGGGTGAACATGGTCTTCCTAGAACAATATACTTGTGACATATGTGACGGTTGGCTTTGAATGGATTCATTAAATGTCCTTCGACAAGAAGATTTTAGAATCATTCCATCTGCTGGGTATATGAGAAGAAATTGGAGCTTACCAACCACACTGCTCTAATGCGGATTGTTAGATTACGTATATCCCTACAATTCCTCTAGAGATGCGGATTTCCTCACGATGTTTTCCTTCACCGAGAAGCGTATGATAAATTGCAATTATCAATTAAACGCTTTAATTTTCATAAAAAAAAACTCCATAGTGGCCAGCTTTGATCTCGTGTCCCCTCAAAATAGTCGCACGTTCTCATTGCAGCGCAATCACAGTTAATTCCTTCACGTGATCTTAATTTAGAACACCAACAATGACATTTGTTAAGTACATATTGAAAGTATGTTATTCTTTATCAATTAACTTTTTGCTCGTGTCAGTCAAAACTGTCCACGCCATTAATACTGTTTGTTTCAGGACATTATTCTCGTCGTTGCTGCATTAAACCTAGATTGATACTAGATTATACATATTCGGCATCTCCGCCGGCTGCGGCCAGTCTGAGAGCGGTGTAATTTCCTCACATAATTCGCTGCGATGTTAAGATTGCCGGTTGCTGGCTGCTGATTTGATAAACTAGTGCTAACAAGCGACCCTATCGGTGTTAGAATCTGACTTTTAACGTAATAATCACAATCTTTTGGTGTATGTTCACGTCGCCTCGGGTTAATGCGTAAAAGCGCTCCATTTTCCGTCCGAGCTAAATTATTGGGTTAAAATTTAAATGCAAAAAATTGTCGTTCAATCCAAATTTCTGTCCTTTCATATTTGAAAAGGTAATCTATTGATCTAGTTCGACTGCATAAAGTTCTAAACAGTAATCTTTTCGTCAATTAGCTTTTTTTTGCACTTATTACATTTCTCATCTGGTTTTCTATTTTTCTTGTAGGTGAGCCTCCAATTTTGATTTTACTCATTTTGTTACTTAGAAGCTTCACCTTGACTTTGTTTATCTTAACTTTAGTATTCATATATCCTCAATGCTGTACCAATTGCGAATTTCTAAATTGTGTTTTTCTTGTGTGAAATTTAAAGTAAAAAGCACAATTTCGAATAACTTAAAAATACATTTTTACAGAGACATCGTATCGTATCTCTTTTCAGCCAATTTGAATTATCTGCTCATTTGGGTTAGTTAAGTTGACGTTCATTATTTTAGACCTGTTTCATGTCATAACATAGTACATACTACGTTCACATTTATTAATATCTCAGACTAGTGTACCACCGGCGACCACAGTCGAGTATGGATCCCAGAATAGCCCGATAATAATTAAAACGTTTGTATTACATTTCCTGAGAGCAGGCCGACAGTTTACGAGCGTGGAGAGGCAATACTTAACACTCGCATAACGCATTACATATTGTACTTTAAGTACAGTCTCGTCCATACGCCGGCCACATGACCAACACTGCCATATTAATTTGATTTGAATTTGACCTCTAAGCTAACGATAAATAAAGATGGTATTGCCGTGTGATTGTCTGTAGGATCGCTACATCGTATATCTTGCTTTATTGTTTCATATTTGCAAGGATCCTTATAATGATTCACGTCTGAATTAAGACAGATCATTACAAATATTGCCATCATCGGGCCGCTCGGATGGACTCCGGATATATCGTGACGTATGCCATTTCACGAGTGATTTGTGCAACTCCTCTGTAATGGTATTGATTGAATTATTCTGTACATTCACCATAAAAAGCATTTTGCTGATTATTGCAGAACTTATTTTGACCCGTGACATGACCTGTTTATTGCCTGAATTTCCTTCAAAACTTCAAATTTGATGATCGATTGTATAATAATAATAATAAATAATAAATATATGGGACACTTACACACACGGTCGTCCGTCCCCAAAGTAAGTAACTTAATACTTGTGTTATGGGTGAGAGACAACTGGTGAATATATACTTATATATTTTTTAAATACATACTTAAATACAAATATACACCCAGGTTCAAAGACCAACAAATTCATTTATAGAAAATGTTGGCCCTTGGCAGGAATCGAACCCGCGACCCGCGGAGCTGAAGGCAGGGTCCACCCACTGCTCCAACGGGCCAGTCAATTGTATGTTGTAATAGAAAATACTAAGCGATGGAAAAGGAAAATTAAAATGCAGTAAATATATGGTGTCACACGTTAAGTAGCAAATATAGATTAAGATTATTTAACTTACTCATATAGTTAATGGTATACAGTGGCCTGTTTGAGGATATCTTTTTGCTATCATCAATGTCAGTAATTACTATTATTTTCATTATATTATCAATGTTACTATTAAAAACCCTTTCATCTGTAGTTCTCGGTTGTGCTATATAAGATCTGTATCCGATATTATCTCAAAAGCTATTCTTAAGCGACATAAAAGTCGCTATCTACGAATGCGATTATTTAATCACGACGTCCAGATATAAGATATACTAAAGATAGTTGAAGATGTACGCAATTCTCAAACGCGTGTTACCTGATCACAGGTCGGACCGTGAAAATAATACAAAGTCGATTCTTTTACCTCTCGTTTGTAATCGGAACAGGCCGCGGTCGGCTGTAAATCTCCGGCGACGGGCCAACAGTGCCCTTTGTACTGATGTTTGTGTCCTATTAGTTGAACACGTCGCGATATGGTTAATGGCGGCGGGTGATTTAGGGCCGCATCGGGCGCTACCTCCGACGTGCCAGGGCGCCGGCCGCTCTGCGATGACGTCTCCACACGATACATTGTTGAGCTTTATATTGTTTAGACTGCCTCAAAGTAAAACAGTCTAATAAACTTTTATATTTGCTAGCCGTGTGGTATCCTATTGAATAGAATAGTATCAACCTCATTTCTTACCGAGGTGTCGTAAAAGACGACTAAGGTAAGTTGAACCACCGTGTGGTATTCGGTTTAGTAGAATAGATCACTCTCTTTCTTACTGAGGTGTCGTAAAATACGACAAAGGTAAGTTGACCTAGGCAGGCGGCCGGTCGTAAAAACGCAGCCAAATCATGTGACAGCATGTTTATAACATGTTGTGCCGACCCCACTTAGAGTGGGATAAGGGCAGGAAGAAAATGAAGAAATTTTTATATTAACATTCTGGTGATGTAGCTCTCCTAAGCTGGGCGTCTCTAATATGTGACTGCTAGCTGCAATTATGCATTGGTTATTGCTTTTGTATAGTTACAAGGCAAAGCCTGCTGTAGTTAGATAATGTCTCAACACAAGCATTTAAGTTATTTGCTTAGACTGAAAAATATACTCGATAAGAGATACTTTATTTGAAACCAGCTATTCATTTTTCTTTCTATTTTAAATTTAAGTTCAGACTGTGAAAGCTGTGAAAGCGTTACAGATAATTGTAATATTAGTGTAAATCAAAAAAATATGTTATATATCTCAAATAAAACTGTAAGATGTAGTACTATTATATTGGGGAAGTGAAATGTACGATAAAAATTATTTAACCCTCGCTTCAATCTTATGGTGTGGTATTGTATAGTCAGTGAGACAGTCATGCTTATCGTAGCCAAATGTTTGCATGTACCTATTACTTTTATAAAAAACTTCAACGTCGCAAATATTAACAGGTCGCAAACAGGATTACTATTTATAAGCGATATTAAGTTTTTTTATAAATCCATACATAACATAAGATAAAATCAAATTCGCGAAAAATTTTGATTCAAGTTTACATAAACCATATTAGTTTGATGTATTTCATACACTTTCCATTCCTTGACTATTATCATCAGCTATTTATATAATAATAGTATTTTGTAATTTCTATTCAAATCACGCCTAGTTCAAGTTACAAACAAGACAATATAAAATTATGTTATAGGTATCCATGGGCACTATAAAATGTAACAAACTGATGTTATTCTGTACAAGCCTAGGGCGCGTCTCGCTCGCCGTCGGAAGCTTATGAAATATGGACATTGACTGCACTAAACATCGATTCCCAGCAATAAAAGGCTTAATCGATTATCAATCACTCGTGTTTAACTCGGAAATTATCTTGTAACCGGACCCGGACACTACCAACCTAGTATTTGTTTGATATTGCTAACATTAGTAATACAAATAGTGATGTCCGTGAGATTAGTAGCAATTAATATTATATCGATGTCTCGTAAATATACATCATATGTACGTAAAGATCATATACTAAACCTATAGTATAAATATATTATAAAGAGGAAAAATTTGTATGTATGTTTGTAATGTTTTCACACAAAAACTACTGGACCGATTTAAAAAATTCTTTCACCATTGGAAAGCTGTAACTTCTCTCTCTTTACTAAGCAACATACGCTATATTACATCTTCAAACAAAATGGGGATCCATTATATAAATGTAATAAGATGTAAAAACATAAAAATGACGCGGGTGATACCGTGGGATATTACTAGTCGATTATAAAAACATTCAATCATATCGATGTCGATGTAAAGCACAGCCCTGACAGTCAGCGGTGTGCAGCCGCGGGGTAACGCCTTCGAACATCGGTGGCCGCCCACACGATTGGAGTAACATCTGAAATGGCGCTATTAATTGCTGTTTTCAGGTTCTTAATACAGATGATTTGCACCTAGAATCGACAATAACTAATTAAACTTTATATCGGCAGATAGAAGAAGCTATACCTGCCCGTCCCCAAGATAAACAACACAAATTAAGACAAAAAGAGACGGTTTTAGAGACTTTTCCTGGAAACTGGAAAAACAGTGCCATAATCGATCGGTCAATCTATGTTTTTTATGTGGTGTATGATAAACAAAATCTAAAGTTGTAGTATAGGTAACTATGAACATTTAGTACAACAATTTCTACACACAAACTCTCAACCTCTCTACCAAGTTTATGTTATATTTTTGGACTTGACAGTTTCTAATCCAGTTTCTCTTGTACTGCAGAAGATTTACACAGTCAATGCTTCCAAATTATAAGAATTATAAGAAACTTTATTCTACAACTAAGTGAAGAGAAAATATGTAAAGTATTCAACTGCCACTGACGAATAAAAATATCACTACATATTATAAAACAAAGTCCCTGTATCCCTATGTACGCATAAAACTTTAAAACTACGCAACAGATTTTCATGCGGTTTTTTTAATAGATAGAATGATTCCAGAGGAAGGTTTGTACGTATAATAACATTCAATACGGAGTAGAGAAATACTGTAATTCTTGAGGTTTCTGTAAATAATTACATTTTTTTCCGCTTATATTGCAAACGCAGGCTAAACCCTACGAGATTTATCAAAATAATGTACTAAGTATTTGTACACCTTGAAAAGGTCTACAGAAAAGTCCGCGATGGTATATGTCTATCTCTTATGGATAACCCACTATAGCATTTTCTGTCATTTACTTTTTACGAAAGATAATGCTTTACGTTCAAAGCAATTTTATACAATACAGCATTAATCCTTATCCAATTAAGTACCTTAAATAAATTGTTGATTTAATATAGATCAATATGGCCGTTTACAGCATGTAATTTAAGTGAACATTTTCGGAGATATTACAGATTTAAAATGCCGTGAGGACGCCGCGCTTCGACCTATAACACTTCGACTTTAGCAGCTATGTCTGTCTTTCAAGAGTTTGTTTAAAGACATTCTGTAATTAATTGTAAAAATAAAATACATAGGGAAAATGTAAAAGTAAATAAGTAAAAATGTACTATATGAGTTTAGATATTCCAAAGATAGCAGGACGTCTTCTTGGTATAGGGAAAGGAAATAGTTTTTCTCCAAATTTAACGCGTGCGGGCCACGGGCCGAATGATGAAGTAATGAATAAATCGAAGCTACTGGATCGATGTTAATCATTTTTTTTTACACTGACTGACATGGGATATATATTTTATACCCGTGCGAAGCAGGGGCAGGCCGCTAGTAATACATAAAATATAATGAAGCACGTGTGCAATTTACCGTCCTAATAGCTATTTACTAACTTACTGTCAGCTGCACACAACACATTAGCAGTATACCGCATCATCCGCGCTGCGCCGTCCATCACTGCTGTTAAGCGCAGCTCTTAACGGCTACCAGTTACACCCGGTAGCCACTACTCATAAGCGAGACCACCACACGGTTAGAATTAATCGGACGAGTCAGACATATGTAAATTTAGATTCTAACAAAAATGTTTTCAGATCAAATGAAACCTTTAATTAGTGAGACAACGTTTGAGAAATATAAAGTTGCATACAATTGTAACAGGCAGAATGTACAGAAATGTTATATTACAAATCATCACACCCGTCACGTGCACGCCCATGGGTGCAGTAGGTAATGATCCACTACGCCCATGGGCCAGTATAATTGCGCTATTGCCGCTCGGTTTCATACAATGGTTAGTAACGCTGTAAGTTATTCTAGCAGCTGGTACAAAAATAAAGTTTTCACTACAGTCATCGAATAGGAAATCCAATGGGATTGTTTCCAAATCCCATGTAGATAATTCTAAAAGACAATTTTACTTGTGCCGGCACATATAATAAAGGGGTTCTTAAAATCTGAGCTGTGGCTCAGGTTTAATGATTATCACAATAATCATTAAACTTTATTCTTTTTTTTTAAATCTAAAACATATTACGAAAAAATTAGTAATTTTATTGAAAAATAAAAACTTCTTGACGCATTCTAACCTCTAGGCCCCACAACTGCAGTCTATGCTATAGGCCAAAATGATGGTGTGCCTACCATCAAAGCAGGCATTATTTGATTAAGGTGAAAATTTAGTAACGCGATAAAGTAAGCTGAATGCATCGGCTGCCGGCGCATGCCATTTACATTTCTATTTATGACTGAAGATATACGAGGGACCTCTGCGGACGAGGCGACGGGGACAACGCGGTGGCACAAACACATACAGTAATAAACATTCAGTAGTGAAATAGTAACGATGAGTGATGATTTGCGGTTCAAAATCAGAAAATTAAAAGAATAACTTAGACCTATCTAAGGCTGCTACACCGATTGTCAATAAGGACATCAACATTTTGCAATAAAAATAAAAGGGGCTGTATATTACATCAGAAAATCATACCAGCTTATTTAGTGTAGTCTCATTTTCTTTCTTTTCAAATAAAAGGCTAGGCGTTTACTTACAATTTAAACAGTACCATACTTCACTTACTGCAATTATAATGTACCATTTATCGTTAGCTCTAATCAAATAAAAGACAATTTCAACCCTTCACAGAGGAATATGTCCGATACCTGCGCGCGTGAAATCAAAACCAACCCCGCAGTAAATTAGCCGAGTCGCGGCTTATCGCGTCGATAAATCAGGCTAATAAAATCGCGGCTACATCCAGCTAATAGCCGTTTTGTCACAAATATAGCGATAAATCTGTCCCGCCCGGCAGGCGGCGGCCATGGGGCTAGGTCCCCATGGGATCGATAAAAAATGTTTTTTTGTTGTTTGTAAACTTCCGAAGATAGATCAACTGCTAACCAATGGATATTGTTTACCATTAACTTACTCGGCCTTCAAGTATTTCACCCTGCCCACCGGAGAAGCTGTGCGGCTGAAGCTATAAAGCTTCACAGAAACCGCTTGACATCTTTTTCTACAACTTTACTTACTCCTCGGACATACTTCATCGGGCTGAGCCGCTATAGATACAAGACATTTCAATTAAATCATTCTCATCGACATTAGCTTTAAACAGATGATATAAAGTCATGCCAAAACAGTCCCAGATGAGATTGTCACCGTGATGGACCTCCCAGAGATTTCCAAAATGACGTTCCGTAAAGTGTCACCAAAAGATTTGGACATCTAGCAACATGAGACACGGAAGGGTGTTCCGCGTCCACCACTGAAATATTTTTTTAAGAAATCAGGGTTGTCCATTTTTTGTCACATAAAATCAATACGTTTTATAAAATGAAGTCCGCCGCCGCGTCTGTTCCATTGACAATAAACTCAAAACTTCTGAACGTGAATTTAGCATGATATACAGATTTCACCAAAAATCTTTAATAATTTATAGAATTAGGCGTTACTTTGCGGAGATCCATAATACAAAAGTAATAATAAAATTATTTTGCTATAATCCGCGATGAAGTAAAATAGAAAATATATATAATGCTAAATGTAGAGTGGACAATCGGTTATCATACCTGATACATGCAGGAGTCGTAAAAAAACACATGCACAAACCTCCACCACCGCCACCATGATACACAAGCACTATATACGTTCACTATCACATACTCAACAATTGTTTCGCCCCGCAACCGAAGCATCATCAGGAGATAGACTCCACGACCAAAATCGCAAAGCCAAAGCAAAGGCTTTATATATTTTCTTTATATATTTTATATATTTTCTATTTTACTTCATCGCGGATTATAGCAAAATAATTTTATTATTACTTTTGTACCAAAAATCTTGTCAAAATTAATTATAATGAACTTATAACCGCAGTTAGACGTTATATATAAAAACAAATAAAAACGTTAAACATACTTTTTTTAATTACAATTTGCTTAAAAGTACAGATGCTATCACAGTCTACATCTAATTCTTTTAAGAAGTAATTGTGGTAACGTTGTTTCTGTTCAAGGTGGAAAGGAGGGCTAAGTTACTCTATTGCCGGGCTTGCAACGAACAGTGAATATTTTAGTAGTCTTGCTACCTTGGTGTTGGTGTGTTTCACTTAAAATTTTTAGCATCAACTCTAGGCAATCAACAATACCTCTTACCAGCTTGAACAGCTAAATAAGGTCCAGCAATGGCCTATGTTCTTTAATACTTATAAGTATTTAAAAATAACGGTGGAGACTTGAAAGTTGTAAATATCTTGGCCCTCTTTTACCTACAAAACGATATATTTTATGAAAATAAAATTTGCAAAAAAAGTTTTCATTACCTACCAGTCTACAGATATATAGAAATAAACAATGTACATTTCCTCACTATAGGTTGTTACGTTCCTTTACTCACTTTAGATATCTTACGTTATCTTCTGTATATACCGCGTGGTAGTCGCCAGCCCTGGGTGCAGCCGGGTGCAGGTCGGTCTATTCTGGTGATTCCGTCTGCTCCGAAAATACCTTCGCGTTAACTCATTAGAGGAGCACGTGGTCCGTCGCGGCGGTCGATATGTGATCCTATTGTATTGTTATTACCAGCTATTGCTTGTTGGATCACAACTATAATGAACAATATTGACTTTGGTGATAAGAATTTATATTTATGTACCTGCGACTTCGTTGGCGTCAACTTAAATTGAAAATACCCTTCATTATGAAATATGTTTTTTTTAGTTCCCGAAGGAAACGTTGTATATAATCTTCAATTGTACGAAATTTCATTTTTATTACTCATAACTATTTCATATAAAAGTGTAACAGGCAGACATATTTTAGGAATTATAATATTAATATTGAGGTAATATATAATTGTGTAACTAATATAATGTAATTATTTATACATATTATTTATGGAAATTGCATTTTAAAAAGAACAACCACCAAGTTTCTTGTTGACTCTTTTTGGGAGAAACAGTTTTCCGAACCAGCAGTAGAGTTTCAAGGCAATCATTTTTAAGTTTATACGAATAAAAAATATTTTTAAATATGACACAAAAAACACGAAAATGAAACGCTGAAAACTAAATACCAAAAAAGAAAAAAAGACAACTGAAAAATGTATTTTTATGATTTTGAGACTGTACGTTTAATACGTAGATAAAGAAAGAATTTTTCATCATGTTTTCTTTCGTTCCAGCAACCGGACGAACTTGCGAAGTCTGTCAAGCTGACGTCACGGGAGCGTCGGTTCATCAAGTTCGCCAGCGTGGAGTACGGCGGCCAGCTCTACATGACCCCGCAGGACTTCCTGGAGTCCGTGGTCGAGCAAGAGCCTAGGCGTAAGTCAGGGATGAATAACAGTTGCAATCAAAGTTTGAGTCGACTAGCCAAGTTGGCGTTGGTCGGTAACCCTGTCTACAGTTCAAAAGGTCGTGGTTTCTGTTTATGACGAATACCAACACTATTTCATAAATATACTTCCCGTCAGTATATTTATGTATTTATTTAATAATATATATTTATATATCAGGTTGTCTGCGTCCTGGACCTTGAAATGGGAGATTTTTGAGTGATTGTTCAATTTTTTTTGTCATATGGTAATAATGACTGATGGATACTGTTATACGTTCACAGGGATTACATAAGGTAGAATTTTGTTCCCAACATACTGACGGATTAGAAATAGGAACATTTTTAAATATCAGTATGGGTGTTCTAAAATAACCAGTTACATTGAAGATTAAAATCATCATTGAACTGATCTTTCACTCTTAAGTCTACAACAATAATAGTTGCCATATCTAGCTCGTTTGAAGCGCCGCATCCTGACTACCAAAGAGATTGAGCAACTTCGAGATCAAGTGCCGCCCTTGAAGAAAGGCTCCTCCCAGATGTTCAGAAACATGAGAGACAAAGGTTAGTGTTAACTTTGAAAAATATTCTTTTGATTACAAATTCGGTTATTTTATATTTATACTAAACTTTTACTTATTACTTTTTTACTGCTTGCTTATTATACAATTCAAATCATTCTTTATTCAAATAAACTTATAAACAAGTCCTTTTGAATCGTCGACTCTACTGTTGCTTCGCTTGCTAAAGCTGTTCCTACCGAGAAGAGCCATTAAGAAACTCAACTTGAGCTCTTTTCTAAACGAAATTCTTATAACTTCTCGGCGGTAGTTCTTTTCAAAATATAATTTTGTACAGGATCGGAGACTAACTATATCTTCTTTGTTCTTGTCATTTACGTAATCCTCAGATCGGAGGCTATATGGAATATTCAAGGTTGAAATATTTATAATGTCTTTACAATCGTATCAAAACTCATTTGACATCTTGTTGTTTCTGTAAACTATTAGATAAATTATGTTCTACTATTTCAGGGATCATCTCTTACACCGAGTACCTGTTTCTTCTCTCCATTCTAACAAGTGAGTTAACATAATTTATAGAAGCATTACTTTGCGAAATAACATAGTACACAAGTTATGATTTATTATTTTGCTATAATCCACATTCGTTAAGAAAATCGCAAAATCGCCTATCGCAAACTCATAGAACCTATTTCCTGATGATGCTTCGATTATGGGGCGAATCGATTGCTAAGATTGTCGTGGTGAATATGTGTAATGTGTTTGTAGAGATGTTTTGTGATACAAGCGGTAATTAATCCTGCATATATGTATGTATAAGGATAAAAAAGGTTTTTGCTTTAAAAGTAATAATAAATTATTTTGCTGTAATCCGCGATGAAGTAAGATAGAAAATATATATAATGCTAAATGTAGAGTGGACAATCCGTTTTCATACCTGATACATGCAGGATTCGTAAAAACACACACACAAACCTCCACCACCGTTTCAACAATCGTTTCTTCCCGCAACCGAAGCATCATCAGGAGATAGAATCCACGACAATATTGCAAAGAGAAACAATACCTAGATAAGCTTAGTTATATACTAATCGGTTCAACCCCACCATTTAATTTTCCTGCAAACACGTGTGACAAGCTTGGACTAGAAACATTTATCTCATCGTTAATGAGGGTACCATTATTATGTTTGATAATCTCAAGCTGCTCCCAGATGTTCAATTCAAGGCCTTTGTTACAGGTGCGTAAGACTTCGAAACTATGGTCATTAGAAACTTTATGCCCGCTTTCTAACAACGGTTTGTGCTTCCTCCACTTATCATTACATAGATTTTCTTAACAAAGATGGATTATAGCAAAATATTCTAACATAAATTGTATAAGTGAGTTTACATATATGTTTCGTATATATATAATGATATGTTTGTAGAAACTTAATTTTAATTCACGTGTGTTGGATTTCAAAATTATTCCTATATATAATTTCATTCGGTACTAGTGATATCTCTAAGTAAACAAGACATGTATTTTACGGCATACCTTATCGAGAGATGTCGTTAATGTCATTTTTAAATTTCATAATGAGTGTAATAATAAATGATAGAATACTTATGTTACAGCCGCTAATTAGCTTGTTAGCTTTGACATTTCTGTCGTAATCATACCTTTGAAACAAGCTAGTCAAATTCACATCAAATTAAAATAATTTTTATTGAAATAAGCTTTCTCAACCTCTTTTGAATTGTCAAGAATCAATTAGATTAATATAGCTTCCATTATTGTAATTAATCAAGTTAAGTAAATCACCAAATACGCGAAATAAGATAATGTTACAAGTTTAAAATTTTTAGGTACATCGCTACTTAATTTATGACTCCTTATGTTAATGACTGTAGTTTTTATTACGTCATCATTCTCCAGCTTTTATCCTACTCTAAGTAGGGTCAGCACTTCATGCTTTAAACATGTTGTTACGTTTTTGGCCAGTTATTTTACAACCGGCCGCCTGTCTGACCACTTAACCTTGATCGTCTTTTACGAAGCTACGGTAAGGAATGAGGGTGGTCTATTCTACTCAGCTGAATACAACACGGTGGGTCGACTATCTAAGTTGCCTCTTACGACACCTCGGTAAGAAATGAGGGTGTTCTATTCTACGCATGCGGATACCACACGGCGGGTCAAATGACGAATACCTTAGTCACCTTTTCCGACATCTGGGTAAGAAAGAGGGTAGTCTATTCTACTCGGCCTGATATCGCGCGGTGGGTCAACTTACCTTAATCCCCTTTTAAAACACCTTGGTAAGAAATGAGGGTTCTCTATTATACCCAACCGGATACCACACGGCGGGACTGTAGTTCTTTAGACCTACCATCTCATTTCTGATAAGTTTACAGCAGCTTATGGAAAAGTTGTGTCAAATAATCAAAATGTTAAATCTATCTACATTTCAGAGCCAGCGTCCGGCTTCCAAATAGCTTTCAACATGTTCGACACGGACGGCAACCAGAGAGTTGATAAGAACGAGTTCCTAGTTGTAAGTACAACGCTCGTAGTTTTAGTCCCTGGATAGTAATAGAACATTTGTTTTTATACGCATCCTATTATTTATGAATGTACGGTAAATACATATGTACACAAGCACTAGGAATGGCACTCGAGTTGTTTTACAAAGGCATAAGTTAACAACATCTTAGTTGATTCAGGGTTCTTGACATATTAATGCCACGTTCATAAGATAAATGAAATTTTTGTTGACTACTTGGATTTTTATTAGCTAATTTGTCCAAACAGGAGTCCGATTATTTAACGATATCCCATTCATAATTTTACACAGTTTCACACAGTAAAAAAATACTTCGATCATCCAGGGTCAATCTAAAGATTGTCTGAAAAATTAAGATCGTTCCAGCCGTTTCGGAATCTATAGGCAAACAGACAAACATTCATTTTTATATATGAGAAGAGAAATTTGGAAACATAAAATAGATTGCGCTATTTTCGTCTATCTTGTTTTAAGTAATTCCAAATAGAATTTTGCAATTAGTTATGATTCATCATCATCTTCATCATCTTCCTGCCCTTAACCCACTCTAAGTGGGGTCGGCACAACATGTTATAAACATGCTGTCATTTGGCTGCGTTATTACGTCCGGCTGCCTGCCTGACGTCAACTTACCTCTGTCGTATTTTACGACACCTCGGTAAGACAGTAAGGGTGGTACCATTCTATTCGGCCGGATACCACACGGCGGGCAATTAGTTATAATTATAATATTATAACTATTTCAATGTATTTAAAGCTACTTTGTCGAACGTTTAGTTTTATGCTGTTTGGTTAAAGAAACAGTTACTTTACTTATGCCTTTCTAAGACAGCACCAGTCCCCCCTACGACACCGATACCCAGCGTGAATCTTCCAAAAGACGGCGGAGATCGCGTTAATTCTGCATTTTTAGTATGTTTGTGTATTAGTTTATATTATTGCCTTAAAGATCTGCACTGTGGTTTGGAGCACTATGATGTTAGTTTAGTAGGTGGCAGTTTTTTTTAAGCTCGGCCCGTTAGTCGTTTCCGTTTGTTGATTCGCACGTCCGTCTGTCCTCGCCACCGCCAGATCCAGCGATTGCTCGGCGGCTCGCTCAAGGAGCGCAAAGACCTGGACCCGAACAGCGAGAAAGCAGTGAGTTTGTGTGAGATGAGCTTCTAATGTGTGGACTTCAATTCTCTCAGCTGATATTTAAGATATACCATAAAATTGTGCTGTCAAATTTCGTTGGTCCATTTTTAGCGACCGGGCTCATGCTTTCTGACAAGAATGATTCCATCAAATATTTTATCCATGATTTCATTTGTTGTAGGGTTTGTCATAAAATCATAAACTTTATACAAAACTATAGGGTTTTGTATAAAGGTGTAAATTTTACACCATTTTTGTATTCATTTGTTCAGCAACGAGACTCATAGTTTCGAATCACAATTTTCTAAAACTCATCAAATGCTTTATTATCACTTAATTATCTACTAACTTGAACATCAAATATTGTGTCTACACGCTTACTATACAATACATGTACAGAAATATAGCAACTGCCCATTTTTGGCACCGCAGTTTAAAACCGTTTTTACGTTTAAAAATTAATCTTCCGTGCAATTCTTTGCAATCGTAAAAGTTAACAACTAAAACGGTTACACTAACGGTTAGACTAAGGGTTTTAACTAGCAATTTTATGCCTTTATATTATAAAAACAACGATGATATTGTTCTTTTATAATTATGCAATATTTAAAAAGCAATTTTCCCAAAGTCAACCCATTTAATCTTACTCAACAACTCCATCACGCATAACTACAGCGACAATCTTCTTTATATTATCGACCAACTACTCGTATATGAAAGTTTTATTTGATACATGTTGTAACAATATATTTTTACAGTGTTTACTTATTTTTATCACAAAGTTCGCACAGAGTTGAGAGATTCTAGATAAACTAGCGATGCGCTTTTATGTAAAAAATAGTTACGTAAGGAGATATGTATATTTCTGAGATTCCTTTAGAGATTTAACAACCCAGTCTGTTCAGTAAAAAGTGTCAGCATCTTTCTCCACTTGTGGGACATGAACTAGCCAATATCGTGTCTTTGTCGCCCGCTGGCCGCAGCCAGTGTCCATGGGCTAAACCGTATCCTCTGCGTCACTTTGTAGCTCCTTGCACTAGTGTCGGCGAACGTTCTAAGGAACAAGGTCGAGCAACCTCCGAAGAAGCCTCCGCCCTCCACGGTAAGTGCCTGCTGTAAGCCGCTGAAGTTAACTCTGCACTTTGTTTCTTCTGCCTGCAGCTGTTATTGTTGAATTGTTCTAACAACTGGTGTGTGTTTTTGCAAAAGCGTTGTCAATTATGGTAATAACCTATTTTTCTTGCTTTCGATTATCGGGTTACATTTTGCTCGTAAGTAACATTATAATCTAATTACGCCGTCAACGTATTGACTCTTTTCAATAATTAACTTAATTTCAAGCTTAGTTTCGATATTTAACGATTTACATTCTATTTAACCCTATATTCTATTGTTTTATATTTTTTTATTTTTTCTACACTAAACTTCTTAGTAATTACGAGATGGCATTCAGAATAAATTTCTTATTCCTTTCGAAAATTTATTCCATTAAGAAAGGCTTTTTGAAAACGGTTCCTATTATAAGGCAAATGCTTTGAAAATTAAAAAAAAAAATTTTATACATAATTTATTTAGCAGGTTTGGAATATTTTTTGTTCTAAAAAACGCATAATATGTTAACATTTTTACTTAAGAGTAAGATGTAGGTCAAATACACAATATTATTATTGAAATATAAACACTATTAGGTAGTAACAATTAACAATTCCCTAAAGAAGTCGAATTCTATTACTTCTGTTGAGTAATAGCGCATTTGAGAGTGGGATCTACATTTGCAGATGGAGAAGATATTCAGTTTCGCGTGGAGGGGCAAGCGAGGCATGACGGACGAGGCCCCCGCGGAGGGCAAGGGGGCCCAGAAGGCCCACGAGAACTACATCAACGACGACCAGGGGCTGCAGCGGCGGCACAACGTCGACACCTTGCTGCAGGTCGCGCACCTCTTTAAATACATATATTTCAGAATTAACGAGTTTTTTATTAAAAATTTTTGAAACGATCATCACTTAAGCATTATGAGATATCAAAACATATTTATCAAGTATCAGTAGCATAATTCTGATTCCTGTGCTACGACTCAGTAGAGTTAGCTAATCATTACTTGGACCTAATATTCTCGCGTCTGCAGTAAAATTACGGAAAACGTCTTGCCAACAGAGAGGTTTAAATTAACTGTAAGAAATTATATTTATACTAACTTAATTTATTAATGATAAAAATGTTTGGATTTGAAAATCCAATCTAAGCCATCTTCATAAAAGTCTGCAGCTTAATTAAAATATTAGGAATGTTTAAAAGATTGAGCGCCGAGTTACCTACTGGTTCGAAAACAGCGGTAGTTTCATTACATCTTATTGATCCGAAAGTGTCTAAAAAGCCTACTTGAATAAATATTATTGTATTTTAATTTGATTTATTGTTTATGTTAATTCCAGGTGCACTTTTTTGGCAAAAAAGGAACGAACGACTTGAAATTCGAAGGCTTTCGGCAGTTCATGGAGAACCTGCAGACCGAAGTGCTAGAGCTCGAGTTCCATGAGTTTTCTAAAGGTAACCTCAGTTAATGATGCTGTGTTATAGTTACACGTCAAATGTGTGCTTACGAGGTAACTTAATGATTTGAAATGGATAACAAACCGAAGTGTGCCACTGGGTGGGTATCATGGTCTAATATTATTCCTCATATAGACTTCTAGGGAAATTTCCCTACAAGTCTATATGAGGCAATTATAAATAACAATTGCAATTAATTAATTGCAATTGTTATCAGTATTTATTTTAACAATGTCATAATTTGAGCGTTGAAAACTAATATAACGACAATTATGTTTAAGTAAGTAGCATCATATAGGATAAAAAATCCCATTTTTCTCTGGGGAAAAGATAACATAAAAATGGGTATGTCATACATATCTTTTATTTTATTGATAGAAATTAATTTAGGGTATTAAAACGTTATCCATACTCATATATAAAGCTGAAGAGTTTGGTTGTTTGATTGTTTAAACGCGCTAATTACAGGAACTACCGGACAGGTTTGAAAACTTATTTCAGGAGGAAGGTTTACAACATCACGCTAAGACGAATAGGAGAGAAGCAGCAATATAAAATAGTACAAAAACGGCAAAATTTAAAGCTTTCCTTGCGTGCGCTGAGTAAACGGTGAAAGTTATTCAAAAATCATGTATTACAAAATTGTTCCCCTCTAAAAGTTCGAATAAAAGTCAGCATAAATCTAGTTTTTAAGGTTAACCCACTTAAACCATTTTTATGGTTATCAAAATACTATATTACGGTTTTAATCTTTCCACGCGGGCGGAGCTGCTGACGATTTCTAGTAATATTAAAGTTGAGGGAAAGCCCTACTTCTGTTAGCTACTCAGTCAGTCGGTCCTCACTGTGGCAGGCCACGAGACCATCTCGGAGGTGGACTTCGCCAAGATCCTGCTGCGGTACACGTACCTGGACACGGACGAGTACGACATGTACCTGGACCGGCTGCTGGACCGCGTGCGCGACGAGCGCGGCATCACCTTCCACGAGTTCAAGACCTTCTGCCAGTTCCTGAACAACCTGGAGGACTTCACCATCGCCATGAGGATGTACACGCTGGCCGACCACCCCATATCCAAAGGTAATGACCCCAGTGGGACAACTGGGTAGTGTTTGATATTTGAATTCATGTCAATTTTAATAGTCATTATGGCAGAATCTCTGTTGGATCTTACTCACACTGTTCACACTCACAATGTTCGACGACCTCAGCAGGTGGGCCCCTTAAATAAACATGAGTAAGACGAGAGTCATGTCTAACTCACATGTTCCGCTACACCCGATCATCGTTGAGAACTCTGCACTCGAAATTGTTGACGAGTATATACCTGGGACATACGGTCCGTTAGGTCCAATTTCGAGAAAGATGCCGATCCCGAATCCAACTCCGATGGGCAGCGTTTGGGAAGCTACGCGAGATCTGTTGTGGAGATCCCTTGAAGAGACCTATGTCCAGCAGTGGACGTCCATAGGTTGGAGAAGAGAGAGAAAGAGAAGAGAAAATTTTAATTTTGGTTACTACTACCAAATTTGTTTAATAGTTTGCCAATATATATATTTATAATCCATATGATGTAATAACTTAGAAGTAATTGAGCTAGACTTAATGCATATGAGTAATTTTCCAATAATCCATTTCGCAATTTTAGTTTAAACAGCAGCAAGAGACTAGTAAAATCGACCTGTTGCTTTTCGACAGAGCAGTAATATCAACGCGATATCTTGGGCTCTGATTCAACCCACCTTTTACTTGCTTCTTGTTAAAGCTCTTTCAGTGACCGAGTCTCGATGTTCATCTTCTCCTGTGCCTTATTCTGATGAGTTGCTACTGTCGGTACAACAGTCTACAAGTCTTACACGATGAGAACGTTCCGAGTTCTGGTTTAATCCACCTGATGCTCGTATCTTGCTGGCAGTTTTTTGATGAGCTCCAGGGCCGGTCGTTGGCTAGTCCGTAGACCGTGATTCTAACAATGGTTATGTGTACGAAAAGCTGTGAATGTTTGTAGATGGATGGGATGTTATCTGGGTGGAAATATTCCGGGCTCTGGTGAAGCCCATCTGTAGTTGCTTCTTGCTGCAGCTCTTTTAATGACACTGTTAACGCCTGAAGATATTTTACAGCAATTGCGCACGCGAATATGGTATCATGTTATCGAGCTTCGCTTGCATTGGTTGATGATAACGTGATATCCAACTGGACACGGCGCTAGGGATAACAATTAAATGTAATCATTCATTGTTCGCAATAATCCGCACGTGGTTACACATTCTTGTATTTTAACTTTACGCTTAACATCGTTCAGACATCCAAGGCCGGTCGTTAGTTACTCCATTATCTCTCATTCTAGCAATGGTTTTGAACACGAAGAGCTGTTAGGGTTGGTAGATGTTCCGGAATCGGGCCCATCTGTAGTTTGCTTCTTGCTGCAGCTCTTTCAATGACACCCAAGGCCGGTCGTTAGTTACTCCATTATGCCTCACTCTAGCAATGGTTTTGGACACAAGGGGTTGGTAGATGGGTAGAATGTTCCGGGCTCTGACAAAGCCCACCTGTAGTTGGCTTCTTGCTAAGTCATGTCTATGACTTCCAACGCCGGTCGTTGGCTCAGCGAGCAGCCGTCAGCGTCGCTCGGTCCGCAGACGAGTTCCACCGCGCGGTGCGCATCTGCACGGGGCTGGCGCAGTCGGCGCACCTGGTGCGCACGGTGTTCGCCATCTTCGACGCGGACGGCGACGGGCTGCTCAGCTACAAGGAGTTCATAGCCATCATGAAGGACCGCCTGCACCGCGGCTTCAAGGTGAGAATCTTTCAAAACATCTAAAAGATCACCCAAAGATCACACGGAGACCACAAATTGAACGATTTAAGTCGGAATTCACACAGGCATTTGGATATCATTAGGCTTCGGCACGTACATTGTATTTTTGTAATAATATTATATTTATATCACATTTTTTGAACCTTTAACATGGTATAATTTAAGCAAACGAGTGACTTGAAGTGAATATGTGAATATGTTAAAATATTACTAACTATTAATACTACTAACTACATTTAACAGATGTGATATTGCAGAATTAACTGCCTCTATAAAGCGTAAGATGGCCACCAAAGTGTCATGTTTTGAGAGGTACCATTAATTATGACTATAATATTGATGACTTTCACAGTCGTACGCCAAAAACGAGGGCTGGGAGGCGTTCAAGACCTGCGTCAAGCAAGAGATGAAGAGCTCTGTGTGAGCGCCCACCGCTGGGCCCACCGCTGGGCTCACTCGGCAAGGAAGGTTGTGGTGTCCCTTAGAGAAATTACGCAATATAACTTATTTAACTTCGTAATAAATTATTTTAAATGCGGGTCATTTTACAATGTTTAGTCCAAATTTATTTAACTTATTTATTCAACGTCTACTGCGCTCAAAACATAAGTGTTAGTGAAATTAGTTTAAGGCTATTTATTTGTAACATACCCCCCAGTGTAAGCGATAGTCGTAACTCATCCGATTAACTTAACTTTTGTTTACCGGAGCTTTTATCGTATGTTTCATATGTACAGATTACTTACGCCGAGGGTAGTTTACTTTCATTAAATACATTGTTTGAACAAAGTAATAATAAAATTATTTTGCTATAATCCGTGATAAATGAAAAATTTCATTATTACTTTAGTATTATGGATCTCCGCTAAGTAACGCCTACTTCTATAAATTATCACATTGTTTAAACTTTGGTTCGTTTTCGCCGCACTTGTTTTCAACTGTTGCAATTCATGTCGCCAGATGTCGATTTTTATACAGCAATGTCGGAAGGTCGACTTCCATTTGAACATGTTTTATATTGTTTCAATTCCAATTCGTATTGGGTTGTGTCTGTCCGATGAAAGTCATTTTAAATATGTTTTTTATTATCACGAAAAAGCCTGGCTGTAGTGTGGTGTCGTGGATTGCGAATGTTGGAACTGCGGTTGCCCGTCTAGTGCTTGTCAGTAATCTTAGTGCTGTGTCATTAGTACTCCCTGAGAGATATAATAACCATTATGATTACATGTGAGGGATGTCGAACGCTTGTAGATGATGCCCCTCTAAAAGATGATGAGCATTTATTATATGACATCACTAAATAGAATATAAATATATATATTATTCATAAATATGTACATCGATATGATATTTTGTCGCAACAAACTAACTATAACTTACGAATAATTATAAGGAAGTATAACTTCCATTTAAAAATGTTGTTTTTTTCCTCATTGTAGCAAAATATACGTGTTTGTTTTTAGTGTCTCTAGTGTTTGTGTCCCGCCAGTTATTCATTTGGTACTTAATTCTTGTGTTTCCCACAAAACGAAATAGTCTCTAAGAATTACTTAAAAATGCAATATATAATATAGTTGTAAATCAAAGTATTGTAAAGCTTATTTATTTATACTGTAAGTAACGAGATTATTAGCGATGATGGCTCCAACGGCGTCACATTACGAGGACCAAAGACAGTGTAGTTTCAGAGACCCGGAGAGACCCTAAAAAAAGAAGGATGCTAGAAGAAGTAATAATGATTAACTTGTAACCATCAAATAATTATTTTTTGTTGAAAAGATTATCCGCTGAGTTCTTGCTGGTTCTTCTCATGGAGCAAACTTCCGAATCAGTTGGCTTTTTTTAAAAGATTTGACGATTCAAAAGCACTGTAAACAGTCCACTTGATTATTCAAGATATTCAAATTCAACATTTTCTTTATAAAATATGTTGAATTTGAAATAGTTTCCAAATTTGATTTTGATATAAAAATTAGTAAATTATTATAATTTATAAAGTAGTTAACCAATGTATCTGAATATTCTGGGGACTGAAGGGCGGCCCTTTCCTGGGTACCCTCTCAATCAGCTGCCATACAGTCAGACGTTGTATATAGCCCTAATTGATATCAAATTTTTTATACTTTGGACACAGAGCCTCTCAAGAAAACGAAATGATACTGGTAAGCGGTGGATGAATTTCGATATCACGACGGACAGATTAGAATCCGACATAAAGTAATGACGCCTATATTGTGCCTCCAGCAACAATCGTACAAGTATTAGGGCTATATACTCGTAGTTGACATATCGTCCTCGGCCGGATAATTTGTCTATATGTTCGAACAGCTACTGTTCACTGTGATTAGTTTTAATTGAATTTCTTAAATATTTTTAGCCTTCAAATGCATATATTTTTAGCATTACACTTATGAGATTAACCGTTTTATTTGAATCTTGCCAACGACAACAGGACATTTAAGGACAGTTTGGGCAACTTTGAATTATACTAAAAAATATCTTTTGAACTTTGGAAGGGCCTCATTTTTTGGAGTCGATTGTATTGTAATAACATATATAACATTAATTACGAAAGTTTTAAAGATTTATTTAATAAAGAATTTGGTTTATGATCTCCGATTATTTGGATTTTAAGACTTGATTAATTTAACTTTCGTACTGTTGTAGTATAATTTAAAGTTACCCAGATTTCATTATTTATAAAATATTTACTGACAATTTTTTATGAAATGAAACATTGAATCTCGTTCATTATATTCATGGTCTATTAATATAATGTAACGAAATAACAGTGTTGTTGACATGATCTGCCAGTGTTGCCATAACTTGTTCTAAGGTGTGTGATTTTATTTGCTAGTCGGCCGGCGCTACGTGCACGGCGGTGCCGGTATTTATCTAAACTTACCAAATTAACGTGATTATGAATCAATGTAAATCATTAAATAAAGTGTGTTTATAACGTTTGGGACTTTTATTTTTATACTTTAAATATCTCCCCGCTGAATAAGGGCTAAGATAAGATAAAGCTAAGATGAAACCGTAGTCTCCACTCATCTGATCTACAAAGTATGATTCCATTATGTTATTCCATGATTCCTGATTCCATTGTATGAATACTTGAATAAAACTAAAACTCACGTTCTGAAAATATTTATTGACACAATTTTAACAAATTATTAATTAGATAACTTACAATTTAACATTAAATAACTTATTTTTCCTAGTTTGATTCGATCCAAAAATACTGAACATCTGTAGACATCCAAACACACCAAATATCAAGAGATACAAGACAATAGTATTATTTTAAATTAACTATCTAAAATAGCTGAGGTTTATCGGGCGCCTCCATTACATATAAACATTTTTAGTAACGTATCGTCATACGTTTTTCTCTTATGATAATTTTTTCAATGAGCTTTTAATTTAGGGTAACCATTTGTAACAATTAAAAAAATAATAAGATATAGCTTACTTATAGGAAAGTTTAAAAGTTCGACATTGAACTGGACAAAAATGTCTGAATTTGCCATCACTATCGCACGTATATAGGTTTTTCCTTTTTCTTTTACAAGTATATAAATTTCGCCATGTTTGAGTTACTTCAGTGATCAATTGTTTGATTAAGATTATGAATTAAAAATTAAAGCTGCATGACGTCGACTTGGGGAGTCACAGTTTGCTAAGGATAGATAGGATGTACAGAGAAAGTATAGCAGGCACCTATGCGACCCTCCACTCGGTTCAATTAAAGCATTGTATTGCAGCTGTAAGTACAATTGTCAGATAATTCTTAAATAACATAAACCTACATTAACGTAATCACTACGTAAATAAACTTTCATACCATCTAATTGATAGATAGCAGATTTTAAATAAATCCCTTTTTTAGTTTATAACTTCCAGTACTTCCAGCACGTGTGTGCCAAAAAATCTGACTGATATTGTTTTACAACAATTCAGATTTCTTTGTTTGCATTTTGAGACAAAGCGAATGAGTCAACAATTTTTGGAGAGAGTGCAGTATGGCCCGGTTGTAACCTGGTAGTTGAGGTTGCGTTGATTTATAGGAAACGGTCGGCGACACCGGATGATGTGGGATCGCCGACGTTGTATACATTGCGACATACACATCCAGTTCCCAGCAGTGGGACCCTCAGCAGCCCGGCGCGACGCCCAGCAGCAGGCCCTCCCCGGCGGCCGCGGGCGCCGTGAGCCGGTGCCGCAGCAGGAAGGCGGCCAGCACCCGCGACACCTGCAACAGCACCACGCTGAATACCACCCCCTACAATCAGAGTTTCCGCTAAGAAATCAATGCAGGTTCATCTCGTAAACATCAATCCACTCGGGGAGTCTCTCTTTTAATAAGGTTTTCAGTTAAATCGCAATTTTATTATCATGTTTGTCATTTGCAAATTAATTTCGAAAGATATTAAGGAGTATTAAAAATGTGAATTTCTGTATTAGTGGAACTAGTGTCGCTTACCTCCCCGGGCGAGTCCTCGTGCACGGCGTGCCCGCACCGCGACAGCACCTGCATCTGGAACTTGCCTGCAACGGACGGACCGGTTACTGGGCTGGTTGGTAGTGTGTGACCAACAGCACGCTGCAGCACACGGGGGGGCCGCACCTTGCATCTGGCCCACGGTGAGCGCGCGGTCCAGGCCGTCCAGCGAGGCCAGCAGCAGCAGCCGCGGCGCGCGCGTGCCCAGGAAGGCGGCCGACAGCCCGCGGAACCAGCCCGCCCAGTGCCGCTCCGACTGCGGCAGCGGCACGCGCCAGCGGTACCTGCCACAGCGCCCCGTGTACCGCCACCGCCACCGCCACACCGCCATACCACCGCACCACCACCGCCACGGGGCCCCCGCTCACCGCATGCCGCCGCCGTCGGCGGGGGCCGGCCGGGCGAAGGGCGCGCCGTCCCCCTCGGCGCCCTCGCCCTCGGCCGCGCTGTGCCCCTCCCCCTCGGGCTCCCCGTCCCCCTCGGGCTCGCCCTCCTCGGCGATGCAGTCGGCGCGCAGCGGGCGGGCGGCGGGCGCGGGCGCGGCGTGCTCCTCGCTGCGGCGGCCCTCGATCTCGTTGGTGGCCAGCAGACCGGTGGAGCAGCTGCCGGATGACAAACGGTACGGTCCAGCAGTCCGGCCGAAAGCTTCCCGAGAGCGTGTGCTGACTGTTAACACACTCTTGCCTACACTCATTAAACGGTACAGGTGAACTCCTAAACCACCGCATACTCACTTGACAATCTGGCTGGGCATGGACACTCGCGCCGACTCCACGTTCCGCACCTGGCCGCTGCGCACGCTGCCGGACAGAACTAGACTTCATCTATATCTATATGTACATAATATTATAATAAATATACATATATTAAACTAGCTTGTTCGGTGCATATTAGCACCTTACACATAACAGTATAACATAGCATAAATACGGACGCGCGGCGCCTCCGCATTCAGTTTGCATTCGTCTACCAGCACCGCGAACAACGCGCGCCTCCCGGCATTTATCGTTTTAAGAGCATTAGTTTATGGTAGCATAGTCTAAGTAATCATTTATCATTAGTTTTATTATATGTTTGGGTAGAAAACAATTGTTCCCCTTACATAGCTTTTAGCCACAACTTCATTTGCATGGACTGTGGTCTTGACATTAAAAGTAGCTTCTGTCACTCTCCAACCCTGTAAACATCTCCATCACAAAAATATTTTATTAATATTGCTGCACAATAATATTCTCTAGACATCATTTCATCAGTCTGTACATTTAAATATTATGCTTCATTATAGTATAACTCACCACCACTCCACTGCATGCTCTATGCTCCGGAAGTGTGTGGGCCTACTTCGTAGGAAGCTCTGCATACTAGCCAGAGCCTCCATTGCTGTGCCTGTGTTTTCATGACATATTTATTTATATTAAAGTACAAAATATGAATAGATAAAGGTAACAAAATCACCACAGAACAAATAAGGTAACTAATTTAATGTAATTCTGACAGACCTTCGACGACGTCAATAACAGCCACCCCCTGCACGTGGGGCTCCAGCTCCGGCAGGTGGGCCGCTCGCACGGCTATCGCCCCGCCCATTGAATGTCCCAGCAAGATCATGGGTGGCATCTCCTCACCATACAGCTTGTTCAGTACTTGGCCCACATCACTGGAAGACATCTTCAAATGATTCTAGTCACAAACTATATATATATAATGTTGTTACATAAAAGCAGTAACATATATTTTTTTAAATTTGACCAGTGTAAATACAATAAATGTCTACCTAAAGATATCACATTAAGTATTGACATGTTAACATGGCATTTGTGTGTGCGTGTGTGTGTTTGGGTGTGTGTGCAGGTGCATATGCATGTGTGTGTGTGTGTGTGTAATAAACACAAGTTATAACTTACTTCACTAATGTTTCAATACTCAAATCATCTGGGTCCTTAGCTTTGGTCTCACCGTGCCCCCTGATGTCCATAGACACCACCTGGCAGTGTATCATGTTTGTTATTTCCTCCTTAAAAAGACATGTGCCATTAAATTAAGGTACATACATACATTTTTATTACAGATTAATATATGTATTGTGTGTTAGTGTATGGGTGATGTGTGATTTCTTGAATAGACTTAAGGTAAAGTGATACAATATATATACATGAAATGAAACGTCAAGTTTATTATACATGTTTATGTGTTAATTAGAAAAAATATAGATTAACAATAAGCAAATCCTTAAAGCAATGATGATTGTCTGATTGTATAATGCTGTAGTACAGCAAATTAGATTCTAATAGTGCTTTAATAGCAGTAGTTTAGCTGTAGTTCCTGTTTGTCACTAATATGACTATATCAATGACACACAAGAACTAGAATCCCATAAGTGATATACGTTTAGTGCTAGGGGATAAAACTGGCATTGCCTTCCATAAATGTAGGAATTGATGGAATGCATGTGACTACATCTGAAACCTTTATGATATTTTCAAAAAATCAAAATCAAATTCAAAAATTTTTATTTCCAAACAGGTAGTTACATTTTTTTAGATAAACTTAACTTAAATAGATTCTAAATATTGTAAGTATTGAGATTTACTAGTAGCCCCCAGACTAGATAATACTGTATGTTGGGAGGCCAGACTTTGCCATTAACATTATAAATATAATTAAAATTAACCTTAGTAAAACTGAGTGGGATATTCTCTATTCTCTACATAAATAAACGATAAACATCTGAAGTCATTATCAGATACACATAAATTAGTTCTACTGTGGTTTAATTAGATAAATTGATGCCCATATTCGATGTGTTGAGACAATGTGTAGTTAAAAAAAAAAAAATATGCTATACCTACTGTAAATAGCGCCCAGCTTAAACCAGAATATCCTCCGCCATGCAATGTTATAATCCTTGGCCTCTCGGGGTGGTCGGGCTCGGGCGATAGATAGACTCGGAACGTACCACCTTCTGTTTCCACGTCTACATACTTCTCGAAGTAATTCTTCCACGACACTGGTGAGTAGTCTTTGCGTCGACATCCGCCAAAGGGGGCAATCCTGAAGCAAAATAAATTATGTTTCAGTTACTTCTAAAACAACATAACAATGTTATGTATAAGTAAAACAAACTGCTATAAATGGCTACATAACGCTATAACTATTTCATTAATTTAGTTCTGAATTTAGTTTCATATCTCGTCTTACTTAGATATACCGGATGTCCTTGGCATTCTTGGAGGCAGTTTACTTTTCATAATAGTCTTTTGTAACGAAGACATTATAAAACTGGGTTAGAAATTTACTTATAAAATAATAAATATAATGAATCCTTAAAAATAACAATATCTGCTATTTGACAATATTTTTGACGACATTTTCTTGTTTGTCTAATTGTAGTCTATGGTCAAATTGTCAACTAACGTCAATTCAACATTAGATATAAAGCACAGACTATTTTATATACAATATGATTCTAAGACCAATACGTAGTATCCCTACTCTTTGGTAAAGACTTTACGATACGATAAAATGTATTATCAGAATTGATATGTGAAGATGGTTAAAATTTTATCGAAAACTATTTATTCGATGAGCAAGTATAACAGAAAATCGTAATGGTTACTGATTTGACATTGACATGACAGTGATAAGTGGTCTATGACAGTGATAAATAACACATAAATAGATACAACTAAACGTCAATTATGGTACAAATAAAAAACAAATTAAAAGCATATGTATAAAAATTTATAAAATGTAAAACAATTAAGGTTAAGTTAATTACTTAAACTTTACTATTCATACAAAATTTAAATCAATATGTTGCCCGTAAATGTGGTGGATTTTAAAAGCATATGTCGCATTTGCCTGGCTTCAAGTAAACAAACCTTCGATATTTATACAAGTTATAAAAAAAATATTTTATACAGCGAGATGTTGTCGAGTTGTACTAAAGTTAAGGTACGTATTAGTTCCTCTTCTTACAAGAGGCTAAAATAAAAATTATTTTATCAAGGTTTTTTGCTTTCAGCCTGCAGAAGATGATGGTCTCCCGCGCCACATTTGCAAAGAATGTAGTCGTCAATTAAAGCGATCGTATTCATTTAATATACAATGCACAGAGAGTGAAAAGGCCTTGAGACTTTATTTGGAAAGTGTCGTACCTGAACATAAACAGAATGAAGAAGATTCTAAAAAACCGCCTGTGCTAGTGGAGGTGAAGAACGAAAATGGTGATTCTAATTTGGAATGTTTACAAGCAACTCTAAAAGAAAATAAGGTCTTTGAGAATGGTGTCAAATTAGGTAAATATATATTTTAAAAAAACATGTTTACCAGCCCTTTACTGATTGTCTGGATGTTGAGTTTCTCAATAAAACTTTCAAATTTTGTTGACAATGAACAATAAGTTACCTAGATGATTTATATCTTCTCATTTCTGCATCTTCCTAGATTAGTTCAAACACTTTCTTTGATTGTTTAAGTGTCTATCTGGTTTCACATAATCTCTGCTTGTTACTACTCTTTCAAGGAATACATAATATAATTTTCACATAACTTGTGTGTCTTTGTGCAACTAAACTTGAAAAGAATTAACATATAGTTATGTATAACATTTGTTATCACTCTGACAAATTATAATGCCCATTTATTAACTGTAATTTTGTATAAGTTTTGAAGTATTTAATAGCACCAATGGAGTCAAATATAAAGTTGAATTTTAGAACCTTTCAATGAAAATGAAGCAGATGACAGTTGCTGGGATGCTGAGGATGACAATATGGCTCTTGGGGAAATTAAATTAAAACAAACACTTAAAGGTAACCACACTTAACAGACAACTGCTTTTATTGTTACATATTTTTAATTTCCTTCAAGTCATTCCTGAGATTATATTATAAAAATGATTTATACGCTTGTGTTATTAGTGGAATACTAAAGAACATAAACAATTAAACTGTTTAAAAAAAGATTAAACTGTTTCTTTGCATAAAATATACAATAAAGGTTTCAAATTCAAAAAATTACCATTTTTGAGTAAGTAAAAATTGTAAAGTAGCATTAAGCAGATATTGACAGATATAATTATCATACATTTGACAAATTGGCATAGAAGACAGAGATTTTGATGATTATATTTTACATATTTTAATGTTATTTATTTTTTATTTTAAAAGTAGTTAGCAAAGTATATAATCTCAAAATTGATATTGCAGAATCAAATCAAAATATAAATAGTGATAAGGAAGAAAAGCTTAGAGACAAAAGTGATATTAGAGATAAAGTGTTTGATGAGGCTAGAATATTGACAAAAACTATAGCCAAAGGTGTGTATAGTCTATCACTATAAAATTTTAATGATGCCTCAAACATGATTATATAAAAATTAAATCTTGTTCTGTTGCAGAATTAATGAAAAAGGAGGAGATACCACAGAAAAAAAGAGGAAGAAAGAGTAAAGGTTTGATATTTGTTAGAAATGATGCACTCATCTGATGTCATTCTAACCTTCAGAAATAGAATGCCATACAAGCCATCTATGACCCTGTACCTTACACTAATATAAACCAATAATTTCTTCTGTTTTGGGTATTGTATATGTTCGGTGCATATTAGCACCTTACACATAACATTATAACATAGCATAAATACGGACGCGCGGCGCCGCCGCGTTCAGTTTTGCATACGTCTACCAGCAGCGCGAACAACGCGCGCCTCCCGGCATTTATAGTTTTAAGAGCATTAGTTTATAGTAGCATAGTTTAAGTAATCATTTATCATTAGTTTTATTATATGTTTGGGTAGAAAACAATTCTTCCCCTTACATTTTGGTCCTTCGAGCAACTTAACCACACGTGCGGGTTGGTTAAAGTGCGGGATAGCAAACACGTGGCGCACTCGAATTAACGCGTGTGTGTGGTGTGGACAGTGACTTGGGACTATACGTGTCCACAAAGCATTCAGCATCAGCATACAGCAATCAGCAACAAGCATTCAGCATCAGCATTCAGCAACAAGCATTCAGCTTTCAGCATCAGCATTCAGCATCAGCATTCAGCATCAAGCATACAGCATCAGCGTTCAGCATCAATCATTCAGCATCAGCATCAGCATAAAGGTAGACGGCAAACTCCGCAGCAGCAGCAACCAAGTAAGATCTTTCCATTTCATTATCATATAATTAAGCAAGCATCATGGAAACCTTGTACCATAATCAAAAAGAACTAAACGAGGCTATCGCTAAGTTTATCGTCAATTTAAAAAAGACCGGGGCGGAAAGAAAAACAAAAGAGCATATCATAAGGCGGTTGGAAACTTTAGAAAAGCATTGGGGTGATTATGAAAGAAATCACAAAAGCATATTGGGGTTCAAAGCAGAGGACCACCCATATTTTCGTTATGCAGATTACGACAGCACTCGTAAGCTGTATTTAGCAGCCAAAGCTCTTGTGGACAAGCAGCTACAAGAGATAGGCACAGCAGGGGGGAATGAAGGGGATAGCATAGGCCAGAGGCCAAACATCGAGCAAGAATCAGAAGTCCACCGCCCGAGCTCCCCAGGATTCAGCCAGCCTGGACCATCCAGGTGGCATACATCTCTGGGTACACCAAGTAAGGGAGATCTGCTGCGTAAACAGAATATAAACTTCCTTGCATTCATGCGAACAGCAGAAAGAATAGATATAGATTCAGTTAGTGAGAAATGGGAGTTAGACGACTTCCTTAAACAATTACAATCACGGTGGGCAGCAATAGACGAGCTTCACTGGGAGATATACTTAGAATTAAATGGAGTAAATAATGATTACCAAGAGAAATTTGATAGCTACGAGAACACGTTCCTCTCATTAAAAAAGGCCATTTCTAGCAAAATATGGTCTACAAAACACAGAGCAAATATCACTCCACAAATGGAGATTCCTGAATTTAATGGATCCTACAATGAATGGACATCATTTAAAGACTTGTTTACTGAGACCATTCACAGTAATATAAGTTTATCAAACGCCCAAAAGATGCAGTTTTTGAAGGGCAAAGTACGCGGCGAGGCCGAAAGGTTAATCCAGCACCTATCCATTAGTTCAGAAAACTATATCACCTGTTGGGATATTCTAAACCATCGGTACAACAACAAAAAGCTCATTTTCACGTCGCATATAAACATTATTTTAAATTTGCCTATCATGCAACAAATATCAATAAATCATATAAAACGTTTACACGACACCACATTGGAGTGTATAAACGCGGTGAAAAATCTTGGTGTAGATGTGAGTACGTGGGACCCACTTCTCATACATATTCTATCTCAAAAACTGGACCAAGAAACACTTTCACAGTATTTAGAGTCGCTAAAGGATCCAAGAGAACTTCCTAACATCAAAGAATTTCTATCATTCCTAGAGAGTAAATTTACAACTCTCGAATCATCGCGCAGAAAATCAGAACAAACACAGCAACATACAAAAAACAATAATTATCGTGTTCCAATACCTACACAAAATCCGAATTATAATAATGCATACAAAGCAGCAAATCGAAATGGTAACGCATTTGTAAAATCATATCCTATTTCGACAAGCAAATGTGTAATATGCCACGCAAAAGAACACAGAATTTTTAATTGTGAAAAGTTTACAGCAATGCCCTTAGAAATAAAGTTCAAATCAGTAAAAAGACTTAATTTATGTGTAAATTGTTTGTATAATCATAATGGCAAACAATGCACGTCCCACAAACGTTGTCGGATTTGCGGAGCTAAACATAATTCTTTATTGCATGATTTTACAAATCATTGTTATAATAATTCCAACATTTCGCAACCTACTACAAGTAGGTCGATGACCAACGTAACCCAAGCCAAGCACATGCCACAAAATGAAATATCAGAAATACTCCTAGCAACAGCTCTAGTTAAAGTTACATCTTCAGATGGAAGCCAGATAGTCATGAGAGCTCTAATAGATCAGGGTAGCCAAATATCCCTTATCAGTGAAAACGCAGCACAAAGATTAGCTTTGAAAAGAAAATATTGCCAGGGAACAATATTTGGGGTCGGGGAAAAAGAGCAAAATTGTAAGGGTACGATCACACTATCGTGCCAATCAATGGTTAACGATTTTACCTTTTCTGTCAATGCATTCATCATGAATAACCTCGTAAAAAATTTACCGAACAGATCATTCCAGAAGCCGACTTGGAATTACATACAAACTTTAACATTAGCGGATTCGACTTTAATTTATCAAGTCCGATAGACATTTTATTAGGCGCTGATATCTATTCAGTTATTATTCTAAACGGGATAATAAAGGGAGTCGAGCAAACGCAACCTACAGCTCAATTAACTCAACTGGGATGGATATTAAGCGGAAATACCACATCATACCAATGCAACATAGTTCAGAATAATATTGACGACATCAAGCGGTTCTGGGAAATAGAGGATATTGAAAACGAGACATCATTATCAGCAGAAGAGGAACATTGTATTAGGTTCTATCAATCAACTACAGAACGTCGGGAAGATGGGCGATACACTGTTAAATTGCCTCTGAAACCGGAGACGCGTGACATGTTAGGATCTTCCAAGAAAATAGCAACCGCGCAGTTTCTAAATTTGGAAAAAAGATTTTATAAACAACCAAAACTGGCAGATCAATGTGGCACTGGCAACACAATGACAATCCAGCATGTTTTTTGCCACACCATGGAGTACAGCGTGTTGAATCAGCCACGACCAAACTAAGAGTGGTTTTTAACGCGTCAGCAAAAACCTCGAGCGGTCATAGCTTGAATGATGTAATGTTCAAGGGACCCAACTTACAAAAGGATATCCAATCCCTCATTTTAAAATGGCGAATTTATCCCTACGCCTTTACAGCAGACATCGAAAAAATGTACCGACAAATCAACGTCCATGATGATGATCAATCATTTCAGCAAATTGTTTGGCGAGAAAGTCTTCACCAAACTCTTCAAACCTATCAGTTGACTACAGTCACTTATGGAACTAGGGCAGCACCGTTTTTAGCGATGATGACCTTAAAGCAACTGGCAGCGGATGAGAGTAGCAAGTTCCCTGAAGCAGCCAAGATGGTGCAAGATGCATTTTATATGGACGACCTTTTGCATGGAACCTTCGATATATCAAGTGGAAAACAAGTTATATCAGATCTTCATAATTTATTAAAATCAGGTGGATTTCTATTGAGAAAGTGGATTTCGAATGAGCCCGAACTACTCGCTGGGATAGAAAGTAATCAGGAGAACACTCCGTCAACATTTTACTTTACTACCGAGAGCATGACTAAAACATTAGGATTGCGATGGGACCCAAAGACAGACAAGTTTACATTTCTCTATACAAGTGGAAATAAGCAAGCCACGCCTACAAAAAGAATTGTTTTAGCAGAGATTTCCAAATTATTTGATCCATTAGGATGGCTAGCACCTTTATCGACAAAATTAAAACTACTTTTTCAAAACATATGGTCAGCAAATTTACTATGGGATGAGGTCATACCAGAAAGAATTCACCAAGAGTGGATAAACATCATGTCAGATATACATAATATAAGTTATTGTGAAATACCAAGATGGATCGGATATCAAATGAATGACGTCATCGAACTGCACGCTTTTGCGATGCGTCTACTAAAGCTTATGCCTGCGTGATATACGCACGAATTGTTCGGGAGAATAAGGTGACCACAACACTGGTCACATCCAAAACTAGATTAGTTCCACGCAGCAAAACAATTTCTTTACCAAGATTAGAAGTTTGTGGAAGTCATCTATTAGCAAAATTAATGGAGAAAGTTATAAACAGCCTAGAAAGCAAGATGGTTAAGGTGTATGGATGGACAGATTCAATGGTCGTGCTAGGCTGGTTGCAAGGAGATCCAGGACGCTGGAAAACATTCGTCGCGAATAGAGTTCAGAGTATAACACAGGTTATAAAACCTGACAGATGGAAATACGTCAAATCAGCAGAAAATCCTGCTGATGCAGCAAGCAGAGGTAAATTAGCATCACAATTAGCAAATTCCAAATTGTGGTGGCAGGGACCAGAGTGTTTAAAATCATTTGCAGAAGACAACAACAAGCACACTTGCTATTACACACAAATAGAACTTATATCAAAACAAAAAGTTAATGTTGCTCAGAAAAGTCAGGAGCAGAGCATAGTATTATTATTATTCGAAAAAACAAGTTCATTCATAAAAATAACAAGAATTTTAGCATGGATTCTACGAACTACAAAAACAATTACATTCAACAATACAGCAAATAAGCCGCCTTGCGGATATCTCACATTACCGGAGTTGAAAAACGCAAAATGGCTTATTATAAAATACGTTCAACGAACGGAGTTTAGTTTAGATATAGAGAGTTTAAGAAAAAACAATATATTAAGCAATAAAAGTAATTTAAGAAATTTGAATCTCTTTTTGGATCAAAACGGCATTTTACGTGTCGGCGGGAGAATAAAATATGCTAAGATTTGTGACGAAATGAAGCATCCAATTATCATACCATACAGTAGTCGTCTTACAAGTCTGTTAATCGAGCAAACACACAAGTTAACCTTTCATGGGGGTCCACGACTAACTTTATCAAATTTGAGACAAAGGTATTGGGTTGTATCGGGATATAGAGCAGTTAAGAAGGAAATCAGGAAATGTGTGACACGTAGGAAGCATGACCCTATTAAGCAACATCAGCTGATGGGTAACTTACCTGAGGAAAAGGTTGATACAGCCCCGCCTTTCTTTCATACAGGCGTGGATTACACAGGATACCTAGAAGTAAGAGCAAACAAAGGACGCGGAAGCAGCAAATTATCGGTCTTACCTATAGCATCAGAGAGCAAAGTAGAAGAAAGCAAAAAAGAAGAAAAGATACAAAAGAGCAGTAAAGATGAAAAAAGCAAAAAACGCAAACAGTCTTCGCCTCGCTGGATATCTATTGCAATATCGTTTATGTTTTTTATGAAAGTAGTTAGTGGATCTCAAGTATCGTATAACCTCACAACGTTAAACCCAGACCAAGGTCTCTATTTTGACAAAATTGGAGATATAAAATTAGTGCGAGATACATGGAAACTTGTCGTCTATTATAACATGGATCCCTATTGGCAAGGAATAGCCACGTTAGAAAAGTATCAAACATATTTGAGCCACCAATGCTCTCTCATTTCTTCGGAATCGTACTGTGACGTAGTGCTTTTACAACTTCGTCATAGTACGTTAAACTTAGAGTTCAACAATCGCATACTTCTTGGTCAGCGAAACACGACACTTCATCGTAACAAACGTGGGCTTATTAATGGAGTCGGATATCTGGCCAATTCATTGTTCGGAGTATTGGACGAACGTTTCGCCGAACAATATCAACAAGACATACAGCTTATCAAACAAAATGAAAACCACTTAGCAGCCTTATGGCGCAATCAAACGTCTATTGTAGAGGGTGAATATAATGTCCTGAAAAGGATGGAAGAGACTATAAATATTCAACATAAGAATATAAATAAACAGTTAAATGTTCTTAATAAGGATATGAACACCGTAAAAAAGGAGGTAGAAAATATGGCGATCATTAATGACTTCACCATGTTATCGTTAATAGCTAGCAATCTTGTCATTAATTTAAACAACCTTCAAGATCGTTTGATAGAAATGATAACCGATACCCATCAAGAGATTTTTAATTTTCATCTTCTTTCTCCTCAGCAGTTGCAAGATGAATTGAATATCATTTCCGGGCAGTTAACAAAGGACGTATCTCTTCCTATCGATAACATATCTCAAGATATTATAAAAATATATAAGCTCCTTAAAGTGAAGGCTCGCCTGACAAGCAAACATTTTATATTTGAAATACAAATCCCTCTTGTGTTCAGAGACACCTTCGAACTACACAAAGTAATAGCTGTCCCACATCATAAACTAACTGATATGATTAGCATTATTCCCATTTCCGACTACATAGCAATAAATGTGCAGAAGGATATATATGTACAAATACGTGAAGTGGACATTCAGCATTGCATGAACTTTGACTCAGACACCTATCAATGCAATCTGCCCTCTAATATATATCACCTAACATCTGATTTTAAATTTTGTGTGCCCGATGCCGCTACCCACAAATGTCAATTAAGCCTATCCGTGTGTGAAAATAAGTGGATTCGTTTATTCCGAATGAACACGTTTTTGTATTCTTGTTGCGGTAACTGTACACTGCGCATTCTATGTCCCAATCACGTGGCTATAGAACAGCTGAGTGGATCGGGTATCCTTAACGTAGCGGCGAATTGCATTATAAAGGAAAACAACTTTACAGCACACTCTCATAACAATTTGAACACGAACAAGATTTCGATAGATTCAGATTTTTATAGTCCCCCAATCGCTCCAATAAATCATTTATTTAACATCACCCTAATCAACTTGGGCAATGAAACAACGCATACAAGGATACTTCATCAAGACATAGCCAAGATCGGCGAAGAACTTACACAACTGCGACAGCTAAATAGTGATTTTCCTGTGGATGATTTATCCCCCCATCATATTCACCACTACATTGTGAGTTATGGTCTGCTATCAGTAGCCATAGCTGCAGCAGCGGGGTTCCTGTGGCGATGGAGACGTCGTCGAGCGCGCCAGGCCGGCTCGCGGCGGGCCGCGCATACTGCCCAGCCGGAGTCGGCCACACCGAGAAACAGTGACAGTGCGCGAAATCATAGATCGGCTGACCGTCAGCCTAGTGGTCACAATAGTGAAAATGTGTGTGAGTTGAGTACAAGGGACATAGCAAGCTCTCCTATGCCGAGGAGAGTTTATACGTTAGAAGACATTTTTTGAACTGCTTAATTTGTTATTTTGGTGCCCGGGAGCATGTTCGGTGCATATTAGCACCTTACACATAACATTATAACATAGCATAAATACGGACGCGCGGCGCCGCCGCGTTCAGTTTTGCATACGTCTACCAGCAGCGCGAACAACGCGCGCCTCCCGGCATTTATAGTTTTAAGAGCATTAGTTTATAGTAGCATAGTTTAAGTAATCATTTATCATTAGTTTTATTATATGTTTGGGTAGAAAACAATTCTTCCCAAACAATTCTTCTTCAATTTAATTTTACATAGTCTATATTCAACATGTAAATGTTGTTTTAAATGATTTGAGTGACTGTACAAAAACTTTATATCCCAAACACATTTCTTGTAAGTTTATTTATGCTCCAACCCTCAAAATCTTAATATACTGATTGAATATACTGATGAAGAGAATCTTTATTGAATTCTACCATATATCAATATGGTAGATCTAGGCCTACTAGACCCCTGAACCCTAATCAGGGGTCTAGTAGGCAATGTAAGCATAATAATCCTTTTGACTGTTGCAATCAATATGACGCAAGCATTTTATGTGTACTGTCACTACACTAAAACGATTAACAGGATATTAATGGATGCACTAAAGGACATCAGTAGATCGGCCTTGCAATATGTGACTGTTCTACAATACAATGTTAAGCATGTCATGAACTTGTTACTATAAACTCCAGAGCACTATGGCGAGGTGCCGGAGAGCAAGATGCCGTCCCAGTGCGACGTGTGCGGCAAGATCATCAGCACCAAGAGCAACCTGAAGGCGCACAAGATTTGCCACACGGACGTGCGGCCCTACAAGTGCTCCGACTGCCCCGCCTCTTTCAAGTGAGTGCTCTGTATTCTGCTAAGTGTATGGATTTCAACTGATGTATAATTACTAGAAAAATTCACATAAGTAAAAAAATTTAAGGTATGTAATGCCACAAAGTATGCCAAGATATGATATCTATTTCTCTTTAAAATGTTCCATTTAAAATAATATAACTTGTTTATATCACAAGTAGTCCTCGCGAAATTCTACATTTTTCTATTTGCGAGAGAAAGCTATGTATATGTTGGCCTGGTATATAAGATTCAATTGTCCCAAATTTAAACAATATTGCTTCAGCCAATAATCAGTGACAACGCAACAGACAGACAGACAGGTAAGACAATAAGTAAGGATTCAGAAACAAAACCAAAAATTCAAAATATTGTTTACAACTCACGTTGAATACTCTGTCACATGTTATTCTATTTGGGAGAGCCCGACTAGTTTGCCATCCAGGGCCCTTATTCTTGAGGTCTTCATACAGCGTAATGGCGGCGATGGTTTCCATTCATTTACTTGTGCGCTATGTCACCGGGTGCCTCTCGGCAGGGGCCACAGCGCGCTGTTCCAGCACCGGCGCGTGCACACGGGCGAGACGCCCTACCACTGCGAGTACTGCCCCAAGCAGTTCAGCCGCCGCGCCGGCCTCGTCAACCACATCCGGGTGCACACCGGTGAGGGGCCATTGTAATATACAAGTCTGATGTGTAGGGAACAGCATTCTCCTGGCCTTATCCTACTCTAAGTATAGTTGGCTCAGCATTCTCATTCATCAACTCTGGCGATACTCCTTTTACATGCATGTCATTCACACAATCCATCCATCTGTTATCCATCCTCCCTCTAGTCACAAATCCATCATATCCACATATCTACATTCATATTTTACACTTATTTGGTGACATGATTTTCATTCTTCATTACATGTCCATAGTATCTCTTTTCTACAACGGGTGCAACTTTTAGATTTCCCTTACATACTCGTTTCGTATTCTATCCAGTCTTATTACACCACACATCTATCTTAACAATCTCATCTCATTAGCATGAACTCTTCTTTCATGGGCGGTTTGAAAACGACAAAAAAGGTCAAATCGTCTAGATCAAAATTCATATTGTAATACGAATGATCGGGATTAAGTGCTTAAACCGATAATGGTCAAATGAGACTCTTAATGAGTATAACTATGCATTACCATTTTTGGCTATGTTCAGTTATTTAACGAGTATATGATATTCCAGGCGAGAAACTGTTCAACTGCACAATTTGCTTCAAGGACTTCGTGCAGAAGACGCAGCTCTCGATACACATGAAGCGGCACAAGGGGGACAAGACCTTCCTGTGCCAGGTGTGCGGGAAAGGTACGGACATCAACAGAGTTATAATCCAGTTCATGTCATTCGACAACACATTTTATACAAGCAGATACTTCATAAACAAAAATATTGGCCTTTCTTGGAAAATCCCTTAAGTCCATTTTGTGTAGTTAAGAAACCTATAAGGTAAATCCATAATTGCATGATTTCAGCTCTGGATAATCATCTTTGTTGGAATATAAAAGTTCCCAAAAATAGCCATGTTAGCAACCCTTATAGCCCCTCTTATCTACCATTAAAAAGGTTACAAAATGACATTTCAATTCCCATGTTTACTTGTTGGCATTAGAGTCAATGCAAAACTAAACCAGACCAAACGGTTGATATTGAAACATGATGGCCCAGGATTCCCGATAAAGTCGGACCTGCGGGTTCATCAGCGCACCCATAACGGCGAAAAGCCCTACTCCTGCCACCTCTGCGAGAAGACCTTCGCCACCTCCGGGAACCTCTCCATCCACATCAGGATACACAACAAGGAAGTCAGGTGAGCTATCGGGCACCGGATTGAGTTCGATACACTGTATCTCATAGAGATGAGTGTTGAGACATTAACATCGCAGTTAGATTTGTCCGTCATTACTTTCGTTATCCTGTTGGCTACAGCCATACATACACCGGTCCGTTTTATGGATTACTATCTTATATGTATTTTTATCAGTAGTTAGACAGAGCAGCAACTATAAGTTGAGGTGTAGAACATTGGGAATAAAAGTCAACGATATGTATATGTGTAAATATGTGTAGAGTTCCTTCAGTGGCGCAGCTGAAACACGTAGAAGTTGTGTCCATCACTATCAAATAGAGAAAAGGTTTGATAATGCTCATCATTTAATTTAGTCACTGGCAAGGATGACTTTTGCAACATGCTCCCCAGCCGACCTACTCGATTGACAACTTTAAACAAATTCAGTCAGTAAACCTACATCATACATCCTGTGATTTGACTGGTAGTCGAGGGTAGCATACACCCCCAGCGAGCCCCTCAATACGTGTCTCCGCTGAGCCTTGCGGGCGTCCGGCAACACACAGGTACAAGTGCAAGCAGTGCCAGCGCGGGTTCGTCACGTGCAGCTCGTACAACGTGCACCTGAAGCGGCACGCGGGCCAGCGCGACCACCCGTGCGAGTGCGGCAAGACCTTCTACACCTCCTCCGCGCTCAAGCAGCATCGCGCCGTGCACTCGGGCCTGCGCCGCTACCGCTGCCGGCTCTGCCAGCGCCGCTTCTCGCAGAGCAGCCACCTGGCGCGCCACTACCGCCGCGAGCACGCCGCGCCCGACGCGCCGCTGCCGCCCGCGCACCTCTACCGCGAGGTGCTGGCGGACGGCCCGCAGCCGGCCTAGCGCGCGCCGCCGCCCTGCCGCCCTTTCGCCGCGAGCACGCCGCGCCCGACGCGCCGCTGCCGCCCGCGAGCACGCCGCGCCCGACGCGCCGCTGCCGCCCGCGCACCTCTACCGCGAGGTGCTGGCGGACGGCCCGCAGCCGGCCTAGCGCGCGCCGCCGCCCTGCCGCCCTGCCGCCGCGAGCACGCCGCGCCCGACGCGCCGCTGCCGCCCGCGAGCACGCCGCGCCCGACGCGCCGCTGCCGCCCGCGCACCTGTACCGCGAGGTGCTGGCGGACGGCCCGCAGCCGGCCTAGCGCGCGCCGCCGCCCTGCCGCCCTGCCGCCGCGAGCACGCCGCGCCCGACGCGCCGCTGCCGCCCGCGAGCACGCCGCGCCCGACGCGCCGCTGCCGCCCGCGCACCTGTACCGCGAGGTGCTGGCGGACGGCCCGCAGCCGGCCTAGCGCGCGCCGCCGCCCTGCCGCCCTGCCGCCGCGAGCACGCCGCGCCCGACGCGCCGCTGCCGCCCGCGCACCTCTACCGCGAGGTGCTGGCGGACGGCCCGCAGCCGGCCTAGCGCGCGCCGCCGCCCTGCCGCCCTGCCGCCGCGAGCACGCCGCGCCCGACGCGCCGCTGCCGCCCGCGAGCACGCCGCGCCCGACGCGCCGCTGCCGCCCGCGCACCTGTACCGCGAGGTGCTGGCGGACGGCCCGCAGCCGGCCTAGCGCGCGCCGCCGCCCTGCCGCCCTGCCGCCGCGAGCACGCCGCGCCCGACGCGCCGCTGCCGCCCGCGCACCTCTACCGCGAGGTGCTGGCGGACGGCCCGCAGCCGGCCTAGCGCGCGCCGCCGCCCTGCCGCCCTGCCGCCGCGAGCACGCCGCGCCCGACGCGCCGCTGCCGCCCGCGCACCTCTACCGCGAGGTGCTGGCGGACGGCCCGCAGCCGGCCTGAGACCCGCCACGCCAGACCGGGCCTCGGTACATAGGAACTTCAACGTGACCCAAACACGAGCCAGCAATCACCTCGATATGCTCCTGCCGGCCTACTTTTAGTGATGAAATTAATTAAATTATGACTATTTATAAATTAACCGTGAACGGGATGAATTGAAAATGCAAAGTGGTGTCTAGTCTGTGGTGAATCTGATGAGATTAAATAATGAATATATTTTTTAATTGAAATACTCGATTGTTTAACAGGTAACTTATTATATTTTAAATTAGAATATTTTTCGTATTTTAAATTTTTGAAGACGTTAAGAGTGACGTGCATGAAATAAAACGTTCTTGCTCGCTCTATTAATATATGACAGTTCCTTAGGCCTATACATTGCGAATATCTTGGTGCTGTAGGCAAGGACCAATATTGTCCAAATTCTAACTTTGTTCCACACTAAGTGTATAAGTTTAGTAAAAAGGTTTAATCAGACCTTGATACCTGACCTTCGGAAGTGTATCGAAGGACGCACGGGAAGGGTGGTTAACTCCTGTTACCGACCATTACACCCATTTTCCCATTGAAACATGGGTTTCAGTGCTGTCCCGACAGTGTCTCCTGCTTCAACCTATCAGTAGCCTTAACAAACCTGATGAGATCCTTAGAAACGATATTTGTTAAGTGCTTATGTTTAATTTCATCCGTGCCTAATATCCCTCACACTACCAGCGAGTACTTTAACGAACAAACATTAGCGCGTGCTATAATGAAACAGCGCCATCTATCGGCAGCTTGTGTAGAATATATACGTAATCTGAAATTTGGTTTAATAATGAACTAAATAATTTATTATACTTATATGGAGTGGACGAGTCTCGAAGCATGTTTTTATGAAAATAAATTATTTATATAATTTTGACGTTAGTTTGATTTGTACCTTGAGTGGCCCGCGTCAGGACCGCGCCGCGGCGACTTATAGGGCACTTAAGCAAGGGAATTTAGCTTTATTCGCATTTATAAGAAATATAGCTATAGCTAAATATGTTTGTCAACATTGGTTTAAGTGATTAAAAATTTAGCAATACAACAAATTAGGATTACAATCGTTATGAAACAAAATTGTTTTCTATGTCGCAACCAACACTGATGCAGCACTGTCTACACGAGCTGCCATATAACAGCATCACAATGGTTCTTTCGTTGTTACGTCGTTCACCAAGTATTAAGCTAACTACGTTTAGGACACGATTTGTTTGTTTAATTATCGTGCATTACGTTATAGGCCGATATAAAGAAGTTAAGTCATGTCGACTAAAAACAAAACACAAATTAGTTAAATAATATATTTTACTTACAATTGTTGAAATAATTTGTTTCTATACATTGTCTAACGTATCGTACAGAGGGCGCGGCCGGCGGCCTCGCCGCTAACAAAACAATAATTCAACTAAAAATAAATGAAAACTAACAAAATCTTCAAGTCGCTCCGACGTCATTCATCACTAAAAAAATTAAATATAAATAAAATTCAATTTAAAATAACAACTAAAAATGAAAATAATGTAATAGTCCTTACTAGCTACCGTACAAGTCACTAATTGATTTGACGCGGCGCCAGCTGTGAGTCAGTATTGCTAGTAACAAATAATTGTCACATTGTCTAAATTCATAGCAACATTTAACATAGCGGCCTCCTATTCCACAGCTGGTCAAAGGCCTCCTTAGATCCATCTTGCCCCAGTTATATTTGGACGTGACTTCACAAAGAGGATCAAAGACCGCGAATCAGAAGTGTACCACATACAGTTCACTGCAGGCGCATATTTCGCCTAAACACCGTTCGGACGGACTTCACAATCCGTTTGAACACATTAATTATGAATATTTCTGTCACATAGGACAATCGTTTTAAATAAATATATCTAAACGATAGTACAGAAAATAAATTATCTATCTGGGGTGTAAAATAAGTGTAATAACTTAGTGTTCCATGGTGCGATATCACTGTAACGCGCGCTGGGAGATTGTTTCACGTAAATAAAATCCATAGAACGCGAGACGCTCCCTAGTGCGGGTTTTTCTAATGTTACCAGCCTTTTAGCGGTCGCGGTGGGCCCTCGCTGCCCCTAATATTGTATATGAAACACGTGATTCACTATGCACAAGCAAACACGTCACACTGTCACTGCGCACTAGAGGTCCAGCCGCGGCCGGTACTGCAGCCGCAGCGGCGGGTCCCGGAACCGCCAGCGGGTCACGTACACGAACTTGAGCGTGTGGTCCTTGCCCAGCAGCTCGTCGTTGCACAGGATGTCTATCTGGAACGGACGTTGCTACACATGTACGACAACCATTTCAATAGTTTTAAATACAATGTTGCCATTTTAGATCCCCTTTTAAGTTGATTTAAACAGTTGATATGTACGATCAACGACGGGCGGGCGGCTTAGGTGCTGGAATGGCGACTTTGAACCGGAAAACTCAAGGAAACTGAGGACTTCAAAAGGTCCAACACTGGATGTCCATCAGTTGAAAAGGAAGTTATAATTGACTTATAAAAAATCAATAAAATATACATAGTGGTAATAAGTCGCATTAGCGCCAGCAAGCACTGGTTATTTGATTTTTTCTTATTTATATTGTGCTTTTTTTGATTTATTTGAAGCTTTTTATGGTTGTAAAAGCATGATGGGTATATATAAATTGCAGCATTATACAGGAAACTCACTTCTCTATATTTCTCCATGCCGTTCAGTACCTTCTTGGCCACAAACTTCTTGAGGTGTGTGATGGTGGCCTGCGCAGAGCACCGGATGAAGCTCCTCTTGAGGGTTCTCAGTGATGTTGATATGCACTCCAAACACACGTTGACCTGATAACACAGACACAGTGCTCAATACCCACATCTCTAATAACCATAAATCTGTTTAAGCAGATGGTATTAGTTTGAGGCCAACCTGTTACTGCTGTGAGAAGGCCTTATCACCTTATGTAGATAAGACTTAAAACTACAACACTACAGATTGGCAGGTTACAAATATTACTAGAAATTTTCCAGATATATGCAGGTTACAAACATTACCAGTAATTCTCCACCAGAAACCATAGACATTTCACGTGAAATTGATAGGCCACGATCTACTTCAAGCCAGGAATTACTCTTTTAGCCCTCACCTGTTCATCCTTCCGGTGTGAGTCAGTGTTATCAGGCTGCTCGGGCTCATCGCCCGCACCCGGCTTGTCTGCCGCCAGCGCCGCGTCCTTGGGGCAGGGCAACCCTCGAGCTCTGTAGAAATCCCTCTCCCTCTTGATTTCATCTAGAATCATATCAAAAATTCAGTTTTATATCTTCTTAACTATTTAAGTTTATCATTACACATCCACACATCTTATACACATCACATATTGTTACAACAAATTTTACTATATTTTTATTGCTTTTCTATTAAAGTTTACAATATCTCTAAATAAAATCAAAATAATTGTTGTTATTATTTAGTTATTTTACATTGCAACCACTGTGGCTATTTATAAACGGTAAGACCAGCCAAAACAAACTAAACACTACTTGTTCTCAATTTATCATCATCCTACTGCTCTTAACCCACTCTAAGTGGGGTCTGTGCAAATTGTAAACATATTGTCACATATTTGGCTATGTATTTTATGAACAGCCGTCTACCTGACATTAACTTACCTTAGTCGTATTTTACGATACTTTGGTAAGAAAGAGGGTGGTCTACTCAACTAGCTACTACACCATGGATCAACTTACTTTAGTCACCTTTTACGACACCTCGGTAAGAAATCAGGGTGGTCTATTCTACTCAGACAGATACCACTCAGCGGTTGTTTTCAATTTAGTATGAACTACAATGTTTTTTGTGTTGGATTCTTTAGGAAAGTTGGTACTCACTGTCCTGTAGGTCAGGCACCAGCTTGTAGACAATGTCCTGCATGGTGCGGTCGAAGCTGATGTACTGCAGTGGGTGGGACTGGTGTATCACTATGTTGCATGTTGGACATGTGTTGTTCTCCTCCAAGTGCTTCACCAGGCAGCTTTTGCAAACTGAAATTTGCAATCAGATCAAGTGACTACAAAAAATTAACAGCACTTTATTGGCACTTTATAGTATTGGGTAAAATTTAAAGCTTTAAAAAAAAATAAAACTGCTGAATTAAAAATTGAATGAAAAATTTTCAAAATGGTTTTTAACTAATAATCGTTTGTTTTTTACAATACAGACATTAAAAATTAATTTAAACTAGTGAATGCACTTATATTATAGCCTTTTGCATTTGCTTTACTTTGTTAATACTAATCTTAGGGGTTTAGTAGTTACTACACACAGATCCCTCTTGAGAAACACTTGATACAGATTGTGAACACTTTAGAGTTTCTATTAAACATAATCATTATCATTTTTGTTTGTTTTTTTTGCATATATATCAGATAAGCATGTTATGTTATTTCTCTACTGACCCCCAGCGTTATATTCTCTCACCCATGAATGTGAAAGTCTGGTATTATTGAAGGGATTTGTGAGATGTTTACATTGGTCGATAAAAATAAAAAATAAAATAACTAACACGTATGGAGACACTCGGTGACTGTGGTCGCATCGATGAAATACCCTCTACAAATCTTACAAGTGATATGGCTATTGAGTGTTTTTAACTTTATTCTCCTTTCCATTGTCATTCTAACACTACAAACTACATGAGGCTTGAAGAAAAAAATTAAGTGAAAATAAAAAATAACTGAACGTAAACTAGAAAAGCACAATCACCAAACGACACTGACGTTGAGTGACATTATGACATATAGTTAATTAGTGGTCTTAGGTCTATGACATATTAATGTAAGTTGCCAATCATTGATGACAAAAATTTTTTTAAAGTTTAATAATAATGTAATAATTAAACATGAACAGCTATACCAATTTGAACCGATTCTGGACTAAAATAATTGGATCTTATCATTTAATTAATCAATTTTACTTAATTTCTTTTGAATTATCAAGTTTACTGCAAGTTCAGAGTGTTATTAAATGTACGTTTTTGTAGTATAAATAATTCTTGACAGTATAATAAGCTTTTAGGGCAATAGAAGGGCACTACTAGGCTATAATTATCTTAAATCATATTTTACACAGAAACTCTTTCAAGATAAATTTTTAAAATTGTATTTTAATATTTATTTTCTGCAATGACAGAAACATATTAAGCTTTATTAAAAGATTTATTTTAATTAGAGAAAAAATCGTCAGTTAAAATATATTTGGATTTTTCATTTGGGTAAAAAAAAAAAACTAGAAAATGGCAACAAATACATTAGCGTTTGGAAACCATTTATCATGCTATTTTTATTATAATATATAATAATTTATATACAACGCTGTGATAATTACTCAATTATTAAGTTGAAGATTCATACTCATTAGATTTTTGGATAAAATATCATAATATAGAATGTTTTAAATTTGTTTTGATTTTGATCCGATTGTTTGTAGCCTGTCAGTAATGTCAACCTTGGTGGAAAAACTGAAAATGGACGACCGCTAGTTTTCCTTCGGCACGTGAATTTTAATATATATTTTTAGTTTTATTCAAACAAACAGTTTTCCGTCAAACTGGGTGCCAAAACGGTGGAGCGCTTTTTCAGCATAGCTGATGATTATTTCGTCGAGGACGTCAACGAGGACTTAAAATGTTTTGTAGCCGAAAAAAAAGTTGACAGGTAAACATTATTCATTTGAATTGTTTCTATTTAATTTATAAATGTGATCTTTTGTGTCCTACTCCTAATGCTATAGCTGTCAGGTGTTCTATTATTGTAGTTAAGGTTATATGTTGCAATATATCGGGTTTTCAAGGTTATCCAATTCGCACACACAGCAACCGATCGAGTTAAGCGGTACAGACCTGGGACAGTAATAACTACGGGAGCGTGAAAAGTTTGATATACTGCCGAAACCGGCTTCTCCAAAACATATGGAATCTAAAAATTTGTACAGACTGTCTGAATTTATTTTTATTTTAGATTTTAAATATAAGGAGAACAAAAAGTATTAATGCAAACATTTGCATTACATTTTAATGTATCCGTTATGAATAAATTAGTACTGTGAACTGTATTACTATTAGTTGCCAAGCAACAGCTACTAAAGTATTTTTTTAAATATCCAGTTATTTTTTAATAAGCATCTAAAAAAATCCAATTACACTGGTTTTACGTATACAATTATCATATAACATTCCAATTTATTAGCAACATATTGCATGTTAATATTTTTCAGTGATAATTTTTTGTGTACATCAGAATGCTGCTTAAATCAGATCTAGATCAAATAAGTAACTTTTTGAGATATCAATGATATTTGATATTTCAGAAGTAGCACAAGTGATTTTGGTACTGATTTGACTAGTTTTTTGTATTCTGACAATGCTTGTGAAAAAAAGAAAAGACATGATATATGAACAAGTAAATAGGCTTCAGCAATATTTATGTTCAAATACTGAATTTAACTAATTAATCCAGTTGCAGAAATCAATGTAAACAGACTTTATTGTAACAGTATAAATAGTATGATTTTATAAAGATTGGATTCTGAAAAGTATTGCTTTTTATGTTAAGACTCATTTAATTATATAGAATGTTTCAAATCCAATTTCATAGCTTGGTATATAATCCAGAATAATCAATTGTATAGAAAGTCATCAATTTTGGTCCAGCAGCTTAAAAAGGAAAACAAAAAAAGGCAGACTCTTCCATTTTCAACATGTGATTTTGTAGTGAAATCAACTTCCTGATGATGTTTTTGGTTATGGACGAACAATTGTTGATATGTGCAGTGCTTGTGTGTTGTGGTGGTAGAGGTTTATAGTGGATGCGTTTTTACGAATCCTGCATATATGTCAAGCATGAAAGTGAATAGAACTTTACATTATGCATAATATACATTGTCTTTGATGGTGGATTATAGCAACTAAGAGTGTTATGAAAGGGCGCTGCTTGTTAGACGTGACGCGTGTCTCTCTGGCAGCGTGCTGGTGTTCCCGCCGGTCAGCAACTACCGCCGCTTCCTGATCCACCGCTGCGTGGAGCGGCTGCTGCGGCCCGAGCTCGCCTCCTTCTCCATCGGCGGCGGGGACGCGCGCCGCACCGTGGTGTGCTACCGCCAGCGGCTCCTGAGGTGCGTGCCCCGCGGCGACTCGGCCGGCCGGACGGTACGTGTGACGACACCTGCAAGGAGTAACTTGACTCGCAGATGAACACCTTGCAGCTGCCGTTATGTTCGCAGACATACCGAATATAATACCGCCGTGTCTGGTAACGCACTCACTAAACGTATAACTATAAATACATTTAGAAATGAGATTAAGCAGCAAAAAACCACAACAAAATTAAAAATAATCAGCCTGCTATTGATCCACTGCTGGACCAAAAGTCTTCTTTCCTTTTGGAGATATTTGAAGACTAAACTATTATATAGACTTGTAGGCTACACATACCCTAGGAGTTCTCAAGATATATGCAGATTTGCCTTTGATGAAGTGTGATAAATTATTACCATCGATTAGGCTTATAAGTTCTCATTGTTTGTGTATCGTGGCGTCAGGCCAGTATTGCTAACTAAAACGTTACATAAAAAATAGTATGTAATTCACAATGAGGGAGGTACCCCCGCTCTCTGGCCCAGTGTGACCGCCCGCTGTCCGCAGTGATGAGGCGTGCGCGCGGCCCGCCATGGGGCTGACCCACGAGCACGAGCCGCGCGATGCCGACCAGTGTCTCGGTGAGTGCTGTTGACTTGCAATGACATTTGGACCATTATCTATCCTTACTAATATTGTTAATGATAAAGTGTGTGTCTGTCTGAGAAAATACAGCAAAATTGATGATTTTATTACAATTGAAGCTGCTATAGGATAATTATCAGTTTTTTTATGGTATGGGATGGCAAACGAACATGCGGTTTGCCTTAAGTAATCACCGCCGCCCACGACCTCTCTCAGAGCGAGTGCGTTGCCGTCCTTTAAAAAAGTGGAAAATACGTTTTTTGAAGGTACTTATGTCGTACCAAACCGAAACACTGCAAAAAGGAGATCGTTCCATAAAATGGTGGTGCGTGGAATGAAATTATTTGAAAAACGCACTGTAGTGGATCGCTAAGCATCCAGTTTTTTCTTCGAGAACAAAAAACACCAATATAGTGCATAATTGAAATATTTTAACACTAAAGTTAACACGAACGAAGTCGCAGGTATCACTAGTTAGCGGATGCAAACTCAGTTTAGCGTACTACACTTTCCAGAAACTGACACAATTAACTTTGGCTGATCCAGTAATACTTGTTTATTCGACTTACCATAGTTGTGTGTCTTGTTGAATACTGGTATGTAGTGCAAAAAATACAATGCATTTTCACGTATAAAATGATAATTAAAAGTTTAGTAAAAAGATTTTAGGACCGTAAGTGGAATGTAGAGTTTCCTTAATTCTTTATTGACTTTTGTATTTCATGGATTTAGTAGCTGGAATGGTATTTTTTCTTGCTTCCTTCCTGCTACTATAGATAAAAGTTATATTAAAATATACGTAAAAGCGTATTACTAAATTGAAGATTATTTGGATGGTTAAATTCCTGGATCTGTAAATCCATTTAACTTCATACAAGACTGCGGTAAAATTGAAAATGATTAAAATATTAAACGGTCGAGTTAACATCCCGAACCAGTTGTAGCGCCATTAATTAAATTGATCCTTGACGATTGAAAAGTATTTTAAAGTGCTTATTTGATGATTCGATTAAAAGTTTCTCAAGTATCAAGACAACAAAGACGGCATTTGAGTTGTTTTTACCGCGGACCGCGGAGGCATTAACTATCTTCGGTAACCGCGGCGCGCAGTGGGCCACAGTTAATTGCGTTATCGCCGGCCGTTACAAAATAGCTGCGTGTTATGTATCGTGTCGTGGTTAAGTCACAGCCCGCCACCGGCAACATTTCGCAACGTTCTCTTATAGCATTTGAACGTTCGCAATCTCGTCCCGCACGCGGCCCATCAGATGCTTGAACACTATTTTGTAAGGTCTTGTGCGGTCCGTAGTCCATACATTTGCAGAGTCATCACTGACCTACATCGGTGCATTCGCGAGCATTGCCCTCACCGAGACCGCAATCTCGTTACGTTAGCATAAGCAGTACCAGCGACTGCGTTTGCATCAATTTAAATTCTAAAATATCCTTAATTATATCAGATTTTTCCCGGTTGTGAACGAAAAAAGTTTTTTTAATCATTGAGATTAGCCCGCTATATAGACTAGCCTTAAAAGCTTAACAAACAGACAAACTTTAGCATTTATATTTGTATGGATTATCTGTCCCATTTGATTTCAACCCGTATAACCCAACCCAATCTTCAAGACAAAAAATGTTTTACCATTTTTAAAATCTAAATAATGTTGAAGTATAATGAAATTGTTGACACCTTCCCCAACAATTTCCCCAGTCCCACGTCAACTGTGCGTTTTACTCATCGAATAACGCTTTACTCAAATTTCAACGACCTTAATAATCAAATACGTAAGCGGAAAGATTTATTAAGGTCAATTTACGCTCGTAATCCAACCTCGGCACTAAGATTCGGAATGTTTACCATTTATGTCTAGGAACTATCATTACCGCATTATATTTGTGCGGTTTTAACTTTTCCTCTGAAAATATATCAATTTGTTAGTTTTAAACCAGTTTAGATCGTAAAATGCCGTAGGTCGGCGGTGGGTCGGATAATGCAAGAAATAGTAACAAAGCCTCGCTTCCAACACTCTTATATCATACCATTTGAATACCGGTTAACAAATATGTATGTATTTGTTAACCGGTTGTTTAATATTAACAAATATTAAATGAACTACATACATCATATTATAGTAGTGAAATATTTGGTTTGAGAGAAAAAGCTAGTGACAATCGATGTATCACAATTATTTAAAAACTACTTAACGGTAACTACTTGTATGTCCAACGGTATGTGCTGAATTGTGTCCCACTTTTGTTTTATCTTAGGTTGACAAACTATAATGTAACTGTAACTAAAATGTGTCATTATTCTAAATTATTTTCTTTTATTTACCGATGACAGTTAAGGTTCTAAGGTGTTGGCCTTGTTTTCCTGCACTGGAAAACGCAGGTAGTACGCCATTAACCAAAAGACGACCTCGAAAAGGTCATAGCCACCGAATTAAAGTGGCACGGCCTTGTTATTATCCCACTACTGAGCATAGGCCTCCTCCCTCCGTTTTTGCAGACAGGAATTGGAGCCAAAATCTACCACACTGCTCCAATGCGGATTGGTAGGTTACACACACCCATACAATTCCTTAGAGATAATAGATATAGAATTTCCTCACGATTTTTTCCTTCACCGAAGAGCCTGTGATAAATTGTTTATATCAATTAGACACAAGTTTGGACCGTATGGTGTGGACATACTTAGATCCTATGTCAATTAGAAAATGCATGCTAAATAGCATGGGTCCCATTGTTAATGAAAAGTGGATAGTATTGCTAGAGGGAGGTTAAAACGAATGCCGGTTCCTCGACGAGCTGGTGCATACATACATATATACAGTGTGCAGTGTGTAAGGAGGCCACCGGCCACCGGCCATCGGCGGTGTCAACATTCGTCCTTCACAATGCCGCAGAACGAGACCAGCGCGGTGACGCAACGAGTGCTGCAAGCGGCATGTGGGTCGCGGTGAAAGTGGCGCGCTGCACCGCCCGCCGAACTAGAACTATACGTTACATTATGGACTTGCTCAACGACGTGACACTTGTGAACCATCTCAACCGGCAGATAGTTCATAGATTGCCTGCTTCGACGATTCAATGATATCCCGTAGAGCGAATTTCCCCTTTTTTCCTATGTCAGGAATTTGATAAGTAACCAACATTTTCAAGCCCTGAAATAAGCCAATTGACACTTAATCTATTCATATATATGATTCAGTTTCGCTACCGCTACAAAGACTTTCGTGCTGGTATTCTAGATGTTTTCTTTATAATGCTTTAGATTTGATGTTACGAAACACAAAACCATAAGCATGACGCGTAAATTTCCTGCCCCTTGAGATTGATGTCAAAAGCTCGTTGCAAGCGGTCTGACGAGTCCGACATTTAGTTTGCAACGATAGAAGTATCTCGGTAACTTCATAATTGAAGACCAGGAGACGGCCGCAAGATTGCGAGCGTAAATTAACGATGTCAACTTTGTTTGGACCTTCGGAAATACCTGCAACTTACTTTTATGAATCAGCAGTAGAATGTTTTAATTGACGTTAAAAAAATATAAAATGAGCAAATTAATTGTAATTTAATTTTTAAGTACTTTTTCAAGTACTATGGAGTTCCGTAGAGTAACGCCTATTTATACAAATTGTTAAAAAAATTAAAACACTATAACGAATTATTCATGGAAAAATATGTGAACATTTTTATTAGAAATCATATTCTGTCATTACTTATTATACATTGTCTTGCTTCGTAGGTTAGCTAACTGAGATCTGTCATAGGGTTGATGATCGAATCGCTGATTGTGTACAAGTCCCTTAAACGCCTTAAATTGTCAGTTCAGCTTGTGCTAACCAAGTTATATCGTGGCATTGTTCCGTCGACCGCTGTTGGACTATGCCATTATCTAACAGTATGGCCCAGTGTTGCCACATCTGTAGTGGGACTGGCCAGCTCTGTTTCGCTCGTATGGCCGGTAGCGCGAGCGTTTCCTGGTGCCGCTGTTTTTACGGCTGATTAGTTTTTTCGCAAATGAATGGCTTCAGACATGAGCTAGCACTGGTCTGTGTTGTAATAGCTCATTACTATTTGTGCAAAAACCGTTTCAAATATACGATAATTTATTATTTCTTAGTAATTTGAAAAATCAACAAAGATTGTATAAGAATTATACATAACACATCCATATTTGCGTACATAACTATAGTTTTCCCTCATCATCTTCCTGCCCTTATCCCATTCTAAGAGGGATCGGCACGACATGCTATAAACATGTCACATAATTTGGCTACGTATTTGACGACCGGCCGCCTGTCTGATTTCAACTTTTTTTTTTTTTTTTTTAAACAGGAAAAAACCCCTTATGGGTACCGCCGCCCGACGGGGACAGGCGACGGTTATGTCGGACTCGCACCGACTAAAATAACCTGTGTGCTCCACTCCATTTCAACTTACCTTAGGCTTATTTTACGACACCTCGGTAAGACAGGGGGTGGTACTATTCTATTTAGCCGGATACCACACGGCGTATTAGTATAGTTTTCACTTAAAACTCGATTAAACACTTCACAAATTTCATTTTATTAAAAAATCCATACTCATACTATAAATAACAAATCGAGCTAAAAAGCATTTAACAATATTTTATGTTCCTACTGTTAACCGTTTAGTAGCTTCCTCGTCCTGGCAGCTTCGTGCAGCAGGTCATGCTTATCATAAAAATACGTTGTCATCGGGACTGGACTAGTATGTAAGATTTCAGTTCAATATTTAACGTATTTCGGAACAAAACCTGTTTAAGAACGGGAACATAATGACGGGAAGACCTTACCGTTGTTCGGGGAATCTCAATCTCAGTTTGCATTGTTCCTTACTTAGTATTAACCTAAAAGTTAGTCTATTGTACCATTACATCTTTTGTCTGTATTTAGAAATATTGTTTTGGTGTATTGTTGGGTATATTATCTATTTAAAAGAAGAGCTTATCCTGATGACTTCTGAAAGGAGTACATGTTTATATTCCTTAAAAATGGTATAATATATTACCACCCGATCACTGTAGTGGATCCCTTAGGACTTCTGTTACAAATGTGAGTTTATCAAAGATCACACTAAGGAACCTTCTTAGTGTGATCTTTGATAAACCTACATTTGTACAATACATTTATATTTGTATAACCTTCATGTAGTAGCATAGTATATAGTGCTTGAAGTCGGTAGCCAAAGCCTCATCGTTCGTGACGATTAGTATCAAACTACATAAAAATATCCTCGTAATAAATCTTAACTAATGTTACTATGATTGTGTAGTGGTTCGCATGGTGTACTCGATGGGGCACCTTTCCCATAGCTGATGGTGTGTTTATGTAACGCAGAGGCGGCGGGGGGCTGCGGCGCGGCGGGGGGCTGCAGGGCGGCGCGGGCGCACGCTCAGGAAAAGATCAGGTGAGTCAATTGGCAATTGCTCCGAGTGCTTCCTGCTTAGTGCTTCATTTGGTGGCGAGTCGCGCGCGCGTGCGGACGTCGGCCCGACCGGTGCGGTATCGTGCGATAGTGCTGTGATTGTGCATGACGACCTTGGACGTCGGCTGCGAGTACTGCGACTACTGCACCGATAAGGGACCCGCGACGTACATCGTTATCGATATTGTTATTTCAACGGTTTCGCTCTCGTTGCGGAGTGTCCAGTGGGCAATAGTGGCGCACGCCGCTAATAAAGCGAAACAAGTTTTATTTTAGCGATCATTACATGTTTTAGAATTGTACAATTGTGATTAACAATTACTGGTGATTCCGCCACGCTAACCAGTCAGTGACGACGAATATCAACGTTTGGCTCTTATCGCGATCCACGGGCGGCGCTATCGGACCAACAAAATGGTTATTTAAGTGAGTGATTAAGTAAGCCTCCGTTGTTATCTACCGGACAGACAATAGTGTCAGCTGATTTCATCATTGGGCTGTTTAATTAGTTAATACAAATTCAATTCGTGTTTATTCCCACGTTGTGAGATAATTTCCACGTATAGAAGTAGTAACAAACTATTGTGTCACAGTAAATTTGTACTTACCTTCGGGTTTACATATATGTGCCAAACATGATCTTACGCGAAAGGTTTGATTTCCTCGCTTAGTCTAAGATGACGTCATAATCTGCGATCTCAGTACAAACGGGCTGGAATGCAACTTAAGCAATCATTACGCTAATACTGGTGAGTCTATGTAATACGTGTTAACCGATCCGAACAGACAGGGCACGACTGGAGACTGTTATAGTGGTTTGTTTCTAACGGACGACCTTGTGAGACGTGCAATTTTAAGACGGTGCAATGAATTATTTGTTTGCAAATACGTGGTTTGAGTGAATCTTGGTGAGAATCTGTTGTGTACAGATAACAAAAGGTCCGTGATTACATATGCTGCACTTAGTATATCATTTGTATGCTTGACTAATTACTAGTACAATAAAATTCCGATTTACCTATTAGATTAACTATTGTTTAGTAAGTACTAAGAACACTAATACGTAATGACATTTATGATATATTAATGATAAATATGGTTGAATCCGAGATTTCTTCCAGTTTTATACAAAACAGATTAAAAAAAACAGAATGGTATCTAACTTTTAAATGAGTTTGAGTTGAATATATATAGTACCTAAATAGTAAAGTAGTATTTTTTTTTCGGTTTTGGGACCGAAATTGATCTAGCTAGGTTCATTTTAAAAGAATGTCGTGCTATACCTGTTTTCAGGCACTGAATAACTGTTACAATATTATTAGAAAACAAAGGCTGTCATTTGTAAAGTGTGGAGTTTCTTGCTGGTTCTTCTGGGTAATTGGACAATAACAAAAGGAACCCGCGGTAGCTTTAATTAACATCTTTGGAGATTTAAAAGTACATGCAAAATTTACTTTCAATTATAATTATTTTGATTTGGATGCCTAGCAGACTTACCAAGGGTCCACAAATAATATGCTACGTGCATAATTGTATAACGACTTGGAAGTACACAGCAACCAACACAGTTTATTCCTGATATCCAGGTTTATCCAAGTCTATGCTCTATACTATTTATTGTTTACCGATTTGGTGCCTGTTGATAATAATGTAGGCTACGACGGAAATGTATAAAATGGAATAAATAAATAGCTGTCGGTTTCCAAACTGCATGTACTGTGATTGGATCACTGTTACATCACAATCGACCGCCCCAGCGCAAACATACAACCGGTCGGAAAAAATCTACTGCTGCTCCATATAGTATAAACAAATAGTAAAAAAATTAATGGAAGTTAGCCTTTTCATTTATTAACTAGCCAACCAAGAGCTGCGATAGCCCAGCGGTAACACCGTGCAACTCTTTCGAAGAGGTCACGGGTTCGAACCACCAATGAGTGTTTCTGTTAAAACTTATGTGCCTAATTGATAATTGCAATTTGTCACACGCTTTTCGGTGAAGGAAAACATCGTGAGGAAACCTGCATATCTCTAGAGAAATCTGGGGATATGTGTAACCTACTAATCCGCATTGGAGCAGCGTGGTAGGTCTTAGCTCCAATCCTTCTCTCCAATAACAGAGAGAAGAGGTTCATTCCCATCAGTGGGAGAGTAATAGGCCGCTACTTTAATAGCCAAACCGCGCCGGCTTTGCTTGAGTTGAGTTATTACGCCCACCATTATTTAATTTTCATGCACTTTATAATTTGTACATTGTATAATTCGCACGCTTAGTATTAAAGTGACCTAATACGAAATAAAGGGTTTGCAAACAAATTGCAATAAAGGGTAGCGCAGCGCCTACAAAGCTCCTACTTAATTTAAAAAGGGTGTTAAAGAGACTCATAACTTGCAAGACTAAGAAAATAAAACCCGTTTTTTAATAGTTTATAGTGTGATGTGAAAGATAGCATTGAAATAAGGTTTACAATGTATCTAACTCAATTAAGCCTCTAAATTAGGTCACTCTAATACTAAGCGTGTGATATGTGTTTAAGATATAATAATAAATATGGAGTAATTAGGTATTTAAGTCGGTGCTTGTTCGGTGTTGTTAGCCTAGCTGCCGCATCGTACGTGAAACACCACTATACCCAGTCTCACTTTGAAAGAAATGCTCGCGTACAATGGCTATAGTAATTAATTAATTCTAAAGATATTTAGGCGGGAACAGTATTAATCCTTATCGGCTTAAATAACTCAGTTCTTAAACCATTTCATTAGCGACCTTCTTTACCATACATTTTACATCATATCATAGAAATTATCGCAATATAAAAATTAACGCGCTCAAAAATATTATAAGAGGGAACTCTAAAACAGTCTGAGCCTCATCAACGTGTCAGCAGGTCTGCTGGTGTCAATAAAAATTGCCAACGAATGCCAATTGACAAGTGATAAGATTTTCGGAACAGATTTGATGTAAATAATCTAAGTATTCTTACATAATATAATTAATATTAATTTTTTTTTCTTTTATTTATTGTTAAATTAGGAAATTATTAGTACAGTTAATTCTAATTTATAATTTTTGTTATTTGCGTACCAACTTCTTTTTTTTACTATAAATTGTTACACTTCGTAGGTTGGCTGGCAGAAATTTCTGTCTTAGCGATTAGTTGACCTTTGTACACTTTTTTTAATCAATAATGTTTATTCAAGATTTATGGTGCATAAATAAATAATGATTATAGGTAATTTTATGTAGGAATAATGGAAAGGTAGATTTTTTTTGGTTATTTTTAATCGTCACATTGGATGAAACAAGTGCAGTCATTTCATATTTATTCATTTTACGATCAGCGGGCGATCTCTAATTTGTATGACGACACCCGCTAGGTAGTAGCCTGTGAGTCGCACTGAGAAATCGGATCATAAAAACAATGATTAATATATTATTTGCGATGCGAATACTAATGACTAGTCGGGGCCAATCGCCGGCGCTACTGCGTGTTAAGTGTTTACATTAGTTTGTGTCGAACGATGTTCGACACGCTCTCTGCTTATTTCGTTTGCACGTGCGTGGAGCGTGCGTGGAGTTAGCAAAGACAAAACGAGAACGCTGCGAAAAGATAACCGCCACCAATGAACACCAACAAACTAACAAAAAAAAAAAAACAAAAATCTTTAATATTTAATGAGCTAATCTATACTAATATATAAAGCTAAAGAGTTTGTTTGATCGAACGCGCTAATCTCAGGAACTACTGGACTGATTTCAAAAATTCTTTCAGTGTAACATAGTCAGTTTATCGAGAAAGGCTATATAACATCACACTAAGGTAAATAGTAGAGAAGCAGCAATAAAAAATAGTACAAAAACGCTAATTAAACGGTGAAAGTTATCAAAAAATCATGTGTTACAAAATTGTTCCCCTCTAAAAGTTCTAAATAAAAGTCCGCGACAGCATATATCTAGCTATTTAGGTTAATCCACTTTAACCATTTTCCACGTGGGCGGAGCCACTGGTGATTGCTAGTCTTATATATAACGAGTCCAACAGTTTCATAAAACTTTATATGTGGGCAGTTTCAGATGCAATAAATCAATCTAGCTAGGTTTAAAAAAAAGAAGTTTTGTTGTCCTTGTTTTCAGACACTGAAAACTGCTACAATATTATTACAAAATAAAGGTTGATTACGCTATCACTTGCAACTAGCTCAGTTGGGAACGGGCGCAAGAAGTGAAAACACTGGGGTGTTTTCACTCAAATCGCAGATATATTTATAATTGAGTTTTTTTTTCTTTTTTTTCATATTTCACCTTTTTTGTCTTCTTAAAAAAATACTGAGCAAATCTCGGTCTCTCTTGTACTCAATAATTACAATTCACACTATACATAAATTAAACCCTAATTAAGTTTATTATAATTATATGTCAGAAGTCTAATCTAATAAAATCAATCAATCAGTCAAAGTCAAAAGCAAAAAGCGCGACACTGCACGGGAGGTTCAGCAAATAAATCGTCACATCATTATTTGGAGCGTAAATTAAAAAGTTTTGCACTTCGGGAGAAATGATTTTACCCAATCTTAAAATGGTTTAACCTTTTCGAAAAGTACTTTGTTAGAATAATTTATAGAATTAGGCGTTACTTAGCGGAGATCCATAATACAAAAGTAATAATAAAATTATTTTGCTATAATCCGCGAAGAAGTAAAATAGAAAATATATATCATGCTAAATGTAGAGTGGACAATCCGTTTTCATACCTAATACATGCAGGATTCGTAAAAACATGTCTTTTGTACTTTATTACGGATTAAGATGTACATTCAGTGATCGTCTCGTCCTATTCCGTTTGTCCGTCCTCTGGATTGTATTTGCATACACGACATGTTTACCATTCGGTGTACAAGTTTTGAGAAATTCTTCAACTTGTATCAAAGATATTCTTTTTGAACGTGAACAAAATTTCCTAATTGTTTTGAAAAAAACATACGTTCTACGTTTACATATCGTGCCCCGTTGTCTCTGAGCGATGAGGTATCGACACAACAGATGATTCGCATCCTGTTGGCCGGTGCCCATAACAACTTTGAAGGTCTTCCTTTCACTTCAGTTTAGTATTTGGTGATAAATGCAGCATATAATTCAAAATATTTTAAATCACGAAACGAAATGCCGGCATGCATTTGGCTGGACGAGATGCACGACACGAAACCTCAAATGACTACTACCAGCCAAACCTGTTTATTTCTATATTTTGTTCCCTCATTAAAACTGTTTTGACATTGTAAAAGAGGCAACGATTAAATGAGATGCGATTATTGAATATATTAAATATTGATAACCAAATGCAGTATCTTAAAGTTAATTATCGGATGTACAAATATTAGATGATGAACAATGTATAACTTGTAAACTATCCTCAGCTCTGCACGAGAACTCAATCTTGACAAGAAACTTTTCATAACTAATAAACAAGTAAAAATACATTTATAACATTAAGAATATCATCGCAAATATAGTTTACTATTTGAAATATGGAAAAATGAACTATAATGGAACTTGAGTTGGAGTTGTTTCCAAGCCTAAATAATAATGAAGGTAATAAACTCACAGCAACTTCACACGTAGACGTGAACAACTCAGAATTATTGTATGTAGTAGTGGTTAGATAACGTTACATGTTTACTGATACAGTTAGCTCAATACAATAGTGGACATATCAACGATGGCTTCACAACGACCTAGTTTTGTTTGAAGCACAAAGAAGCTTAGAATTTGGAACTATTGGTCAACTTTGCACTGTTAATATTACTCTATAGTACTGGTAACTCAGTAATGGTTTTCGGTATTGGTTAAAATCGAGGGACAGAATTTGCAAAAAATTCCTATTGACCAATATAGGTCCCCATGAAGAGAGTAGAGAGAGAGACAGAAACACGGTGTCTTAGATACGAAGGAGAAAGGGGGTCAGAACATGAAAGTGTGGCAAGGTCGTCATGATCCGGTGGGGGGAGTGGTGGACGCGGAATTCGGACACATGATCGAACTTGCGCAATCGACGATACTTAAGTTTTATAATCGTTCGAGAGTGTTGCGTTGCTCCTCAACAATGTCAGGGTTAACGTTGGACAGGAAACAATTTTGGTATCACCGTTAGGATCGACCCGTTGCAAGCGAACTCATAAATACCGTTTGTGTATAGATTCGAAAATAAAAAGGCCGAAATGAGAAATGGAAGAATCTCAAAAAAATACCAGTTCATAAGACCTGTACTTAATTACATGCGATAAAAGTAGGAGCACGATACTATCACTACTAATCCGACCGTGAGCGGCGAGGGGCTGCAGATCTTATACATCAGTACCTATTAAATGTACGATATCCTCAATTGTAATGTTAGATCAGCGTTTCGCCAAAACAAAATTAGATTTTAACTTAATAACAACCCCACTGATATTTTCCGCTGGTATAATGTATCCTGAAATATGGGAAGAATGACTCCGACATAGTTTTCAACCAGACCTAGATTTCATTGGGTTGTCTCGGTAGGTTTTCATCGAAGTGACACAATTACGCAATGTACTGCAGAATAGTAGATAATGGTCCACGATGTTGACCTCTCGTGTATAGCGGAATGTTGCAATAAATTGTTAAAGCGTGGTCGTAGTGCAGTCAGGAGGCCCCGAATAAACAAACATTAGAATGTAGCGGCGTGCGCGTGCGGTGCGGCGTGCGGTGCCGTCATCGAAAGTGTGCCGAGTGAGAGGCTGTTACGAGCGGCGCGACCTTGGCCCGCGGCCGGCTCGGCGTTACGTGGCCGCAGTGCAGGCGCCGTGATCGATGGACCGCACTGCCCTGACTGCACCACTTGACATCTCTCAGGTCCTCACCGTGACGACACTTGCTGTCAGACACAGCAGCAGCCAGTCCTCCTCCTCGCGTCGCATTCCTCATTACTGAGGATACGTGATTAGGAAGCAGACTTTCTCGAAGGACTTCCTTCCATCTGTTTCTGTCTTTGGCCATGTGGAGTGTATTATGTAGTTTGGAGTCCAGTGGGGCACGGATCTGGTCAGACCATCTAGTGGGGCTGCGGTCTCTTGGCCGTTTTCCATCCATTTTGCCGGTGAGCAAGAGACGCTTTATTATGGCCTTCTTTCCGAGCGATGTGTCCAAAGAACTCCTAAACTCTTCGAAGGCAAATAGTGGATAGCCTATCCTTGATTTTTAATTCACGAAGGATAGACTAGTTTGTTCGGAAGGCTGACCGCGGAATCTGTAGCATCTTGCGCCAACACCACATCTCGAAGGAGTCAATGCGATCACGGTCGGCATTTTTAAGCGTTCATGTCTCCGAGCCATAACTGGAAATGGAGAAGACCAGCGAGTTGATCAGTCTTTTCTTCGCCTTGCGCGATATGCTGCGATCTCTCCAAATTATGCTTAGCTGGGACATGGCATTTTTGGCCATACCGATTCGCCCTTTGATCGCCTTTTCGCAAGAGCCTGTGTGGTTGATATTCGCTCCCAAGTACACGATACCGTCAACCTGTTCTGGTGAGAGGGCATTTGTATATTGTATTTGTAAGTATTTGTATTTGCAGCAGCAAGTAGCGACTGTGAAATATTCTCCCGGTATCTGTTTTCGTTTCGTTAAAATTTCGTATCTAGGCGAGGCAACCACACGTCGGATCTCGTACTTTGAGATGTAGTGTTTAATATAAAGTCGTTAATGTTTTCCATAATTCGGATAACATTTAAATTTCAGTACACATTTTGCAAACAACGTTGCGGGTACATTTTGTAAGGTTGCATGTGGTGCAGGGGAATAAGTTTGTTTAGCGATAGAGGATATTTCCGAAGACTGCAATGCGAAATTGATAATTCGAATAGGTCGGTTCGAGCCGTTTCATATTTCAACATCTATATAATACGAACTACATTCGAGAAATCAATTTTATATGTTTATCGTTTACATTAACCGTAACCAAATTAAGAAAAAAATTAGAGCGCCGCCACTGCTATTGCAATGCGTTCCGGACGAGTTACTCTCAATGTATCTCATCACTGTTCGTGTTGTTGCAATACAACTCGCTCACGTACGGGCTTCTGTCGCAGGTCCGGCCCCACCAAGCCGCGGCGGCCCGACCGCGCCGTGTACGTGCCCCGCGCGCGCCGCGCGACCGACGCCGCCGACTGCGGCCGCCCCGCAGACCAACGGAAGGCCGACGCCGACGACGACGCCCGTCCGGCCGAGCAGCCGAAGCCCGACGCCGACGACGACGGCCGCCCCGCCGACCAGCGGAAACCCGACTGCGACGGGAAGCGGCTCAGGTCGCCGGCCGCCCGCGACAAGTCCGCGCACGGCACGCCCCGCCACAGGCCGGACAAGCACTTCTGCAACGTGTACACGCCGCCGCACCTCCGGAACCAGCGGGCCCCGCCGCCCGCCGACCCGCCCGCGGACCCGCCCCCGGACCCTCCCCCGGACCCGCCCGCAGACCGGTGCGAGGACCCGACGGACAGTGACATAGCGTTCAGCGACAGCGGTCATAACGAATCAGACGCGGGAGAGAACTTTTACATAGGCGACTACTTCGCCAACGGCCAGCTAGGATTCTACAGGCCCAGCCTGTACGACTACGACTCGAGCTACGACGGCTGGAGCCCCGATGAGGTGAGCATGGCCGCGCCCGACGCCCGCCGCGGCGACCTCATCGACGGCGCCTACCCCCGCGACAAGGACGAGGACGCGGACGCGACCGAGCTCGAGCGGGCCTCGCGGGAGATCAACAGGAGCAGCAAGAGGATCATCAAGCAGAGCTTCGACTCGGACGTGCTGGTGATATCGGACCCGGCCGACGAGGCGCCGGCCCCGCGGCCGCCCGCCGCCGAGGAGGGCCCCGAGCCGGCGCCGGGCCCCGAGCCGGCGGGGCGGGCGGCGCGCGTGCTGCGGCGCGAGGACAACGACTGGGAGGCCGTGTTCGACGACAGCGGCGAGTGCCTGGACCCGTCGCTGCTGGAGGAGCTGGCGGCCACGGTGGGGCGCGTGGCGGTGAGCGCGGCGCGCGGCCGCTACGAGCGCTACCAGCCGGCGCCGCCGGCCGCCGCCGGAGGCCCGCACGAGGCCTTCGCGCACGTGGTGGAGGTGTACGACTTCCCCGGCGAGTTCAAGACCAACGACCTGCTGGCGCTGTTCAGCGAGTACAAGGAGACCGGCTTCGAGATCAAGTGGGTGGACGACACGCACGCGCTCATCGTCTTCAGCAGCGCCAAGATCGGTAAGTGTGCGCCGCACTTCCTTCTCTCTCTTTCTAATCAGCTAGACCGATATTAATGAAGCTTAGGCAAGAATAGGTACGATTGAAGCTAACGCTCCGTGTAGTATATAGGCTAAAATAACCGTTTTCTTTTAGTAGCAGGAACGAAAAACATACTGAACTCGTTACAATTAAAGTTTACACGTAGATACATATAACATTAAAAGATCTTCGTTTTACCTATCTTTGTTTTGAAGTAATTCGATTTAAACAGGTCATAACAAGGCATGACTATAACTTGATCACGCTCTCGCCTCGTGATGCGATGCCATTTCAATAGTAATCCCCCCCTCACCTGTCGCCGCGGCAGGAAGTGTGACGGCAGCCGTCGATTACCGCCTGAGATACATTTTAACGGTGTAAACGTAAAAACTGGTGAGGCAATGCGGAAGCGCGGAAGTCGCGGGAGGAGCGGGCTCGTTGCGTCGCCACCGGGAAGGAAACACGCGGCCGTCGACCCACGCGCGAGGGGGCCGCTGCCGGGGCTGTGGGGCTGCGGCCGCCGCAGGTCGGCACTTTTGGCAAATGAGCGACTGAAATATATACTAATTTGTACAGCATTAATACACTTGCGATCCTGTGTAATAATCAGATCGATTACTATGAATTAAATCGACACGATCAAACGTAGATTGTTGTTTCTCATTACAAACATAATAGATTAAAACAGTAATGTAACTTGTACAAATCATCTTTTTTTCTTGAGCCGTACGATATTACGTCGAGGCTCGATCCAACATTCACAAGTCGCACTCCGGGCGCGCCGCTGCCCGCAGTAAATATATTCTCAATATTTTTAAGATATTGAAATTACTGGTGCGTGATATATTTGATTTTTACATTTATTATTTCTAAAGCTTACGGTAACTGACAGAAACTAAAGGCGTAGTCAAATGTGTACTTACCATCTAACTAACTTCGTTATGTAATGAGAATGACATTTATCATTAACTAGCTGTGGCTTCGCCCGCTTGGTAATCAGTGTGTCGCGACCGACAAAAGTAGTTATTGTGAGTTAACCATAAGAGATAGAAACTTGCTGAAATGGACTTTTTTGTAGTACTTTTGTAGATCTACGATTCTCTAGTAAATTACTTCAGTTTCTGAATCAGAATACAGTATTCCCTTCCGGTTTAGGCGGCGCATGCGACTCAAGACCTCAGATTTTTTTTATACAACCCCGGAACCTTTCCAACACAATTTACGTAAAACCGTATTTACTATTGACTTATACCTTCCGAAAGTGATGAGAATATTTTTTTGCTATAATGCGCGATAAAAATTACACGATAAATTACACCTTCCGGAAGAATTTTTAGCTTTTACGATTTTTAGCAAAATAGTACAAAAATTCGTTAAGTAGATTTGGAGAAAATTGATCTTATACAGACAGTCAGCTTTTGGGGAATTAGGTTTTATAATAATTACGGATGGAGTAGAGAAGCGCTGCGTTTGCGTCACTCGTCCTAGAAACATTAGCGAGATAGTGGCCGCTCGCTGCAGAGCAGCCGGTGTGAGGTGTGGCTTGACGAGCGGCACATAGTCTATCAATGGGTATACAAGTTTATGAAAAGTTGACTATTGAAATACCGAAGCCTGCGATATTTGCTTTGCGCCTTAATGCGTGTACGTAAATCGTTTTTGGGTTTGGTATGCGGTTCAATAATAACATTCCACAATCAATATTAGCTTCAGAATGTAAAGCTAATATATTATATAATAATTAAAGCAACTGTTACAATGGTATATCACGTATGGTCTATTTTATTATTGAGGAAAACGCGCGGATGAATTATTCTCTGACCTTTTACAAGATTTCTAAGGTTACATTTATGCATATGTTATAAAAATCATGTTTTGGAATGATCAACCGTCAAGTTTGTTGCTGGTTCTTCTATTTTGGACCATTTTCGGAACCAGCAGTGGATAAAACCTTAACTAAAATATTTTATACTGAAATTGGGTAAAAATAAAATAGAATTTACAATAAAGAATGTTACAACTATATCATATAAATATGCGCCTCACACTAAGTTAATTTACGTATTATGAATCCGTCGCGTCTGTCTGAGCAGATTGTCAGTCCACGAGCTATATGTTGAATATTTCGGCAAAGGCCAGGTTCGGTAATGATGTACAGACAGAGGTAGCGCCCGGTGCGGACTGCGGCGGCGCGCGCGGGCTTTCCCTTTCGCCCGGCATTCGGAGCGACGCGGCCTTGAACTTGGCGGCGCGGCCCACTAACCACGAACCGCTCGCCGCCGTTGGTGTTGGGTAACGTCGTTTACATTCTAATGACAAACTGTACTACCATCGCCGCATTACACGTATTACGGCGACGTTAGAGCGCTATCGCTCGCACGTGTAGTTATAGTGGCGCGTGTTGCAGCGGCGGAGGCGCTGTCGCGGCCGCGCTCGCTGGCGCGCTGCCGGCCGCTGCACGCCGCCACGCTGGAGTCCCGCAACAAGGCCAAGAAGTGCGCCGAGTTCCTGCAGCCCTACAGGTACGGCGGCTGGCGGGGCCGGTGCTCTCTGTCGTGCGATGTGTCGGCCTTCCTCTAGTCTCACGACGATTTCCGTTTTGTCATTTTATGTCGTTTTGCCATTACAATAATTTAAAAAACCGTTAAAGGGAAGCTGATACGAAGAGCCTACGGGACTATTGAGCATTATTTAGAGTCTGAATTTCAGTCGATAGAAACCAGTAGTGTATGAGTTAATGTATTTTTCATCGTTATTACCTCTTTACTTTTGTTCTCGTACTCTCACTCACTCTAACCTGTTAGTAGCATGTAATCGATTAAATATAAATTTGTTACTCATCAGGTCATCAGGCCATCGAACACCTTCGGCTCCATCGCGTACCGGACGCCCACAAACACAATAAAGAATATTCTGAATTGAAAAATTACACTATATATAAATGATTCTTGATTTTTTTAGGTATTAATCTTAATCTGCAACATTGAGTATTCTTTAGAAACGATACGTGCTTTCCGCATACAAGCGACGAGGTGAAACCGCAACCTTCGGCTGGTTCCCTGAAGTCCCCTCGTTCGACAACCAGCAGGACTGAACGCTAACGCGTCCCCGTGTCTCGTTCCAGGCAGCGTCCGGAGACGTGCGCGGCGCTGGCCCGGCGGCTGGTGTCGGGCGCGCTGGGCGTGCGGCTCAGCACCGCCAGCCAGGAGCGCGCCGAGGAGCGCCGCCTCATCACGCGCGCGAGAGGTGCGTGCGGCCCCGTCTGACGGCCCCCGGCCCCGGCCCCCGGCCCCGGCCCCGTGCCTGGGGGGGCCCCGCTCGTGACGCCTCCCTCCGCTTGCAGAAAAGAAGCGTCAGGCGGCGCTGCACAAGGAGGCGGCCTGGGACGGCTCGCTGGCCAACACCACGCCGGAGCCCTGAGCGCCGCGCCCGCCCGCTGACGGTGAACACCCCTCACCATCACACTCACCGCCTCCGTCCTCGGGACGAGCTAGATTAAATAAAGCAGTACTTGTGGCCCGTGTTCTGGCGAGACTGAGACATTCAACACTAACGTATCGCCAAATTGACCTCATTTATAAAATGGTGCTCGTCGTGTGCTCGACGAGATAAGCACCATGCCGCTCTAAGAACTCACGATATATATCTATCGTCTACTGAACTGCGTTGTGATCCTTTGTAGCCATTAAAACTCCATTGAAATTGTAAATCGCGAGAGATAATTGTTCTGTAATAAATCTTAAACACCTCAGAGCTGACCCTCGTTGAAAATAATGAAAGCGAGCCAATAACAGAAACGCTGCTAACATACTCAATCTATTATTGTTAGCGTCATTTATGTCAGCTTTTCAGTAAAATTTCGAGTACTTACAGAACAGGTCCTTAATTCAATATGATCGCCGAAATACCATAGATACTTTTAATTGGAACGATTTCATTAAAATATTAGTTATTTTGCCTACGAATTCTTTATTTCTGAATAAACTGAATCTCAGGGAATTTTGAAACAAACTAGAATATTTCATTTTCAATAAATCCGAAATTGTGAATTGAGTGTCAGGGATACGGGACACAATATATAAACACCCAAAATTACGAAAGTAATGACCTCAAATGAACATGAACTCCGTGTACCGAGTGGCAAGGAACATTTAGCATGTCCGTAACGATATATACTACTTTGGTAAATTATTATCCAGATGCGGCACCCGCGCCGCACCACGCGCCACTCGGTGAATGGCACACTCGGTGCATTCGGACCACTCTGTGCAGTCGGACCAGTCGGTGCACTCCGACCACTCAGTGCACCTGCACCAGTTGGATCCCTCGGACCACTCAGTGCACCCGGAGCGGTCGGACCGCACGGTGCACTCGGCCCGCTCGGAGCTGCGATCTGCATGCTAATTTTAAGGAAGCTCTCAAGTAGATATATTTAATTTTACTCACTAGATAATTGTAGGGACGATTGTTTTAAAAGTATTCTGGTCTTTGTATTAAACTTGACAGTGAAATAATAAATTGGAAAACTTTGTTCGGTTGTGCGAGTCACGAATGTTGATTAGTGCCGGAGTGCGGTGAATGTGTTCATATGTTGTGATGACTCTGTTACGTCTGCCTTGAAGATTGTAAATAGTTTTAGTTAGAAAACATCGAATGTATATTTAACGGTTTGAAAACATCACTAACGGAGATTGTGTAGTTAAATTTAAATTTGAATCTCCGCTGTCGTTTATAACTTATGCGATATATATTATAGCGATGTGTCCGCGGTCCTCGGATGGACCTGGAGTGGACGACCGCCTGTTGACGTTGCAAATTTTATTTTCCTACAGCTCACTGTAGGAACGTGTTTGTAAATATCGTGCGCTGTGTCGATGTGAGTCAGGTCATAGTGTGCGCGAATGGCAACTGGAAGGTCGGCGAGCACAGCCGCGGTCTGTCCTGTCGACAACATATCGGTCAAACAGTTAGTTCACCTATCTTATGTATCAATTTTTTAAAACTGTAATGAATTCCCCGCCGTTTATAGCAAAATAGTTTGAAATTTTTTGGACTACTGAAGTTCGCTAAGTAACGCATACTATAAATCACAATTAGGGATATTTGCATTTTGTCACGTGCTTGTTGGTGAATGGAAAAATTGTGAGGACTTTTTTATTGTACTGAATAGCTTAGGGAAAAAACTTTCGAGCCCGATATGTATTGGGCGTAACTCCTAAAGTTTTTCCGTATGAAGACATCTTCGTACGGAGATAAAAGATCTTCCCAGCTCGGCCGTGGATAGTGACAGGGCATAACTGTGCTGGCATGCTACTCGTGGGTTCCTACCAAAGTATATAGATACGGCACGTGACAACCGACAGCGTCGTCATATGTGTATGTCTCTTGGGTCAACCCGGGGACGTGGGACAACTGACGTGGTGGCAACTGTTTCGATACAGATATGATGAGAACGTGGTGTGTATGGTCACAAGCATCGCCAGTAGGTGGCGGCGCGCGCTGGCCGGCCGCGGAGTGGGCTCTGGCTGCCGCTGTGTATGAGTGTGTGTGTGTGTGACTGTGACCTGTCCGAGGTCACTAGAATATATTTAAAAAATATTTTTCTATTCCTAATTTTTTTAATTTGTAAATAAATAGTCAAATGTGTTGTCGTGTTTCATTTCGTCTTATCTCTCGATGGCTGGCGGACGGCTCGCTCGCTTCTGGACCGCCGCGAGCTAGTATCATCTACTTATCCGTACATAATACACCATATAGTACTTATCTATGTCACATCAAATGTTATCACACACTAAAAAGACTTAGATACTCTCATTTCCTCTCTTCATTTCTTTTTCTGTAATATCGTACATTTAAGACTGGCATCCCTACTCCGGTATGATAACTCTGTGATTTAACCACGTGAACTGGCGGTTCCGTTTGTTTCAGACCACACCCTTATCCCCGTTCTAATCTACCAGATCTCTATGGAACCTTAAAACGATAAATAATATTGGATATTGTTGCGGCTCTAGAAAGCGCCTCGTCAAACTTAATAGCCATAATGCTGCTGGCGTTTTTTATATTACCAGCGGCCTGCCCCTGCTTCGCACGGGTATTAAATATATATCCCATGTCAGTCAGTGTAAAAAAATGATTAAAATCGATCGAGTAGTTTTGATTTATTCATTACTGCCCGTGGCCCGCAAGCGTTAAATTTGGAGAAAAACAATTTCCTTTCCCTATACCAAGATTTCCTGCTATCTTTGGAATATCTAAATTCATATAGTACATTTTTACTTATTTACTTTTACATTTTCCCTATGTATTTTATTTTTACAATTAATTACAGAATATCTTTAAACAAACTCTTGAAAGAGGGACATAGCTGCTAAAGTCGAAGTGTTATAGGGCGAAGCGCGGCGTCCTCACGGCATTTTAAATCTGTAATATCTCCGAAAATGTTCACTTAAATTACATACTGTAAACGGCCATATTGATCTATATTAAATCAAGTATATATTTAAGGTACTTAATTGGATACGGATTAATGCTGTATTGTATAAAAATTGCTTCAAAAATATGGCATTATTTTTCGTAAAAAGTAAATGACAAAAAATGCTATAGTGGGTTATCCATAAGAGATAGACATATATCGTCGCGGACTTTTCTGTAGACCTTTTCAAGATGTACAAATACTTAGTACATTATTATGATAAATTTCGTAGGGTTTAGCCTGCGTTTGCAATGTAAGCGGAAAAAAATGTAATTATTTACAGAAACCTCAAAAATTACAGTATTTCTCTACTCCGTAATGAATGTTATTATACGTACAAACCTTCCTCTGGAATCACTCTATCTATTAAAAAAACCGCATCAAAATCTTTCACACACAGCGTGCGGCAACAAGTTAAAATGTATTTTTCTAAAGTTCTCTAATATACCGTTTTTGGATACCCGAATATTGTTATCGCTCAACTTCCATTCGAGCCAGCCAAAGGCTTGAACAGTCGAATCTTTTAGTTACAATTTCAAAAACTAAACTAATAAGACTGGTATCGGTATTTGGTTGCAAATTTCATTGCACTTTACAATTAAGATTAATCTCCATAATTGCATATTCCAATTAATTCCATATTTACAATAACAACAGAAACAAAATATTATTTTGGCTTTAATTTACAAAATTATAGTTCGACGTAATATGACACTAGATTGATAGAAATTATATAGGATTGTGAATGTCGACAGTTATACTGAACTGTGACAGGTAGTAGAGTTATTTGCACAATACACAGGACATTTGTTAACTATTCCAACGCTATTGTAATATAAAACAATGACCGCTGCGGCGGGGAAAGGTGAATAATCAATATAAACAACAATAGTACACCATTTCCAGTACACACGCCAGATTGTGCGAGAAACCACGCCTCATGAGACTGCCCGTGGTGCTCGTGTGCCTCGTGGGCCGCGTGGCCCTACACACGCACACGGCGCCCCACTTCAAGTCCATCAAAACACGTTCCAACCGGCCGCCAACGAAAGGAGATCTTTACAGTGAAAATAATTATGGACTTGTAAATTCTCTGTCTTTCCACGATGATAAATCTACCAAAAAGGACCAGCTAATTCCAGAAGAGAATAAACCTAGAGACGACCCCGTAGAACGAACAGATTTAATGGGAGTAAACAACAAATCAAATCTATATCTATCGACATATTTAAATAACGATACGAGTACCAAAGTTCAAAACAAATTTTTGCCGCGAAGAAATAGTGCATTAGACAAATTTGAATTTGTAGAAAAGAATACAATCAGCAGTAACGGAACTGAATTCCACATTGACGATGAAGACATACGAACGGATTCCAAAAGTTCTTATGATATTTGGCCGTTCCTTTATCACGGCCCGTATGACTATGAACCCCCGAAGCTAGATATTGAAGTTCAGAAGGCAAAAGATAAACGCTTTGTAATTCCTAGGATCGATATCATACCAGTTCGTGAAAAATTAAACGATGATATTCCCGAGAGTAACATTAATTCAACGCAAGATTTAAAACGAACTACCATTGCGGCGGTGACTGATAATCCTCTATTCGGAAACCAACCTTTTTTCTCTTATGTTTTAAATGATTACTTCGATAAAACTGATGAAGAAGATCCTATGACATTTAAAGGACTTCCATGGGGAAAAGAGTTCGACCATGAAATGGCCTCACAAGATATTGATGGTTATAGTAAACGAATAAGACGATTAGAAGATCGTCCTCCGAAAACGAACAACGAAGACAGTGTCAATAAGTATTTGGGACAAGATGCAACCGATGAGTCATCTGAAATTAAAAATCAGTATTTACAGCGTGAACTACAGAGTAGCGATGAGACGAATGACAATTCACGCAAATACGACAAAAGCCTCAACCACAACGAAGAAAATTATAGGGGATTTAAAGACTTTGTTGATTCTTTTGCGAACAGATTCGGATCAGAAGACTACGATAGAGAAGCTAAGTACTTTATGAAAAATAATAAAGATACAGGCGAAAAAAAGAAAGGGTTTCGTAAAATCTACCATAAAGATGAATATCAAGAACATCAAGATTTTTTCGATAACACCGATAACAGTCAACATTTTGAAGAGAAGGGCACATCTAAAGTTCGTACAGGTGGCTCGGAGGCCTTACTGCGTTCACAAGCAGCAGCAGCGTTAGGGAATAACCGCAATGAAAAGAGTAGTGCTGAAAACCATGAAAGAAGGCTTCATGAAATAGATCATACAGATAAACAAAGATATGATGGGATCGATAGAGAACTCAATCAGTATAGAAACGTTGCTAAAAATACAGCACTAAGCAACAGCGCCGACTATGTCGAGCGTTACACGGTGTAAATAATTTGATTTTTATATAATTTAATTTTTGTATTATTAGATCACCAATGCAACACATTTTTAGTAAGTTTAAATTGAAATATAATTTAATCTGATGTTTTATAATATAATACAGTCAACTGTCAATTGTTTTATATATGAGTAATCACATTTTATTAAAAATAAAATAAAAAATAGTCCTAACCGTTTTATTTAAATTCCTGTACTCGCTTATTATATTACTAAATTATTGTCTATCAAAATACAGAATACATCCAAATTTTATTATGTTTGCGAGTAAAAATAGCTACACAGACCGGTTTAACTATGAAATAGACCTTCCCAGCTATGGATTCACCATCGGATCATTCTGCAAGATAACTTCTTCATCTAATTTTTTTGGAGACAAATATGATTGTGGAAATATTGGTAAATAAGTCAGCATTTTGGACATAAATATAGACGTTTTTTCTCCTAATTTGTCCACATATCTTCCGAAAGTCACTGGCGACCTCGCCGTTCTCAGCGGCCGTTTGTTTTCTACTTCCCCGCTATCTTCATTCTCTCCGCTAACTCCAACTTCTTTGATATCAGGTTTTCTATGTTTTTCCGATGGTTTAGAGCTTATAGAAAATTCATCATCATATTCTTCTTCCTTCATTTTATCTGCTGCCTTTCGGGCCACTTTCACAGACGCTTTGCCTTCGTTTGTTAGTGGCATCACGACTTTACTTTGAGATACAGCAGGCGGTGATCGCGGTTGCACTTCTAGTTTTGCTGGTTCCGACTGAACTCGCTGCTTTACTTTTATTCTCGGTTCCAACGGTTTCCCTCTTCCAGAAAACTCATCGTGGTTTATGTCGAAATCGTAGTCGTCGAGATTAAAGTCTTCGTCTTCATGCTCCACGGAATCGGAATACCTGTTGGGAAAACGAAATTTAACTTGATAGTCCTCTTCGCTTCCGATATCTATGAATTTTGGGATTGGTTTCTTCACAAGAGCTATCTTCGGCTTAACTGTGCGCTTAAACTTTGGGTCTCGGGGTCTTACAGTATGCTCTTTTGAATCCCTCGCCGTGCGCGTTTTTTTGTTATAAAACTTAAAATATTCACTTATGCCATCACGGCCGTCCTCTTTAGAAATCGATATTTCTTTTTTAAAGTCTTCTGCTGATGTACCATCTTTTTCTTCAGTCGTCTTAGGAATCAGTTTGGCGTTTAGTATGCATGAAAAACTTAAGATAATCAAGACAAGTATTTTCATTGTTCCGAATAGCAGTCCAGTTAAATTGAGACTATGAGCCGCGTATTGTTTCACATTGAATGAAAACAACTGACTTGTTTTTAGTTATTGTCCGCCGAGCAGTAAAACAATGTGTGCGGCGATAACACGGGCCGACCCGTTTGTTTTGATAATATTGATGAGACACAATCATTGAGATGCTCGAATGTAATATGTCGGGCCAGTTATTAGTAAACATATTTTTTTCTCTGCTGTTATTGTAGTACATCATGGGCATAATATAGTAAATGAGGGGTTCGAAAAAAATACTGTGGTTACTTCGATCGTGATATACTTACAACGCTCACTCTGAGTTTTAATCACTGATCATTAGCCACCCCTTAAAGTAAGTAACGGCCTCTTACTATCCCAATGCTGGGCATAGGCCTCCTCTCTCCATTTTTGGAGAGAAGGGTTGGAGCTAAGCTAACCTACCACGCTGCTCCAATGCGGATTGGTAGGTTACACATATCCCTAGGATTCTCTAGAGATATGCAGGTTTCCTAACGATGTTTTCCTTCACCGAAAAGCGTGTGATAAATTGAAATTAACAATTAGACACATAAGTTTTATTAGAAAAACTCATTGGTGTCTGCCCGGGTTTGAACCCATGATCGTCTCTAGAGATTCACACAGTCGCACCGCTAGGCCATCACAGCTTAATGAAATTACCCCTTAATGAAAGGTGTTAATTCGAAATTTCAGAGGCCTATCTAACCGGGTGTTCATGACGGTTTTCACCAATACACAGAGCGATTCATGAGCAAAATTTTATTGTATAATATGTTAAAGAAGCAATCTAAATTTATTGAAAACACTTCATTTGAGACATGACAAAACAATGTAGCCTTATATATCCTTTTTCAAAAATGTTTTATGTTATCTTGTGTTCTTTTATGAGTAAATATATCTATTTTAAAAAGTTTTGAGGCTCTGTTATGGAACTAATACACACACGGTCGTCAATCCCCAAAGTCATTATCCTCCTGCCCTTATCCCACTCTAAGGGGGGCCGGCACAACATGTTATAAACATGCTATTACATGCTTTAACTGCGTTTTTACGACCGGCCGCCTTCCATACGTCAACTTACCTTAGTCGTATTTACGACACCTCGGTAAGAAATGAGGTTGATCTACGGTGTACGGACACGTTAATTGGAAACTACCGACACGGACATAGTATTAATCTTTATCAACTGAAATATAATCCTTTTAATATGTAATTTAATTGAAAATATTTGAAATCATTCCAAAATTAAGACTAACGTTTGCCAAAATATTTAGCGAGGAAGAGTCGAAAACAGGCCAGCAACAGCAAAGGGTGGCCGTGTGAGTCACACATGTCGCTACCACAGTCGCGTGGCCGGTCGGCAGAGCTGGAGAAACTTGTCTATTGGCTCGCTAGGATTGTTTGTTTGTTTATTACAACACCGAAGTGGCGATGTAAACAAACAGATCTCTCATGTTATAAGAACGACCGGAGCCGACCGAGGCACAGTCGCCGACATGACGCCCCTCCTGGCCGCCCTCAGCGCGCTGCTGGCGCTGGCCGCCGGGAGGCTGCCGGCGCACAAGAAGTACTTCGTCGGCGGCACCAATCCGAACAATATGAAACTAGTCAACGAACGTGCGGTGGATTCTTACTTCAGAATTTTAAAGTCGCCGAAATCTTTTTCCAATGTCGCAGTTAGCGGCCGACGATACGTTCCGGTCGTCGAGACCGGTGGCGGACGATCCGAATCTCCGACCGATGCGAGAGATCATCTCCGGCACGAAACGCAAAACACCGCCGAGCCGGGCGAGCGCTCCCCGGAACCGACCGCGACCGCGATGCCGACCTCGAAGCCCGACTACGAGGAGCGGCTGAAGCTGAAACGAAAGGAGTATTTCGCGAATAGTAACGTTTACCAAAAAACAGGACGGAGCGGTGCCGGGAGGCAGAACTTACAACCGAACGTTTGCAAGTTCACGAACGAGCCGAACGATCGCCGACTCCGCGCCGGACAGAACTTCTATCAAAAGGTGGGATACTCGTCGAGAGTGAAGGACAAGATATTACACAAAGCCAACGTCAAGACCGACCGGAACGAGCAGACAGTGCGGCGGGTGATGGACGGGAGCGCGTTACAAGAAAGGGAGTATAGGAAGCGGCACGCCGCGGACGGAGCGGCAAGCGGGAGAGTGCGGTACGACGGCCCGGACGGCGCGCCCGGGGACGTGGGCCCGAATGGAGGTATCGAACGCGACCACAGAAAAATTGGAAGACATAACGTGCCGGCCAGGATCGGCAACCGCGACGCCGGCGGGGAGGGCAGAGATCCGCCGTACGCGCTGTTCTACAGGACGAACTACGAAGAGGCGGGGTGGCCCCAGCGGCTGGCCGGCGACGACCCCGACGCGGCCTTCTACTCGGGCGGAGTCACCGGCTACGGGGACGCGGCCAGAGATAACATCAGATTCATAGCTGCCTCCAACGATAAAATGAAACCCTACAGTGCGTTTCGAGATCGCTGACGAGTTGGACCCCATCGGGCGCAGCACGGCGCCGCCCCAGCAGCACTGACCCGTAATACCATTAACAAAGCTAACTAATTTGAAGAGTGTATTGCAATATTGACATCCATAGCTTTAGAGATTAATTCAATGCATTTAGATTTTTTTAATTATTTTATGAATAAAATATTTTATATTCCCCCAGCATCAATCATTAAACATATCTCAGCCTCCGCGTCCTCCTCACCACTGACGAGATTCTTCCACTGCATGTTCTAGCCCGAAATCGAAACATCCTCAAATAGTTGACGATTTTACCAAAGTGTATCCCAGCGTTGCACCCGAGCACAGGGCACGCACAGGACACGCACAGGGCTCGCACAGGTCGCTGCACTCTAAGGTGCACACAGGCTGCCTCTAATCGCGGACTTGCAATTGCAACTTAGTAATACCTAATGAGTTTTACTTTGTATGTCATTAGCGTAACGTTTTTGCGTCGACTTAGCTAGAAAAATACCCTCATCAAGCAATATGTATTTATTATTGTTTTACAAAGAAAGCGGTAACAAAGGACCCAAGGATTTTGTCAATATTGATCCAGCGGATTATCTGTGAAAGTGTAACAAACAGACAGACTGGCATTTACAATATTAGTACTTATTGATATTTTTAAGTAAATTAAACGTATGTTACGTTTTACAAATAAGTAAAATCGTAATTGAAGTATTCACTTCGGTAATTTAATTATAGCGAAAGTATTGGCAGAGACGAAGCGGAAAACAAAAACCTTTGTCTCCCGCCGTCGAAGAAAACCACAGTGGCACGAAAAAAGCCTAGATTTAAGTATTCTGACTTTTGACACAGATTACGGTATGCATTAAATTTAATCGAACGCGGATATTATCTTAATAAAAATACATGACATTGATAATTTGAACGGCTATGCGTTCGGCGTCATTTTCACTTCTACGCGTCCGACTTCGCGTTAGATGTAAAAAAAGGCAATCAAATACGTCCTTCGAAGCAAAATATGCGCGCTCGTTTGGACGCGAGTTTTTCCCGCGGCACGCGCCGACCGCCCTTTATACTATAGGGGTTTTCATTATCATTGACACCGAACACTGTTGCACAATGTCCGAGCTGGAACCGGACCGTTCATGAGTGCCAGCCTTACCGTTCGGCGATCGCTATATAAGCAATAGCGTCGACCTCCACGCTCATTGCTGCGAGAGACCGTGAGGGAGCATGCTGCCCCGCGTCGCTCTGGTGTTGCTGGTCGCCGGCGCCTGCTGCGGCATGAGGACGCTCGAGACCGTGGAGCGGACGGTGATGGTGCGCACCACGGGCTCCGACCTGCAGCCCGCCGCTACCGGGTACGTCTACAAGAAAAAGAACGACGGCGAAGAGAGCGTCGTCGAGATGGGCGAGAGCGAAATCATGAAACGATTGTCGCAATTTTACGAACACCCGAAAGAGTTCCCGGGACTCGAGAGAGCCTCCGCCGAGCACGGCTCGGAGGCCGGGGGCGCGAGCGGCGAGCGGCGGGTCATCCCGGTCACTGAGAAGGACGAGGATCGCGCGGACGGCCTGGCGGACGAGGATTACGAAAAGATATTCAACGACTACACACCGACCTACAGGAACGACGGCTACCGTGACTATCTGAGGAGCTTGAAGCGGTTCCGCGGTGGCCTCTACCACGAATACAGTGAAGGTAGGGCGGAGGATGACGCCGGACACTACAGCGATCACCACGGAGACCCCAAACTCTACCACAAAAGGAAATCCGAAAGCTTCTCTGCTACAGGGCCCGAGGCGGGTTCACGCGACGACGATGACCGACGAGCGTACCACGAGCGCACCTACCACGAAGACAAACCGACAGCATACCACGACGGAGAAACTGGCAGCGGGTTTCACAAGATCTACGATAATAAAAAAGACTACAACGGCCGTGAATACGTCGGCGAGAAGGTCAAAGGATTCCCTGATGCTCGTAAATATTACGGAACATTCGAAACGGAACATAACGGTGGTCCTTATGAGTCCCATCACGACGATAAGCACGGGCGGGCCGCGGGCGGCGATGCGGGGGCCGCTCGTTCGTCGGAAGGAGGAGACCTCTCGACCACCGAACATCACGGAGACTACGCCTCTAGCGTCGGGTTCGACGTGCAGCACTAGGGGGGCCGTCTTGAATATATCTGTTATAGCTTTGTTAACTTTTGTAAATATGTAATTTATTGTTAGATAAAAATAAGCCATAATCTCGATTTGGATTTCATTATTTTGGTCCCATAGTAGTACGCACCCCTTGTATCGATCAATGCAATAGCAATACGCTTATCAATATACGCTTCACCGTCTTCATATACAATTTTTTATTTTGCACTTTTTATTCACAAACAATTAAATGATCGAAAACATTGTAAAGTTTGCCTTCACGCGTTGGATTCGAAGTCGATATAGAACACCCTATAATAAAACTAATTTTACAGAATAGAAGGTAAACACGACATTGTTTTGTAATGGACTTATTATTTATTAATTTTTTCTCGAAAATAAACGAAAAAAATTTCTCTTTAAACTGATTTTGATTCACCACCGTTGGTAACAAACGTTGTCGTGCATTAAAACAACGTTTATTGATTCAACTGCATCGCAGCAAAATCAATAGTTTAAAATGCTATTCTTTGGTTTTAAAAACGAACACGAACGTATGGTTTAGCAGCACATATCGGTCTACCGCAGCACGAAGCGGCCGCTCCGCCGCCTTGCTGCCTCGTCTCCACGATCCCGCAAATCTGTTTGTTATTCTAGTTTGCGTATAACATTCAAATAGCACATACGAATATAAGCGGACTAACGTGAGCAGGACCGAAACAATGAAGGTTAAGCCTTCATCAGAACACACGAAATCAAATCATCTCAACCAATTTTTTTTGGAATTTTCTAAATGAAGTAATCATGCGCGGTACAGTATCGTAGACAGTAGGTTTATCCCACAGTTAGGCAAAGGCCTCTGCATTTTTAATACTTATACAATGTTTCAGTAATGCTCACTTATCATTAGTGATCAATATCTTAAATGTTATGCTGTTAAAAGAAAACATTCAATAAATGTAAAAAAAAAACCCTGTAACTAAAAGTTATAGGGTTTTTTTACTACTTTTGTAACTAAAAGTTGAAAATTTATGAGATTTTTACAGCGAGCGAGAAGTGTCAGTAAGGAGTGTAAGCGTGAAGAATGATATATTTTAGTTAAAATTTTTTTGTAAAATAAAATGTTCTAACGTCGAAGGTAACTGTTCAGCGCCAGCACTCAATAACAACTTTGTCTAACAAGTGCAGCGTCACTACGGCACCAGGGTACACTTCACTGGTGCACTTCGACTCTTGACCTGGTGGCAAAGATGATGGACTTCCTAGTTATTGCAAGTGCCCCGGCAAGCGCATGGATTATAATATCACTAGCGGCCTGCCCCTGCTTCGCACGGGTATAAAATATATATCCCATGTCAGTCAGTGTAAAAAAAAATGATTAAAATTGATCCAGTTGTTTTGATTTATTCATTACTGCCCGTGGCCGTAGCGTTAAATTTGGAGAAAAACAATTTCCTTTCCCTATACCAAGAAGATTTCCTGCTGTTTTTGGAATATCTAAATTCATATAGTACATTATTATTTATTTACTTTTACATTTTCCCTATGTATTTTATTTTTACAATTAATTACAGAATGTCTTTAAACAAACTCTTGAAAGAGCGACATCGCTGCTAAAGTCGAAGTGTTATAGGACGAATCGCGGCTTCCTCACGGCACTTTAAATCTGTAATATCTCCGAAAATGTTCACTTAAATTACATGCTGTAAACGGCCATATTGATCTATATTAAATCAACTATTTATTTAAGGTACTGAATTGGATAAGGATTAATGCTGTATTGTATAAGAAGTGCTTCAAAAATAAGGCATTATTTTTCGTAATAAGTAAACGACAAAAAATGATTTAGTGGGTTATCCATAAGCGATAGACATATACCATCGCGGACTTTTCTGTAGACCTTTTCAATATGTACAAATACTTAGTACATTATTTTGATAAAACTCGTAGGGTTTAGCCTGCGTTTGCAATGAGAGCGGAAAAAATTTTAATTATTTACAGAAACCTCAAAAATTACAGTATTTCTCTACTCCGTATTGAATGTTATTAGACATGTAAACCTTCCTCTAAAATCACTCTATCTATTAAAAAAAAACCGCATCAAAATCTGTTGCATAGTTTTAAAGATTGAAGTATATATAGGGATATACGGACATAGGGACAGACAGAGAATGCGACTTTTTTTTATACTATGTAATGATATTATTTATTTTTACAATTGATTAGACAATGTCTTTACATACAACATTCATAGCTTTCATATCATTAGACAATATAAACGTGAACGAAGGACATTTAGTTAAGCCTCCGGTCGCTGCTAAATTCGAAGTGCTTATAGATAGGTCTAAGCGCGGCCTACTCGCGGGATTTTAAATCTGTAATATCTCCGAAAATGTTCACTTAAATTACATGTTGTAAACGGCAATATTGATCTTTATTAAATCGACAATTTATTTAAGGTACTCAATTGGATAAGGATTAATGCTGTATTGTATAAAAATTGCTTTGAACATAAGGCAACATTTTTCGTAAAAAGTAAATGAAAAAACTGCTATTGTGGGTTATCCATAAGAGATAGATATATACCATCGCGGACTTTTCTGTAGACCTTTTTAAGGTGTACAAATACTTAGTACATCATTTTGATAAATCTCGTAGGGTTTAGCCTGCGTTTGCAATGTAAGCGGAAAAAAATTTAATTATTTACAGAAACCTCAAAAATTACATTATTTCTCTACTTCGTATTGAATGTTATTATACGTACAAACCTTCCTCTGGAATCACTCTATCTATTAAAAAAAACCGCATCAAAATCGGTTGCGTAGTTTTAAAGTTTTATGCGTACATACGGAAATATGGACTTTGTTTTATAATATGTAGTGATGATAATACGTCAACTAGCTGCGTGTGGTTGAATCTAGGAATCAATCGGTTATTATTGATGTATGTAATATACACCTTTTAAAACAGTATTTAAATAGTTTTTGTATCGTTTGGCCTTAATTTAGGCGTACATTCAGTACTTCACATTTAATTATTTTCAGCAAGTATATTCCAGCCAGCCAGCTCCACCCGCGTGGAAAAATGAAAATTGTAATATAGTATTTTGATAATCATAAAAATGGTCAAAATGGGGTAACCTTCAATGCTAGACTTATGCTGTCGCGTACTTTTAATTAAAACTTTTAGACAGGAAAAATTTTGTAGTACATGATTTTTGAATAACTTTTACCTTAGCGCAAGCAATGATAGCTTTAAATTTTGCCATTTTCGTAATATTTTTTAATGCTGCTCCTATCCTATTTATCTTTGAGTGATATTTGCGCTAATCTTCAAAACTACTTAACTGAAATTTTGTAGGTAGTTATATTTTGGACCAACTCTTGCTCTCCGACGTCCGAACTATGTAGATGCATTTGTCTGAATTAACAGCTGACCGGGACCGGATGCAGCAGACGTTTATGTCTCCGCTTCGCATTGGTATGAGGATGTGTCGATAGAGGAAATTTGGACCGATCGCTTTTTGTTTGAGGCATTTTTTAATCATTTACTTTATACGTACGACCAAATTGCGGATTCCCTCCGTGTATATGTTTTCGGAATACCAATATTTACAAAATTTAAGTACAGAAAGAATAGATACTACGGTTGCAAGCGCGACCCCCTCGAGATGACTTTCGTTTCGGTCTGACACGATAGAGCCCTTTCGTGATAAACATCGATTTCGTAATCTACAAACAAACCATTTTTGCAGAAAAATCTACAAATTATGTTTTTAATTAGGTTTCATTTAAAGTATTAAATAATTCGATTAATTCGACCAGTCCACACTCTCCGTACGGGCGGCCGATGTAGCGACGAACGCGAGAGCTCGCGCTCTGCGGCGGCCCGCTCCACGTTACGCAATAGGTAATTTTTTTACGTACATCGTCTCCGTCACCTATCAACCTCGAAGCACTATCTGTTACATGGCTACGAGAGAGGTTCGGGCGGACTCGCGGGTGGCGCTCCGTGCGCCCGCGTATAAATATTGGGCAACGGGGTGGCGAACTATTGCAACGCGGCGAGTCGACCGGCGAGCATCGAACATGAGGACCGCAATCGGAGTACTGTGCGTGGCGGCCTGCGCGGCGGCCGTGCTGGTGGGCCCCGCGGCGCCCGCCACCAGCTTCGTGTACCGCAGCGACAGCGGCGGGCCCGCCAGCCTGCTGCGGCTGGGCCACGAGCGCGCCGCGCCTGCCTTCGAGGCGTACGACCTGGCGCCCGTGCCGCTGCCCTACGTCAACGCGAAACCCATCGCCGTCGAGGACGCCGACGAGGACGACGAGGACGGATACGACGACTCCTACGAGGGCGGGGAGGAGGGAGAGGGCGGCGACGGGCTGCTCGCGCACGGCCACAAGAACGGCGGAGGGAACACCTTCGGGGAGGAGCACCACGCCGCGCACGGCGAGAAAGGGAGCGAGGGACACGCGGCCGAGGGTCACTACCGCAAAGGGGCGGCCGGACACTACGGCGACGGCCGCGACGGAGGGTTCTACCGCGCGGCCGGCGGCGAGAAGGAGGCGCGCCACGACCAGGCCGACGCGCACGGGGCGCACCGCGAGACCGGCAAGAACTACAAGGGAGGGAGCCACGGGCACGAGAAGCACTCCAGCAAAGGCGAAGACGTGACCGGCTACCACAAGGTGTTCGACAAGAACGAGTACAAGAAAGATCACGACTTCTACGACGAGGCGGCGAAGGACGGCCACTTCGAGAAGCACGGCTACCGGAAAGCCCACCACGGCTCCGAGAAGGGCGCGCACGAGAAGGGCGGCCGCGGCGAGGTCGGCTACGATAAGGGTGGATTCGGGAAATCCGGTTTCCACAAAAACGGACACTCGGACGAAGAGGACGAGGGGCACTCCGCCGAGGAGGGCGTCGACAGCCATCACCGCCACCGCGAGGGCTACGGCGAGGAGGGCGGCCGCGCCCACCGGAAGGAGTACGGGTTCGCCGACGACGGGGACGACCGCGACGAGTGACTCCGCGGCCGGAGAGGCTAATTATTTATTTAGTGATTACTGTTCTCGATTGTTTTGTTATGTTTGATACGCGAAGGGCTGTAAATATTTTTGTATTGCATTAATGTAAATAAAAAATCCAACACGAAACGACAATATTTCTTTCGCTTCTCTCCGCGCAGCCGTCACGGCAGCAGGCGACCGACATCGCTTGCAAACTGTCACTTATTTTGGATAATGATTTACTGATTTATGATGAATGATTAATGATTTACTTAATACGTAGACGGAAAGCCAACATCAATTTATATAATATGAAAACCATATCACTACATATTATAAAACAAAGTCCATATTTCCGTATGTACGCATAAAACTTTAAAACTACGCAACCGATTTTGATGCGGTTTTTTTTAATAGATAGAGTGATTCCAGAGGAAAGTTTGTACGTATAATAACATATAATACGAAGTAGAGAAATACTGTAATTTTTGAGGTTTCTGTAAATAATTACATTTTTTTCCGCTTACATTGCAAACGCAGGCTAAACCCTACGAGATTTATCAAAATGATGTACTAAGTATTTGTACACCTTAAAAAGGTCTACAGAAAAGTCCGCGATGGTATATATCTATCTCTTATGGATAACCCACAATAGCAGTTTTTTCATTTACTTTTTTACGAAAAATGATGCCTTATGTTCAAAGCAATTTTTATACAATACAGCATTAATCCTTATCCAAATGAGTACCTTAAATAAATTGTTTATTTAATATAGATCAATATGGCCGTTTAGAGCATGCAATTTAAGTGAACATACTCGGAGATATTACAGATTTAAAATGCCGTGAGGACGCCGCGCTTCACCCTATAGCACTTCGAATCTTTTAGAGTTTGTTTAAAGACATTCTGTAATTAATTGTAAAAATAAAATACATAGGTAAAATGTAAAAGTAAATAAGTAAAAATGTACTATGTGAGTTTAGATATTCCAAAGATAGCAGGAAATCGTCTTGGTATAGGGAAAGGAAATTGTTTTTCTCCAAATTTAACGCTTGCGGGCCACGGGCAGTAATGAATAAATCAAAACTACTGGATCGATTTCAATCATTTTTTTTACACTGACTGACATGGGATATATATTTTATACCCGTGCGAAGCAAGGGCAGGCTGCTAGTACAACATAAAATAGAAAGACATATGTTTGGATTTAGAAACAAAACGCGATAAACATTTAGTTGTTAACTAACATAAATTAATGAAGGTAGCACGAGCGATTAGATTAGATATCATGATTTGACTACAAAAAAGGTGTCGATCCTGTCCTTCTTTTACTGTACACGACTTTCTTTCGTCGTTGTATATCACATGTCTTAAGAGAATGCTTTTCCTATTTAACATATTACTCTTTTGACCCTTACGTTCGCCCCAAAGTCGTTTCCAAAAAACAAACTCCAAAATCTAAATCACATCGTTACCACAAGTCGTGTAAAGCTAAAGCGGTCAAAATGCTCTCGTCTGATTTGAGCTCTCTCTTTCACTTATAAAATTGTTAAAAAAAAAGGTTGAAATTTTGAGTGACTTTCAAACTAGCACCGATAGGTATGATGTGTACCATGTTTAATATTTCTTCTATTTATCTACACTAACCCACCTAACTACTTTAAAATAAATCTGTAGCGTCAATTTTGTGTATTAAACTATGTAAATACATATAAGAAGTTATGAACTTTTATCTAATTCTATCACAGTAAGTACCGTCTCTGGCGAGGACATGCATCTATCTTGCAATTGCATTAATTTTTAATTATTGCGCCATCAGTTTTTAATCAACAATTCGATACAGTCAATATTCAAATAAATGAAACCTTAACATGAAAATATTTGCATTGTAATACTGTGATATTTAAATACTACTCGTACATGACTTAACTGTAACATGGCCGAAGTCCAGCGGCCACCGATATCAAACTGCAACCAAATTACGAATCCAAGGTGCTGATCGTTTTCTATTCAACTTGATTTGTTCAATGTACAGATATATTTAATTATTTTTTCATTAATTACAATGTTATGCCAATGTATTATTTAGAATGTCCCTGATTATTTCGGAAATCGATTTATTTTAAATCGATTAAACGTATCGAATTGATTGTTTCCTATCGAATCAAAAGAATTTATTTTATAAGATTTAATTTATTATAGAAAATATATGTCTATAATTTAATAAATATATAACAGACTTCAGGGCTCTCCTCGATTTGCGCCGTAACGACGAGTTCTTGGCGGCAGTTTTATGGCGGTAGAACTCTTCGCGCTAGTTGACCCAAACACCCCAACTGATGGCAGCAGCGCTGGAGGCACCTGCCATCAGTTGCAGCCATCTTCACCGGTTGCCCCGCGTGGGTAATCGCATCCGTAGATGAAAGGGCGGGCCTCCTTACTATGATGAATATTAAAAAATGTTAGAGAACTATTTCTGGTAATAGAAAAACCAGCAACTTGCCCATTTCTGTATTCAAAATGTAGTCCATATTTCGTTGTGACGCATCAGATATCGCATTGGGTCTGGTCGCTGTAATCATTTGTACGTATCGTATACCTGATCGAAGTATTGACTCGTTTAGGGACAGTCGAATTGTACCGCGATGCTGACACACGGACCGCGACCGCTCCGAGCCAGCAGCGGCGCGAGCTCAGCCGGAACCGATAAATAAGCATCATCAGAAAAACCTCACCTTGTCCGCGAATTTAGCACTAAGGCTATATAAACTAGGCGGATTTCATGTATGTCAGTGTCGTAACCCACTTCGATTGCGCAACACCGAGCAAAAACTTTTAATAATGAATCACAATTTTTTTTTTGTTCTGTCACTGACATCGATTTTACGCCGCGCTGACTCGCGGCCGGCCGGCCCGGGCGTGCTGCAGTTCGACCGCCTCGACACCGACATCGCCCAGCTGAGGTACGAGGGCCGGCGCGGAGATCTGGACGACTTCTTCGAAGCTCCCGAAAGGAAGAAATTCAACGACAGAGAGTCTAAAGGCGATTCAAAGAGCGAAGTTAACGTATCCGGATTCGAGAAGAAGAGCTCAAATTCGGAGGGCGCAAAAGTTAAATTTGACATCGAGACCTTGAAAAAGTTCCTAAAGGAGGCCGGCTTACAGGATATCGGATCGTACGACGGCGGCTCCGTCTTCGGCATGGCGAAAGGCTCGGTCGCTGCGGACGCGGGCGTCACCGGGAACGAAGAGAGAAAATACAAAAAAGGCTCGAAAACGAGGGGATTCCATAAAATTTCACATAAGGACGAGTATAAGAAAGATAAAGAATTTTACGAGGATGACGAAACTAAGGGGGTTATCAGGAAAGTGGGGGGCAAAGGGGTAGCGTTCAGCGCGGGCGCCGGCGCCGCGGCCGAGCGCGGGTACGGCCGCCGGCAGCGCGCGCGCGGGCTGGCCGGCCGCCGCGCGCTGGCCGCCTCCGCCGACGCCAGCAAGGAGTATGAAGGCTCCAGTGATTCGCAGGGATTCGATGCCTTTTTTAATAGTCTATAATGTATTCGAGTATTTGTTGTTGAGCTTTTAAGTTTAGTTTTTACTATTAATTTACTTTTGCAATTATATTGTGCGTGCAGAGTTAATCGAACGACAACTGATGACAATGACACGAGATCTTTATTTATGTCCGTTGTTTTTAATATACGGTTCTATAAAGATTTTCTTTATGTCTAAAATGATAACGTTTAACATATATTAAACATCGACGCCATTCATCCGCCGCGCACCGCTATAAATCAGTCGGTGCGAGGCGCGTTGCTAATGCACTATGTGTGGCTAACGTGGCAGCCGCAGCCGATATCGAACGTATTTAACGACCGTCCGAAGTGAAATTGTTCAAACAGTACTGTTCAACATTTGTCATAAACGTTTACTTTTATGTAATTGTTATGGATGTAAAAAATACAATCGTTCATATCTTTGGTGAGTTCCATTCCGAAAGCGATCGTTTAAGTTCCGACGATATCACTTCAAACCATGGTCGTTTTCATAAAGTTCCAGTCACTCCAGGAACTGTTGCCGTTAGAATCGTTTTAATTAAAAAGCTCCTTTTACAATTGAGTTATACTTTCTAACCTACAATCTTAGAATATTTCTATCAATTTACCTTTATTTTTTAGCTATAATGTCCGTTAAAGTGTTTATTCCTACGGACTGCTTACATCTTATTCCCGCGTCGTACCCGTGCTGCGATAGCTCGCCCCCCCTGCCCGCCGCGCTCCCCGCCGCGCTCCCCGCCCCTCAGCCGTACGACCCGTTCCGACTGAATCCGGAGACGGATCCACTATCGAGCGGTCAGAAGGCCTTCGGGCAGAGCCTGCCGCCGCCCTTCGCGGCCGCCGACGACAGCAGCGCCGGGCTCCGCAGCAAAGCCTACGGCTGCTCGCTGCTGCCGTGTCTCCAGGAGAGGGAGCAGGCCGTGTGCGCCTGCAACTACAACACGGGCAACGTCGTCACTTTTAAAAATAGCTGTGACGTCAACAAACACAACTGCAGGTTCGATACAGGTAATTGTGCATGTTATATGACGAATTCACCTCTTAATACTTTTGAATTCCGCCTGCTGGGAAATGGAACGAAAGACTCGAGTACCCAAACGGATCGATCTAATCTCATTCTTATGTTCAGCTTTGACGCGGTGTGCTATCGATTATTCAATATGATTATCGCCCCATCCGAAGAATAAAATTACATTTTCTACGTTATACACACAGAGCATGTAAGGTTATTCTTCGGATGGGGCGATCTAAGTGCTTACACCGCAGTCCGCACGTCTCGGATTATTCAATTCACAGCGCACTTCCGTGATGGTATTCAAAACGAAAACATTAAATCATTTTAAAACCATTTCAAAAACTGCTTAGCTTAAAAAAGTATACCAGGAACTTCAGGTATGAAAACGGACATTTACAATTATCATTATATATATTTTCTATTTTACTCCGCCGTGTGGTATCCGGCTGAGTAGAATAGACCAACCTCATTTCTTACCAAGGTGTTGTAAAAGGCGACTAAGGTAAGTTGACCCACCGTGTGGTATCCGGTTCAGTAGAATAGACCACCCTCTTTCTTACCGAGGTGTCCTAAAATGCGACTGAGGTAAGTTGACGTCAGGCAGGCGGCCGGTCGTGAAAACGCAGCCAAATCATGTGACAGCATGTTTATAACATGCTGTGCCGACCCCACTTAGAGTGGGATAAGGGCAGGAGGATGATATTTTCTATTTTACTTTTTCGTGGAATATAGAAAAATAATTTATATATCACCGCAAAGTAACGCCTAATTCTATAAATTATTTATACAAGGAACTCTTCAACCAAAACTTTCAATAACTTAATACTGACAATAGTTTCTAGTACAAGCATACGAAACAAAAACCATAATAATTTAACGAATTCAGAACTTTTTTGGGTATTACTATTTGCTGTTTTTATTGTTATATAATAATGATAATTTGGATGTCTGATGTAACTAACTAATGCATTTATTCTTCTTTTTAAAGCATTCAAAGTTATCCTAAACGAAGTATGTCCGTGGGAATTTGAATCTCGCCGCGCCAACAAACAGCTCGCGGTCGACTACAACGATCCTAAATACTACAACAAATAATTATTTCGACGTTCCAGACTGAACAATGATATCCCGTCATTTTGTATCCCGTTAACTTAAAAACTTAAGAAATAAAATTATGAATATGCTAGTGTACTACTTTAATTATAAAAAATATTTTTGTTATGTTTATTTTCAAAAGTTTCGCGCAGTCGGGTTTCATTCCTCATTACTGTTCACGACGAGTTACGAGAACCCCTTATGTTTGTAATTAGACAAAAAAAAACATAAAAAGAGAGACACATCCTATTCTCATTCTCATTTTCATTTTCCTTTTTTTTCGATAGATACATTTCGCCCTAGCCGAAGAATAAAGTCACATCATCAAGTCAATGCTTATACAAGGGACATGTGACTTAATTCTTTGGATAGGGCGATTTTAGGCTGGCTTCGCTGCTCTAGTATAATAAATCCATGATTATTCTTTGTTTAAAGACTTATTAATAAATTATAATTAATTAGATGTCATTTGATGTAAGAACTCACATAAAACTCAAAATAAATCAAATCCATTTGATTTATTTACCAAAATTCAATATATAGATATCAAAACCCATTTTATATCAGAAAATTTAATTGCAAACTTTTTTATAGAAATCAAATATTTATAGTTTTCTATAAGGTAAGAATTTAAATTCTAAACTGTTATTTTATATGATTACGTTCTAATTAGGGATGGATGTCATAAAATTCTTTATTATATTAATCGATTATTTTATAATAATAATCGATATTAATCGATTATTTTATAACAATAATCAATTAATTAAACATCATAAAACAATTATTTTTAATCGATAAAACCTAACAACACATTTTAATAAAATTTCCAAAACAGCGCATCTATTTTTTTTTTGTTCGTGTCTACGGCGCATCTTTTTTTTAACTCGTATATGTGTATTTTAATTTTCAATAAATCTGTTTATTTTGAAGAAAGAAAAACCGATTACTGATTAATCGATTTTTCCACTCCAAGCCCTAGTACTAATCTTATTTAGTGAGGCCCTAAAAGTTAAAAAAAAATTGTCTATGAGTCATACAAATGAAGTTGTCAATTAACTGTCAATACACCAATTCTGTAGTCTTTGCCTAATGTCTATGTATAATGAATTGAAGTGTTTGTGTTAATGATTGTGAAACAAAGAATATCAAAATACAAAATAGATGAGGCACGGTAGAGACAACCTTTCTAACATTACTCATGAGTACGGAAGGTACGCTATTGAATCTCGATTTCGACAAAATCAACACAACGATTACGCCTCCCGATGACGGCGTGGTATCGCTATCGAGTAGCGCCGAGGACATTAGTTTAGTGCCAGAGGTCGGTTTCGAAGGAAACGTGGATTCTCCGGGCGTGAACCGCGAGTCGCAGCCGCTGCTCGGCGGCCGCGGCGACTTGGAGGTGCCTTTCAACCATTTTCCAGGTGACACGACCTATTGTCTGCGACGCGCAATATTTACGGAGATTCAACTTTCTTACGCATATGTTATCGATAACGATCGTTAATATCTACGGCGTCACACAGTGCGCCCTGTTCGGTCGCTCTAGGGCTTCTTTACAGTAATTGGTAGCGCCGAGAGGTCGCTCGCTCCGTGCTGACATCGCACGAATCACAAAGAGAAGCGATTACCTTGACACGAAAATATGTTTTCCTTGTTTTGCTTTTCGGTTTTCTATTATACATGTTGACAAATTCGCTCTGACTTCAGATTAATGTTTTTTCATTGTAACAGTCAGTATTCGTTTTTTATTGTTCACTCTGTACTGAATGTAGCTGCAGATTACATTTTCATGTCACTTTTCAGTGAAGCGTAACAGCTGTTGTTTTTAGGAGTTCTCAAATATTTTCCATGGCTTTTCCATTTGTTTGTAGTAAGTTATATATTATAATAGTTTAATGACATTAAGTTCTATTTAAAATATTGAATATACTAAAGTGATGCTGTGAAGTTAGAACACATCATCCATATGGTGGAACTTTATCATTCATTTGTTTATATGAAGATATATAGGAACCCTTGCGAAGTTAGAGTTGTTTCTATTTATATTTCAGTTTCATCAAAACCCGTTGTTCAAAATTACAGTAACTATTTAAATGAATTGTGTATTGCTTTAACTTGAAAAATGTAATTTTTAAAAATGTATTTTGCTTGTTATATGGTACAAATTTGTTCATGCTATGCATGCTATTTGTCTAACTGGGTATTTTATTTTCAGTGGTCACAGCTTGGGCTTGTATGGGGTCCCTTACTTTACATTCATACTGTGAAATATAAGTGTATGTAAAGTTTTTATATAAAGAATAAAATTGATTTAAAATGTTAAGCAAACATAGGTACATTGCACTTATATAATTTAACTATATAGTTGACAATACACATTATGATATTATATATTTTTTTATAACAGAAGGCAGGTTTCCAAGTGTATAAGTTACTTCCTCTACTACTGGAAGTTGCAGCATAGTCAGTCTTGTTCTGAATGAATGCAGTTTGCACCTTTAGATACCTTATTATCTGTAGATGTAGGTGTATCAGGGTGATATTGTTCCCACATATCATTTAAATGGAGATAAATTTAATGAATAACCTTTAATTAGTACTGTTCACTTGAATATTCAATGTTGAATAATGTATGAGTAAAAAGCTCGTAGAGAACAACTAACAAATACTTGATTTTTTCTCTGACTGTAAAAGAAAGGGAATTACCTGAAATGGTGTCTGCTCTGACTTCCACTACCTTGGTTCGCTTTTATAAAAAAACAGTGAAATAGATAAGGTAAGGGTAAGAGAATGAAGATGATAATGAATAAAAGAAGGGGAATTTGAATATATATGTTGAAACCTCTCTCTCTATTTGAACTACGTTTCAGTTCCACTATATGTAGTATGCATATGAGCCAGGACAAACTCTTGAGAAAGTCACACACTAAATAAGTGCATGCTTATTATAGTATTTTTCAGGGTCTCGGTAACTTCACAGAATGTTCTTCATATAAACTTTAATATCCCCTAGATATTTCGATATATATTCTATTCAAAAAATAGTTTGATACTATCATCCTTTATAAAATAAGCAGATAAAGTTTACACAGATACAGTTTAATGCAATGACTGTACAGGGGGCAGCCGATGTCTTGTTTACATGTCACTGCATCTTTGAGACTATTATTTATGTTTATCCAGATTATGAGTTTTAAGGTTTGATCGCCCGGTAGCAGTGGCCCCTCCACTTAGCTATATTCGGCAATCTTGATGATGCAATACTGTATCAATGTCTCACAAATTCAGTAACAATGTGCCTCGGCATCACCAGAGTGTATAAAATGTTAATGATGGAAAACATATAATAAGCAATTTGCAAAAACGTATAGTAACTTAGGTATAGTAAGTTAGCTTAGGCTTTCAGGTCTGTTTAATTTTGTTTTCTTTAATCATAATTCCCGTTAACTCAGTCGATAAACTGATCAAAAGTTTATCTACACAAAATAATTAATAACGTAATTAACCAACATGATAAATTATAAACAATCACCTAAATGTTTGTTAGTAATGAAATAAAAAATAATATTTAAAAAACTCGATACAGTTGGTCCCATAAAATTGTCAAACATGTTAAATGTATACAAAAATTATACGATTTGAGCAATATCAAAATTGTAATCGCTCAGAACCGGTCCGGCCGTCCTACATAAATGCATAAAAGAAGCTAATTTTCTGTCAAAAGGAATGCGTTAATTGTGTGAGGAAGTTCGATCGATTTCCAGTCGGGTCACAAATTGTTTTCGCCCCCACTGTCGACCTGCCTCATGCCTGACCTGGCTCCGGCCGGCGGCTGCGTCTGCGGACTGTTTACCGCAGCTTGTAAAGACAGAGTTACAGTTTGTGTTAGCCTTTTTTTGTTTCTATTTTCAATTAACCTTCCTTTTGAATACAAATACAGTTTCTTTGGTTTTAAATTAAAAGATTAAAGGAAGGAAAATATACGGCAAATCTAAAGACAATTCTTTGGATAACCCATAGAGTAATTACATCGTGATTGGTAGGTAGCATGAGTACATAAATCATAAAGTCTGACTCTTGACTTAAAGGAAGCGAGGGGAACTAGCTATGAGATAATAACAAACTGTTAAAAATAAGACAATTGTAAAATATGACGCTAGAATTGCCGAAGTAATATTTATAATTAACTACATTTAAAAAAACCCTTTAATCATTCTATTAAAAAAAAACTCCATCAAAATCTGTTGCGTAGTTTTAAAGATTTAAGCATACATACGAATATGGGGACATAGGGACGGACACAGAAAGCGACTTTGTTTTATACTATGTAAAGATGGACATATGTCGTGTATGGGTTCAAATTAATATATTATTATTTTTATAAGTCGAGGGTACGGACAACGCGATAGCGGGGTGCAAAGGCACTAATAACAGAGGTACTATTTGTAGCTTACATTTAAGTTCGATGTCGTGTTTGTCCGCCGATAACTCGAACAAGCATTGTGTTTTACGGAGCGAAGAGATAAGGTATCTCGTGCGGTCCGACACCTGTGGTTTAGTGGCAGCAAACCGCGCGCGCCGACGAGCCCGTGCGGACCGGACCGCCGCCACCGTAGCCGGCGCGACACGGCTTCTGGCATTGTATTATAGTGTATCACTGTTGAGTAACAGGTATGTGGAGACAGGTCGACTGCTGTTTGCGCTCTGCCTCTATCTTAGTATCTTTTGTTTTCGTTCACTCGGTGAAGATTTGGCATGAGTGGTCAAAATTGTACAATTCCAAAACTAATTTCCTACTATTTTAAATAGGAGCACACTACACCTGCAGAAGTGTTAATCTTATGTGGAATCCACGTTCCATGTAAGTTTTTAAAGTATAAAAAAGCCCTTAATAACTTTGATGTCTCAGACAGATTGTTGTTTTACCTATAAACGGAGGGCCATATTTTTGTTATCGCTCAGTCGTGATTCTCAGACACACATCTGACCGAAGTCGAGACGACGTTTGTCGATAGGACGCCGCACGGGCCTTCAGCGTGCCGCCTGCAGCCAACAGACTTCAGCACGAGCGACGCTTCGATCGTATTAATATTTTGCCCTCTCATCGCACCGACGATCGCTGCACTCAGATATATTTTATAACGCATCGTAACTAGATCGTTGTGCACTAGAACGGGAAAAAAGCCCTTATATTTCAACCCTTGGATTATTTTGACAGTTTACAGGTGCTTAATTTATAAATATTTTGTGGCCCCCTCTGCGTACCGGGTGGGACCCATTCAGCGTGTGTGTGTGCGGGGGCGCGGCTAACGGTGCGCGTGCTGTTCGCAGACGACCCGCAGTTCACGGAGCTGGTGTGGCAGGCCGAGCTGGCCATCGACCACGGCATCTTCCCCGAGAGGATATACCAGGGCTCCAGCGGGTCCTACTTCGTCAAGAATCCTGGAGGAGTGAGTCGTACCGTTACCTATTGTTAAGGACGTTTTGAATATGATATTCGGTGTAACCTCATGACGTTCGCACTGCGAGTGGTGATATATCGATTGCCGATCGTTTTAAATAGAAATCTGTGCTGAGAAATCAGTCCCAAACGTGGGCTCCGTACGAACTTAAAGCGCTCCGATATCTAGCCCACGGGTCCACTTGGTATTTGTCTGAATTAAACGAATAAATGTAGTTTCGGGTTGTTGACACTCGTCGCGCCCCGTAATGACGCGCGTCATGAGATAACATCACCGAACGTGCTTCAATAAATTGTTGTCTCTTTAAACTTTAAAATAAATTAAGATATCACAATATTTTTCCGATAAATAAAACTTGGAAAAAAAATCATCAAACCATATCTGCGCACCGCTGTTATTCAGTTACGGTATGAGCAGTAGGTATCGCTCCTAAATCTGTCGAAACTGTTATCTCTCCTACGTCAGTGGGTCGGATGTCAGAGCAGTTTCGTGATTAGCGAGCGCACACCAACGGTCCTCCGCTAGGGGTGGGGGGGCCTCGAGCGCGGCCCCTCGCTTGGTGCGGAGGAGACACGCGAGCCGGGAGACCGAGTGGGACAGATCTCACTATAGAAAGTCACACTTCACAAATTTATCAATTTTATCAATCGAAAATGACTTCGAGATCGTTCAGATTCACGGTCGGGCTACGGTTCGCCGATCGGGAGCTTATAAAATTCTACCTTCACGCGATACGCGACTCGTCGGTGGCTCCGTACCCCGAATGACAAATTCGCCCCGTTAATCCTTCCAGAAAATCATCGGCGTGTTCAAGCCGAAGGACGAGGAGCCGTACGGGCGCCTGAACCCCAAGTGGACCAAATGGATGCACAAGCTGTGCTGCCCGTGCTGCTTCGGTCGCTCGTGCCTCATCCCCAACCAGGGCTACCTGTCGGAGGCGGGCGCCAGCCTCGTGGACGCCAAGATCGGCCTGGGAGTGGTGCCCAAGACTAAGGTACCCGCCCACGCTCGCGGCCGAGGGCGGGCGAGCGGCGGCGGTACAGCGCGGGGTGTCGGTTGCAGGTGGTGAAGCTGGTGTCGGAGACGTTCAACTACCTGCGGATAGACCGCGAGCGCTCGCGGCTCAAGCGCGCCATCACCGAGCAGTTCCCCAACCTGCGGTTCAACCGGATGGGCCTGCCGCCCAAGGTGCGTGCGGTCCGGGCGGGGCGGGTACACTGTGACGGCGACGCTGACGCTCCCGGGCCGTTCGCAGATGGGCTCGTTCCAAGTGTTCGTGGAGGGCTACAAGGACGCGGACTACTGGCTGCGGCGCTTCGAGCAGGAGCCGCCGCCGCACCACGTGCTGCGGAAGTTCCAGCTGCAGTTCGAGCGGCTCGTGGTGCTGGACTACATGATCCGCAACACGGACCGCGGCAACGACAACTGGCTCATCAAGTACGAGGCGGCCGACGACCACCTCGCCGACCCCTCGGTGAGCGACGCCGCCGCCGGCCGGGCGCGGGCCACCGGGTTTCTTTAACAATTTTAAACTCGTAGATTCTGTCGCTATCTATATCGTTAAGTGAAATTTATTATAAGGGGCGTTCGCTTCTCACCGACATAAACTGGCCGTTACGTGGACTCAAGACTGTAACATGGTTCGTTAGCAGTCGATGCTGAAAACTTAAAGAATGAATTTGAAAATTTATAGTTATCCTTTTTATGCTAACGTAACAATTTAACTGTTATTCGATGATGGGGCAGGGTGTCGCCCTGCCCCATCATTAACGCTCTGACCGCTCTCTCTGGCCGGGTGCCGCGCTGCAGGAGTGGAGCGGCGCGGAGGTGCGCATCGCGGCCATCGACAACGGGCTGGCCTTCCCCTTCAAGCACCCCGACTCGTGGCGCGCCTACCCCTACCACTGGGCGTGGCTGCCGCAGGCCAAGCGCCCCTTCAGCCACGAGACCAAGTCGGTATACATACTATATCCTCACTGACACCTCGCGTATAGTCAACATCGTCTCTAGTAAATTAGTTTATCCCGCGCCGGTCTGAGCCTGAGATATGCAGTGTATGAATTGCAAACAACCGCCTAAGGAATCCAACGTTGTCTCGCTGGACGCCGGAGTCGTCCTAGTGTCGGTATCCAGTGGCCGTGCTGGAGTGTAGAGATCTCGCGCTCGCGTAGTCGCTCTCTGCTCGGATATAACAGGCGATATTGATTATATATAAGGTCCACCAACTGATTTTGATATTGTTTTTCTTTTTTAACATTTTTAGTCTAACTAAAGTAGAATTCAGATTTAGGCGCTTATCGTCATATTAACATTTCGTGTCCTCACGGCGATCTACTTTATCCATATATAATTGAGATTTCCTATACTCCTAATATGATAAACTGGTATCAGAGAGCAAATCTCATATCTCGACATGAAGAAGAAGTAACGTGAAATATCCCAGGCTCGGCCGATTGAATACCCTCAGATAAAACATCGTGAAGTACCTGATCACCTTTGTCTGCGAAGTGCTGTCGGTCGCGGCCCGAGACCGGCTCCCGACTGTCTATCCGTCTATCACCCACACTCTTATTTGGGTCGTTTTCACCTCGTACATGTCGGCCGCATCCGTCCAGTACTACTGTCTCTCTACAACGGCATCCCCTAATCTTAAGTGTAACCGGGACCGCGGCTCCACGTATAAATGTGGAGACGCGGTCTGGGGGGGGGGCTCCCCCTCCCACTGGCGTTGCGAGCGGTTCGTTGCGTGTCCGCAGGGAGCTGGTGCTGCCGCTGCTGTCCGACATGAACTTCGTGCAGGAGCTGTGCGACGAGCTGCACGTGCTGTTCAAGGTGAGGCCCTGCGGAGGGGGGGCCCGCGGCCGCTGAGGGGCACTGACGGGTACTGACCGGCTCGTCTGTCCGCAGCAAGACAAGGGCTTCGACAAAGGGCTATTCGAACGGCAGATGTCGGTGATGCGCGGCCAGCTGCTGAACCTGACGCAGGCCCTCAAGGACAACAAGAGCCCCGTGCAGCTGGTGCAGATGCCGGCCGTCGTCGTGGAGCGGTACGGCTCGGTACATCGGAGGTACGGGCGCGAGCCGGGCCGCGAGCTGACCCTTCCCCCCCGCAGGTCCAAGAGCGGCACGGCGTCGTCGCGGTTCTTCGACTCGTTCCAGCAGCGCTTCCAGCACAAGTCGCCGATCTTCTCGTGGTGGTGATGGCCCGCGCGGTGAGTCGCCAGCCCCCTCCCCCCTACCCCCTTTTAGGCACCTCAATATAATATGTAACGGTGCTTCCAGACGCGGGGCCTCGGCCCGCTGTCGGCCGTCAGCCGTCCCCCCGAGGCGGCGCGCCGGCCCCCCCCGAAGGCCCCGGCGGCGGGCCCCAGGAGCCGCACCGCGGACGGGGCCGGGTTAATGGATTTCGTAGATCATCACTAAGATATATTTTTAACTTCACTCGTTCACTCGCGTCCGACAGAACGGTCGATCGTTTTTGTTTTCTAATTCTATTAAAATGTACTATATGAAATGAAATATCGCGTCGCCGACGGTCCGCACGACGCGGGTGCGATTATTATTTAACCAGCACACGAAACGACCCGCAGGCGACGCGCTCGGGGACGGCCCTTCGGCTAGCGAGCGACGTTGATAGGGAACTTGAGAGTTTTCCACTTTCAAAAGAAGGTTTCTGAACTTTTTCGCTTTATACCAACCGTCTCTCTTTCTCTCTATCATATGATTTTCGTTTTTCACAAATCTCGCCTCCCCTTCCGGTTTAAAAGTGATCAGTACCGCAACAGACTTTGACGAGCTCCTTAGAATCGTCAGTCTGTCGCGCGCCGCGTCCCGGCCGCCCCCCGGCGCGGGAGTCGCGAGCCCTCCCCGAGCGGTCCCGCGGTACTAGCTAGTTAATGAGCTTTAGTTTTATTAAACGCAGTGCAAAGCATTATTGTATTTAGAGAATGTAATTTATTGATAGTTTTAGTTGTGATAAGCTAAACGCTATGTAAAGTTGTTGATTAATTATTTCGGACGGAACGTGCGCTCGCGAGCGATCGTTACATGTGATGAATTTATGTATGTTCCGTAGTAGTATGATTGTTGCGTGCGGGCGGCCCGCATGCGCGCATGGCCCGCATGTCGCGCCCTCGGAGAATTGCCGCTAGTTAAAACATGAACGAAACGTTTCGGAGCTTGGAGAGCGTCGATAAATAAAGAGGGTGATTTCGGCCGCTTTCATTTTTATCATTCCCACGTCAGCCGCGGCGCCGCTCGAATAGTTTCGAATGAACCCGGCGCACTTGTTTATGTAACTTTCCCCTGTATTCAAAATTACTTAGCGTGTCGCGTTGCTAACCGGAGTGGCCGCAATCATTTTACAGTCAGTGAAAGCCTTAATTTTGTAACCCTGTCCCGCTCCCGACGAGACGTCCTCGGGAACGTGCAACAGACGACTACAGGCTAGCCGTTCGACTCGCACCTCGCCTGCGAGGTGCGGGGGCGGGGACGGCACCTCTCGTACGTCACGTTCGTCCACCCTCCGCGCCCCCGCACCCCGCACCCCGCAGGCGAGGTGCGAGTTAAACGGCTAGCCCATAGTAGATATCATTAAATTTAGCGTTTCCAAATAACCATGGAAATACCAGACTAAACTTTCAATTTGTGATATTTATATAGATCTTCGGATGTAATAAAGGGACGAACGAACGCCAGCAGCCGTTCAATAGAACGATGACGCTGCGACCGCGGGGCGCCGCCGCCGGCTCGTGTCTCTGATGGTTTACTCGCGATCTACTACTGAATGCTCCTCGTTAACGATCAGGGAATATGTATATTGTTTTTTGAGAAGATTTTGGAAATGACAATGAATCGCTCACCGTTGGGAGTGCGATCCGAGCGAGATCGGGACGGCTCGCTAGCTAACGCGCTGAACGATAATGTTCAAAACGATAATATAATAAATTGTTTACGGCTGTCGATAAAAACCTATAAATTATAAATATTGTATAAAAATAATCCTAGATCGTAGCATGACTTTTGTTGTATATAAAGACGCACGACCGATGGCTCCTGCGAGACGCTCCTGGCGTGACCGCGGGACGCACAGACTCGGGATTGCTGCATTAAACAATATGTATACTGGAAGACGCAGTATTTTCCCCTCTGTCGTTAATTTATTATATAAAAAAAAATGTTAATTACTTACAATTTTCTGTCGGTAGTGGTAAGTAATTATTTCATTTGAAGCGCCGGTTCGAACTCGCAACGCTCTTATTTCCGTTGGATTTCAAAATTAGTTCCTGATAAATAGAATTAAATAGATTTTTTTATATATTTTTTCAAGATATTAAATATTGAACCTGTTCGACACTTTGTTTGTAAAAACGCAACCGACGATTCGTTCGTATTTTCCTTAAGTTGCGAAATGTCAGTCGTTCGATGTGCGAGAGCGAGTTCAAACCATACGAGCTAAAGCACTAAATGAGAGCATTCTTTCTCGATCTTTTATCGCTAACGAAACATCGTCCTTAGCGTTTACGCGAAATGTCAACGAGCAAGAACAAGATTTTTTGCACGAGGTCCGAGGTCGGCCGGACGGAGGGCGGAACGAACCCGTCCGGACCATCGTTGACGTCGAGCGAGCAGTCTTAGATTATCCCATGTAACGAGCTCCACGACGAGGGAACGCTCCGTCCGTCCGCAGCGACCCGATCCCATAGAGCGGGGACAGACAGCGTTCGCTCGTCTGATGCGAGTCGACCTCGACGCGTGCCGCGGGTCCGCGCGGGGCCGGTGACGTCATGCCGGACGGCGAACTGAGATAATTCCAAGTTTGTAAATAGTTCGAGACTGTTACTGTAACTGAGTCGTGTTTATATACATTATTTAATTGAATTGAATGGAAAATATAATCATCAGCATTTTAACAGTTGTTTGATTTCGACCGCGCTCGTGTACGATACTGTAGTATTCGAGCGTGTCCCTGCTGATAGCGGACGGGGGCTCTCGGCCGCGGCTCGCTGCAGTCCGCGCACCGAGTGGACGCCAAAAGAAGGAAGCCAGCGGCCGCCGCACTACACTGTACTGACGCCGAGGCATAATAAAACCATCTTTTCATATCAACAGATCCATATATTTAACAAACTCTTCCCAGACGTATATATTCTATTGTGCTTCCGTACGATCACATCGATTCGGCTCGTTAATATCTGCTATCGACGAGTCATCGTGATATTATATAAGGTTTACAAAGAGTCAAAGCCGCTTTAAAATTCACACCTCAGTCGACGTGTAACGGCTGAATTCGAGACGAGTCAACTGACAAGTTTATTGGCTAGTATTCGAAATGGTCAGACCCGGGCGGGACTGGCGGGCGACGGGCGCGAGTCGACGCGACCACGAACTCTATACACGTTTTTTCATATTCCAACTAAAATTAATATTCACACATCTGAAATTTGCTTTTAAATTCTTCGAAAAGCAGTTCAGAAATAAATAAGGAAGTATCGAAATGATTATAAATATAAAATAAATAAAAGTTATTTTTTAATGTTCTAACTCCTCCCGATAAGATTCACTTAGAAACCAGGCCTTTCACCGAGGTGGTTCGGTATACCGCGGTACGACACGGCACCGCACGAGGCCCGGGGCCCGCTAGCGGTGCTCGTGCTCGTGCGCCTGGTGCTGGTACTTGACGAAGGCGATGGCGGCCAGCTCCTTGCAGAACTCCTCCAGCACGATCAGGCTCTCCACGAGCTGGTCGTGGTCGCCACTGGGGAAGAACGATTCAAGCTTTCACAACAAATGAAATCCTCCGCGTTCTCAGTGAAAACGAATAGCATAGGAGGTAGCGATTTCTGCCAAAACGATACGACTCGAAAAGATAAAATGTTACTATTTCCTAAAGGTTAGGTTGCATCTTATATTAAAAAAAATATATAAATTTATTTAAAAAAACGTTCATATCATTTTTTTTAATGAAAAGTGGGTAAACTGCGCTCCGCGGTCACTCGGAGCAGAAAATGATCAGCCGACTGCGAACTGTCAAAGAGGGCAGCACTGGCGTAGTGTAGCTAGGTCGATGACCTTCGGACGATTTAATCGATGAGATGAATAGAATAATTTTTAATATCAAAGGAGACGGGATACGTAAATTTTTACATAATTTTACTGCGATAAATTGTTTTATTAGAGTTGCGTATAATTTAAATGTAACGGATACGAATACTTTTCGGTTATTCTACTGCGTCAGAGAGGTCGTCGATACGATAACCGGGATGGAAACGCGTCGAGAATAGCGAATAGAATGAGAATAGCGTTTTCGGAATGGTTCGTAAAATGTATAAATTCATGTTAAAATATTAATTGAAGATTTTGCCCCAGATCTGATACTAGATAATAGGTAAAATAATTTAAAAAAACGAACGTACGAACTGTCGCATCTAACATTTCTACATTAATTACTACTTATCCGTGACGACTCGTGAAGCGTAACGTTATCGGCCCTCACTCACGCGTCGTCGCAGCCGGGCTCCTCGCTCATGAGCCGCAGCCGCGTGCTCTGCAGCAGCGCGCGGTAGTTCTTGAGGCGCGGCAGCTCGGCCGCCAGCCGCCGCGCCGCCGCCCGCAGCGCGCCCCGCAGCGAGCCCGGCCCCGACCCCTCCAGCAGGAAGCGGTGCAGCGAGGGGTGCGGCAGCAGCGCCAGCTTGGACACGATGGCGGTCAGGTGCAGGTTGACCCGGTACGGCCGCTCCGGCATGCCGGCCAGCAGCCGCAGCAGCATGCGCAGGAACGGGCCCCCGTCGGCCCGCGCGGCCTCCGCCTCCGCCTCGGCCTCCGCGCTCGCGCCCGCGTCGCCGTTCCTCAAAACCAGCGTTTGGGAGAAGGCGCAGCGGTCGTGTTGGCGGGCGCGCTCGGGGCCGCGGTCGGGGGCGCGGGGTCGGGGCCCGTCGTGCAGCGCGCGGAAGTGCTCCAGGTGCAGGTCGGCCTCGGGGCGGCTGTCGCAGCTGTGCGTGGAGCTGGCCGCGCAGCTGGGGGCGCCGGCCGCCGCCCAGCCCCACGACGCCGTCGTGTCCAGCCACAGCTGCGAGGGGCGCCCGTCGGGGCTCGCGCTTTACTAACATTGTAGCGTTATCGCTTTGACAGGACGTAAATATTGTACGTCAATCGTTAAGCCCTTTATAGTTGTAATACGACGTCACCGCCCGATACGAACTGACTTCACTCGTTCTATCTTTAGTTTAAAAGTCGCTCGAATGTATGAACGTTTCTAAGCCGGATTCGAATTTGCATACGGAGAGATAATTCTTTCGACCTCTAGTAGTCAAATGCGGACGTGGAAATTGACGTACGAGAAGAGTAGTCGTTCCCCCACGACTCACGTTCCGTGCCGTCACCCGCGGACGGCCGTGCGCGTCGGAGGATCACGTCGGCTGAAGGGGAGTTCAGACGAGTCAGACGGCTACGAGCGATAAATACACAAAACTGCCGAGGGCGAATATATCGCCCTATGCGAAGAACAAAGTCACATTTCCTATGTTTATATATGGGAGTTGTGGCTGTGACTGTCGGCTGGGGCGCGGTCGGGGCGCGGTGTCCCCCCTCACCTGGTAGTGGCGCTGCGCGTCGTGCACGTAGTGGTCGCAGCCGGCGCCCAGCGGGTCGGACAGCACGGCGCGCGGCAGCAGCAGCAGCAGGCTGCACAGGAACCCGGGCTGTACCCGTGTGGCCGCTACTGACGGCTTATACGCTTTCTAAATATTGCCAGTCAATTGATAAACGACTCTGCTGCTGGCGGTTGCTCTGTTCGAAATGAAATTCTACGAGGTCGAAGAACAGCTCCATCCGCGAATATTAGGTTTCCCGCATCAGCATCCCTTTAATAGTTTTTAGACTGCTATAATGGCGCGACTAAATTTGGTCGTGCAGTTTTATTATAGAATCAAATCTTATACTTCTCTCCTTATACTTATCGTAAAAACCCACACGAAACCACAAACTACTTTTTTAACACGAAAAGCAAAAACCACCGTAGAGTTATTAAACTAGAGTAAAACATAAACTAAAATGTGTCCCATTACAATAAAGAGGACGATCTATTTGTCTCTTTTTTACGTGTTAGATTAGACCGAGATGAAGTATACGAGTTTCGTCTTCTTGTCATTATTAATTGCACCTCCCGGCTGCGGCCCCGACTCCTGCTCTGTCCGTTGTACTAATATGTATAGTATATTTAAAATAAAGAAATGCTACGAGGAGCTGCGTTCGTATGTACGGCGAGGGCAGGGGGTGCAGTTAAACGACTCGTAGCAGCAGGAAGCATTCTTCACGCGAAAGTGGAGAAAGGAAGCGGAGTGCCAGATGGTATGGACATCATTATTTACAACAGTGGTAATGTGGGGGCAACGGTGCACGAGTACTGCAATGTAGCGAGAATTTATAAGGCAAGATTCATTTAAAAATGACCGACAGATCCGACCGCATGCGGTGCGGTGCGGCTTGTTATGCAATCGCAGGAAAACTATTTCGCGGACTTGACTCGAGCCGTTGCATGAATTCCGTGATCGTAGCATTCGATAACAGTTCGTGGCAGTGAACCGGTGAAAAGGTCGTAACGATAAAATTAAAAAGCAGAAAATAAATATTTTAAAATTATAATTGTATAATATTTAACAACAGTGACTTAAAGCTATACTTATTACGAAACAGAGTTCCCTGAAGCTATCTGTCGGTGCGCGATCGATTCTCATAAAATCTACTGAACGAATCTCTGTACGGTTTTTATTCGAAGATAGTGCGATTTTTCAAAATTGTGTCGAATAGATCAGCGGTTATAAAAAAACTCGCTCGCTAGGCGATCTACTCCCGTGCGCCAGAGATACACTCTGCCGATCGACGCGGCGCGCAACGCACCGACTCAAGTAAAGTACTAGAGAATTGTAGATCTTCAAGAGGTCTATAACAAGTTCGCGACAGCACGTCTGTTTCTCTCACGCTTAACTCACAATAACTACCCGCTCAAAATTCCAATTCGGTAAAAGTTTTTTGACACCGACTACCGCGCGGGCGGAGCCGCCAGCACGGACGTTATTTTGACTAAAAGCTATTTGCGACACCTCTTTGCCTTCGAAAACAGACGACCCATCTACCGACGTTGTCGCAGCGGCCCTACAGCCGCCCTAAAGCCGGCCTACACCCGGCCGGACGCCGGGACGTCAGGAAATAGCGAGTTTCCGCGGGCCTCTCTGGCGTCCGCGGGGACGTAATGCACTCACTGAGAAGTCCGTCGCTGATACGAGAGTGATACTCCTGCTCGCTGTCGGAACTCGTTCGAATGTTTCCCCGACGTCGTAATAGGAATTATCTAAGAACTTATATCTAACTGGCCACTTAAATATATACAATTTTATCGTCTATTTACATTTTATATAACACCGTACGCAGCTCGTGCGTCGCGCGTCCGGAATATAGTATGCGTTCTACTGACCGGAATCGGAACTCTTAAAAAATTACAATGACTTTAATTCGAAAAAGTACTAGTAGTAATGTAAGAAAATAAAAAAATTAAAATATAGCCAAAACCACACTATATTTCGCTCGCAGGTCAAACGTAGCCGGCGCGCCGCCCGCGGCCTACCGCGCCCGCGCTACCGATATGTGAAATTTGGAAAGTGTGCGTGCGTGCGTGCGAGCGTGCGGCCGGACCGCAGCGGCCGCTACGGGCCCGCGGCCGGCGCCGCCCGCCGCAGCCGCCGCCCGACCCGCGCCCCCAGCAGCAAGAGCCGCCTACAACGGAACGCCCGGTGAGGGGGGGCGGTGCCGACTGCGGGTACCGAGCGGGGCGGGGCCCGCGGGCTCACCTGTTGATGGTGCGGTGCAGGTGCGGCGGCGCGGGCGCGGCCAGCCCCTCGCCCGCCAGCAGCTCGCCCACCTGCCCGCTGACGTGCTCCTCGTGCTGCAGCTGCTGCATCGCCTCCCTGGACAGGCCGTGCTCGGGTCGGTGCGGGCCCCGCGCGCCGCCCGCCCCGCGCCGGCGCCGGCTGCCGCCTACCTGTTCCTCTCCCGCTCGCGCGCGAACGACAGGTCGTTGAGCCTGTCCCGCTCGTCCTGCAGCGGCGGCGGCGGCGGCGCGGCGCGGGCGGGCTCGCGCGCGCACAGCCGCGACAGCACGAGCCGGTCCATGCTGTGCTCGGTGCCCTTCTCCACTATCGCCTGCCGACAGCGCACCCTAGTCGTCACCGAACGTTCTCCCCGAACGAACGTTCCGAGAGCGGACTCCGTACCTCGAAGAAGCGCAGGGTCTCCAGCGTGAGGTCGTGGTCCTCCCCGAGGCAGTTGTCGACGAGCGCGGCCAGCAGCGGCCACTCCTCCTGCTCGCCCTCGCCCACCAGCCAGTTGGAGAACTCTGCGGGCGGAGCGGCCGGTGAGTCGGCGAGCGACGCGCCGGTCGTCCCGGCTCCGGCGAGGGCCCGGGCTCACCGTCGATGAGGTCCGGCGAGTCCACGGCGCGCAGGCTCTTGGCCAGCACGGCGGCGGCCAGCAGCGCGCGGCGCGGGGAGCGCGCGGGGCCGGCCAGCGCCTCGGCCGCGCCCTCCAGGAAGTGGTCGCGGAAGGCCCTGGCCAGGTGCGCCGCGATGGCCGGGTGGCACTCCTTGGCCAGCGTGTCGCAGTAGTCCAGCCAGGAGAAGAAGCCGGTGAGCTGCCGCCGGCCCGGGAAGCCGGCGCCGCGCTCGCCGAGCTCGTGCGCCACGTAGCTGCGGACGGCGCGGCTCGGTCGGACGCGGGTCGGGCGAGCGAGCGAGCGTGCCTTCCTTTCGGTCGGCGGCTCTGGCTGCAGGGGTAAGTGAAGTCCCGAGGGGCCGCAGCGGAGCGGAGAGGTCTACCGAGCGATCGTCTACGACTAGGCCGTATCTCGTAAATTTATTTTCGATGTCGTCATCCAAAATGATTCATTTACGTTCTCGTGCATATCGTCGTATTAAAATAATTAAATGTGAGTTTTAATTCTATCGATTTAACCCGGCTCGGTTATCGTTAGGTGCGGATCGTGTATCCGGCCGCGCCACTCACGCCCAGGTGATGTTGAGGTGTTCCACGTCGCCGGGGTCCACGTCGGCCGGGATGCTGCGGTACTTGCGCGCCAGCCGCTCCACCAGCCGCTCGCAGACGGGGCTGCTCGTCACCAGGTTGGCGATGTCGTCCTCCGGCAGCGAGGCCACTATCATGATTCCCTCGCACGCGCGCAGGACCACCTGGTTGTCCTGGAAGTCGAATCGATACCGGCTATCGAACTGACAGGCGATCGCCAGTTCGCACTTCGCGGCACGCCGGCACCCACCGCGCTGTCCAGGTACGTCAGCAGCAGGTCGATCAGCAGGAACCTGTCGCAGTCGTCGGCGGCGCCGCGCTGCGTGCCGGCGGACGCGTCGTCCGCGCCCGCCGCCTCCTCCGCCCCGCGCACCACGGCCACCGGCCTCACGGAGGTCGGCGCCGGCTCCACTTCGAACAGCGGATTCCTCTTCGGAGTCTGCGTCCGGACGCTCGGCGGGATCAGCTTCTGGACGTCCTCCGGGACGCTCATCAGGCCGCTCCTGTCCCCCAGGAAGGGGGCGGTGAAGATGTTTGCGAGGCCGGGCTCCTTCCGGACGAGGCCGCACAGCGTCAGCAGGAGCTCCACCTCCTCCTTCTCGGTGGGCGAGGCGGGGCTCTCGCTGCACTGCACGAGCATTCTCTGCACAGAGGCGGCGGGCGGTGAGAGCAGTGGGCAGCACGCGGCAGAGGGGGACGCGGCGGTCCGTACCAGCAGCGGGCGGTGCACGTGCGGGCTGTGCAGGCAGGGGTGGCGCGTGCGGCGCAGCAGCGCGGCGGCCAGCGCCAGCGCCGCGGCCCGCGCGCCCGCCGGCCGGTCCGCGCGCGCCGCGGCCGCCAGCGCGTCCAGCAGCGCCACGGAGCGCGCCACCACGGCCTCCACGCAGGGCCCGACGGCGCCGCACCCCTCCCGCTCCGCCTCCTCCTCCACTATTAACTTTCAAATAAACATCTTATTTTACCCATTATTAGCTCGTTACGTATTATTCGAACGGATTTCAGTGAATCTTTCGATTCAACCGAACCTTTGATGTTACCGGTCGATACTGTTCTGATGCTTTTGTTTCCCTCGGACGTATTTCCCCATAGTCACATCTGTTCGTTTCTCCACTAAAATAAATAAACCTTTTCAAACAATCCAAATTTATATATTATTCATGGTCAGCGATTAAAACCTACAGGCCTAGTGTTCGACCTTACGACCCAGGAAGGTGTACGTTTGGATTTACAAATGTAATGATACTATTTTGATTATATTGTGGATTATAGCAAAATAATATTATAATTACAGTATAATCTCACCTATCTGGCACTTCAATATATGGACACGTCCGATAATCCAGCAAAAGTAAACATGTCATGTCTGCTAAAGATATTCTTATAATTCTTTGCAAAATGCAAGAAAAGGTTAAGCAAGGGCTGCAAGTTTCACAAAAGCAGACCTCGGTTAAGGATTATTTTAAAACTATGTAATAACGTATGTACATGTTGCTGTTGACTGGCCTGTTGGCACATTACCACCGAGGGCCAACATTTTCTATTAATGAATTTGTTGGTCATCAAGTCTGGGTGTATATTTGTATTTAAGTATGTATTTAAAAATTATATAAGTATCTTATCTTATATAAGTCATCATCTTCCTGCCCTTATCCCACTCTAAGTGGGGTCGGCACAACATGTTATAAACATGCTGTAACATGATTTGGCTGCGTTTTTACGACCGGCCACCTGCCTGACGTTAACTTACCTCTGTCGTATTTCACGACACCTCGGTAAGAAAGAGGGTGGTCTATTCTACTAAACCAGATACCACACGGTGGGTCATCTTACCTTAGTCGCCTTTTACGACACCTCGGTTAGAAATGAGGTTGGTCTATTCTACTCAGCCGGATACTACACAGCGGGTCGACTTACCTTAGTCGCCTTTTAGGACACTTCGTTAAGAAAAGAGGGTGGTACTATTCTACTCAGCCGGATACCACACGGTCTTATCTTATATAAGTAAGTATTTAAAAATTATATAATTATACCAGTTGTTTACCACCCATAAAACGAGTAGGTGTCAAGTTACTTACTTTGGGGACTGATGGCTGTGTGTCAAAAAAAAAGTCATAAGGCAACTTATTAATATATTCATGCCTGGTACAGATATATATAATGAATACCAAAATAAATTTAAACAGCTCAATATGTACCTTGCTCGACTACCCATGCAAAGCCAGCATGGGTCACTAGTATCAAATAAATAAAGTATCAAACACACATTTCAATACACTTTTCTGATAACATTCTCGAAAAGTATATTTACTCATTTACAGAAAAAGCATAACTGTGTTAATGAAAAAACTGTGTATAGTTAAATCTAATCTAAGTAGGTATGTGATAGGATGTGAAAATATATAATGTTGCTGTGCTTCACAACAGGTGAGTAACAACAGTTTAAATAATACATACAAAGTTATAGCATTCACGTTCACTCAATGCACAGCTCACCATCCAAATAGACATTTATCTCATTCAAGCAAAGTTAAAATAAGATGTTATATTTCATAATCCCATTATCATCGTGTCCACAGATGTGACATACTCTTGTGGCTACACTTACAAGTATTAACTTGAATTGAAGTACAATAATAATAATATTTTTAAGTGAATCACTCCTGCTATAGCAATATTCCCACTGGCACTAACCTGCAGCATCTGGTGCAAGTGATGTGGCACTCTCGTGTCCTCGATATGCACCTTGGAGGTCTCGTCATAGTTCTGGTAGAAGTGCACCACCATCTTCCAGTGATATTCGAAGTCTTCCAGCCTCGTAGCCGGCGGAGCCAACTGAGTATTTGAGGCGTTTATTAAATAATATGATGATTTTAGAGCCCTACATATAACTTTGTTATTATTATTATTTTAATATCACTATCACGTGGAAAGTTCTTGATAGATAAAGAAATTTCCGTGCATGGATTATAAACTAATATTCTTTTTCATACTTACTACATCCGCCGCACTTTGCAAAACATCAGAAATTCTGCTTAGCATTTTAGACACCGCAAATTACAGCCATGAGTAATTATATTCGGGAAAAATTCTAAATATCATAGGAGATTCGATTTAATCATTCTAACAAATAAGTTTTACACTAAATCACATCAATTTTTAGATTAATCATTCACTGTATTTACGATATTTACATGCGAAATGTCATATTTCATTTTTTATTATTTTTCGGCAATTCTAGTCATTTTTAAATCACAACATTCAGAAACGAAAACCCAGGGACAAATAAATACATAATTTATAATAGTATGTACCTAACCCTTGGATAAAGAATACACTGGATGCCGCCTTAGCTATTTTTGTGTGTCCGTTTTATGCTTGTGTGAACTTTTAGAACTGCATTAGTGTGCGTGATTAGGGAAGTACTTAGCTTATCGATAAGCTAAACTAGGCGTCGATAATTATCGAAGCCTAGCTCAGGTACTGTAAAGTTAATATACAGTTGTTACCTACCTAGTTGGTTTAGTGTTCAGAATAGATTTAAACATTTGAATAGATTGACATAATTTCCTGAGTATACAGTCTGCAGTATAATGTCATGAATTATCCGATGCACATCTTTACTGCATATCTTACTGTGATGGGTGGTTCTCAAAAATGGTATCAGTCAATTGACTGTGAGCCTAGATTTACCAGGAATCCTTTGAAGCGTTAAAAATAAAGTCGAAGGTGCAGCCCATACTCGGTGCTTTATGTATAGATGAAATGTTAACATAAATGTTAGTGCTTCAGTGGCCAATTGAACAATATCATGATCCACATTATTCCCAACATTTACATATCCGTGAGACCGGTGACAGCTTTTATCCACTGTTCTCTTATATGTGGGCATTTAGGAAACCTAAGAAAATAATCTAAAATTAGAGAATTCGCATTTACTTGGCTAGTAAATATAACTTTGACTGATATTTATCGATACATAATAATTCGTTAGTGCGTACATCACTACGTAGGTAACACAATTCAATCGAATATTTAATGATTAATTTCTATGTTTTATCAGTATCTCACACTCGTGCCGGCTAGAGAATATCAAACTGTACTGATACATTATAATCTGAAACGCTTTAACTGAATAAAACGCTTTAATTTAGCACGCAAATGAGAGTCAAAGATTTACTTATGAAATGGTAATTCCGTGTTTTTAACTCCTCCTTTCGTTGTTCTTGATGGACACGTTAAGGCAGCACACGACATATTCCACCTTTTTTGAAAAAATATATCAGTAACATTCGTATTTGCTTTAGATTTCAAGAAATAATCTTCAACAAACTCAATGTTATGGCCTCATTTGGTGTCACCAACTGGACACATTTTTAGCGACGTTGCCAAACTTCATCACAATTTCTTTCACTCTTATGTATAGTTCGCGATAAGAACAGAGACAAACGATAAATCGCTTACACACAGGCGCAAGATCGGCAACGTCTTTTGGCGCCGTCCAGTATATACTACGTCCATGACCTAACCTATGATTATTAGTCTTTTAGGATATGACTTGACTAGAGATGCGAAAAAATAATAAATCGATTTTTATAATAATCGATAATTTTTTTTAATAATCAATTTTTTATTAAGGCGAGGCTGATACAGAAAGCCTACTATACTGTTGAGGATTATTTAGACGATAAAAATGGATATAAATATTGTTCGACCCTGTACAAGATAGAAACATTAAATGTAACTAGTATTAAGAATTGTATTTTTTAAAAAGAGCAACCGCCGAGGTTCTTGCTGGCTCTTCTCGGTAGGAACAGCTTTAGAGTTGACGATTCAAAAGCACTTGTTTACAAGTTTATTTGAATAAAGAATATTTTGAATTTTGAAAAAAAAAAGTTTTGAATTTTTATTAACGATTATTTTTCATTGAAAATCGATTTTTAAAAACCGATTATTTTGGTAATCCTCTTTTTCTTATTTATTGTCTTTAGTTTTATTTATTGCTAGTTGTCCAATTAGTCTAACTGAATTACTTTTTATTCCAATTAATTATTAATATTAAAAGAGACAACTTTTTAAATAGTTATTTTGAAAAAATAATAGATTATTACAAAAGTCGATTATTTTTTACATCTCTAGTGTCAGTGACATTATTTATTTTAAACATAATTATTTTAAATTTTGGGGAAGATAATAAATCTCTAATCTATTGAATACGGACAAATTAATGCAAATATCAATTAAAACTGCTATAAAACGTATAATTTACAATGTCAGACGATGAGGTAATTCGTTTTGAAATCACGGACTACGACTTGGATAATGAATTTAATCCTAACAGAAATAGAAGGGGCAGGAAAGAACAACAAATATATGGTGCTAATTTTTATGCAATTCATAAATAGCTCGCAGAATATTTTTAAGGTCGTCCAACTGTTATTGATATTTTTGGTTTTAAAGGCGTGTGGGCAAAAGACAGCGACGAAGAGGACAATGAAGATAACATCAGGAGGAGAACGCGGAAGCCCAAGGACTTCTCGGCGCCCATCGGCTTCGTGGCGGGCGGCGTGCAGCAGGCGGGCAAGAAGAAAGACGAACGACAAGGTGGTGGTGCCGGTCTCTGTAGCTACAATCATTAGTTGTAACATTTCAGAGAAATTAAATCCCTCTTAGTTAAATACTAATTGTAAAAAAATTTCAATAACTCAGTAAATAAATTTAAATTATTTTTGTATTTAGAAAAAGACAAATTGGAAGCGTCCACATCGAAGCCTAAGTTTGATGATAGCTCTGACGAGGAGGAAGTCCATGTACCAAATGAAAACGAAACAGCTGGCATACGGCGTGCGGGGCAAGGCATGCGGCCCGTGAACCTGGGGGGCAGTGTGGGCACCTGGGAGAGGCACACTAAGGGCATCGGTGCTAAGCTGCTACTACAGGTAGGTATCCATCTTCTATAAATATTTCTTTTTTACTGAGATAAACTCAAATGCTGCCCAGCCCAAGTGAATTCTTCTTTCAGCCTCTCTCTCGAAGTTATGCCGGCCAAGTTGGATAGTCTGGCCCAGGTACACGTAATCCTGCACAACCTCGAGGAGGATTCCGTTAACTGTCACTGGTCGTGGCACGACAAGATCATTGAACATGACCTTGGTCTTGTCCAAGTTTATGCCAAGACCAACTAGCTGGGAGGCATCACTCAAGCCATTCAACATTTCGCGCAAATACTCCAGCATCTCCGCGAAGATGACGATGTCATCCGCGAAATGAAGGTGTGAGATGTATTCTCCATTAATATTGACACCTCGTTCAGTCCAGTCCAGGGTTTTGGAGACGTCCTCCAGCGCATTGGTGAACAGTTTCGGAGATATTACATCCCTCTGTCTCACCCCGCACTGAAGGTGAATAGGTTTTGTTCGCTGGTCCTGGATTTGAACGGTCATTGTTGCAGTGTTGTATATACATCTCAACACCTCGATATATCGCCAGTCGATATGACATCGCTGCAAAGATTCCAGAACAGCCCAGGTCTCGATGGTGTCGAAGGCTTTCTCGTAGTCCACAAATGCCATACACAGCGGCTGGTTATACTCTTGGGTCTTCTGTATAATCTACCGAACAGTATGGATGTGGTCTACGGTGCTATAGCCTTTTCGAAACCCAGCCTGCTCCGGTGGCTGGAATTCGTCAAGTCTGGCGGCAAGACGATTCGTTATGACTCTCGAGAACAACTTGTACACGTGGCTCAGGTGCGAGATTGGTCTGTAGTTTTCAGACGAGTTTTATCACCTCTTTTGAAAAACAAGACAACCACGCTCCTAGACCACGCTTCCGGTGTAGTGCATGTATGGATAACGGTATTAAAGAGCTCTACCAAGGCTTGAAGGACAGGACGTCCAGAAGCTTTTAGCAGCTCAGCCGTAATCCCATCATCACCGGGGGCTCTTCCATTTTTAAGGTGCTCGAGAGCCATACTAATCTCGCCACTCTCAATGTCCGGGATGTCTTCTGTATAATGGCGCGACAGTGGTGCTCGTGGATCCTTGGTATCCCGAGTCGTAGGCTTATGTGCAAAGCAATCCGTAATATTTCTCAACCTCGTTCTGGATCTCAGAGCGACAGACAACTGTCCTGCCTTCCTCTGTTTTAAGCTTCGCGAGATGACTTCTTCCTAAGGGTTTCTGAAAAACTTTCGACCCCCTATTCTGCTCAATAAAGGCTACGATAGCCTTTGTATTTGAGCAGCGGAGGTCTCTGCGTACAAGTTTTCGTATCCTCTTAGAAAGGGCTCTCTGTTCTGGCGAAGCGACTTGAGCGGATGGCATTTCACGTCTCTGTCTCATCAGATCCAGGGTTTCGGGAGAAAGTTTGGACTGCTTGCTTCGACTCGTCGGCGGAAAGTGCTTTCGACCCAATGTACATACCGTCTTCACCACGTTGTCGGTTATCTCGTTCACATCGCTAGTGGTTTCCAGACAGTCGAATCGATTCTGGAGTCCCAATTGAAACTGCTCGGACGTATAGTGTATTTGGGCCAGCGTAGGTCGGAGAGTAGGCTTCATCATACGGGACCTTTCGGCCTTGAAACACATATTCAAAGTGCCTCGTACAAGTCGGTGATCACTACCTGTATTAAACCTGTTGACCACAGAGACATCTCTAAATATGTGCTTATCCGTCATGATGAAGTCTATCTCGTTCTTTGTCAAGGTATCGGGGCTTTGCCATGTCCAACGTCTCTGAGGCTTCTTCTTGAAGAAAGAGTTCATTAAGAAGAGCCCTTGCATTTCGAGGAAATCGACTAGCATTTGCCCCCTTTGATTCCTGTGCCCTAGTCCATGCGATCCGATTTTCGATTCTCCGCGTCTTTGTACTTCCACTTTAGCGTTGAAGTCTCCCATAATAACGTTGTTGAAGGCCGACGTAGTGCCATGCGGAGCTTGAGATATATCCTCATACATGGCTTCGATCTCGTCGTCAGAGTGTGCAGAGGTCGGCGCATATACCTGTATCACTTTCAGGGAGTACCTGTCGGTGAGTTTAAGTACAAGGTACGCTACCCGGGTCGACAAACTACTGACTTCTACAATGTTGTTAATGAGAGTCTTGTGAACTAGAAAACCAACACCACCGTGGGAGACCTTATCGCCTTCATGGAAGTAGAGTAAGTGACCGGAATTTAGGGTTATCGTATCCTCACCCTCTCTTCGGACTTCAGATAACCAAACAATACTCCAGTTTATCCGACTTAACTCTACCTCTAGTTCGGTGAGGTGATGGTCCAGCCGTAACGTCCGTCCATTATACGTTGCCAAAAAGATCGTTGGTTGGCAGCCTACCGTAACCCGGTGATTCTTCGCACCCTCCGCCCCACCGTTACCGCGATCGCTGCCGTAGTCGGGAATAGTGGGGCTGCCGGGAACTGAGGGCCGGAACTTTCTTGACACTTCCATATGGGGGTTACTGCCCATAGTCACCACGCTGGGCAAGCGGGTTGGTGACCGCAGAGCTGACTCATTCGACACTAGAGGCGCTGCTGCCCACCTCTGGTCTGGGATTTTAAGTCAGCTTAATTGTATGGTTATACCGCCATCAGTCGGTCGCCATAGCCTCGTCTGTTATTGGCAGGGGGCACCGCGTGCAGGTGAGGTTGGCATTTTGAGCACTAGTGGTTATGCGTACCCCCCTTGCCCCCCACTCCACTTGGGCTGGGCAGCATTTGGCAAACTTCGTCGAGTCCTCACGTCCGAGATTCCGCGATGCCTGAAGATCAAAGTCTTCGACCAATGCGTCTTGTCTGTGTTAACGTATGGCGCCGAGACGTGGACACTGACGGCGGGGCTAGTCCACAAGTTTAAAGTCACTCAGCGTGCTATGGAGCGAGCTATGCTCGGAGTATCTCTCAAAGATAAAATCAGAAATGAGATTATCCGCGAGAGAACCAGAGTAACCGACGTAGCTAGCAGAATAAGTAAGCTGAAGTGGCAGTGGGCCGGTCACGTCTGTCGCAGGACTGATGGCCGTTGGAGCAAAAGAGTCCTGGAGTGGAGACCACGTCTTGGCAAACGCAGCGTAGGGCGTCCACCGTCTCGCTGGAGCGACGACATCAGGAAGGTTGTCGGGGCCAGGTGGATGCGCATTGCGGAGAACCGGGATGTCTGGCGCAGACATGGGGAGGCCTATGTCCAGCAGTGGACTGCGATAGGCTGATGGATGGATGGATGGATGGATGGAGATAAACTCAAAGTTTCTCTTTTTAAGTAATCATTCTGCAAGTTGTTTAACCCAATGCAAGCAGTTATTGTAAGTATCAAAATACAATCAAATATAAATGTGTTTCCCCTATTCCTGAAGGGTGGAATGGGATGTTTTTTATCACATTGTATATATCAGCACTGTACGTAAGCTGCAATTGTGGCAAATGTGATCAATGTGACTTGGTAATGGCTTAAAAGCCTTAGACAAATGTACTTCCTCATTTATAATATTTACTATTCTTGTATTCATATTCCCAGATTATTTGTTAAAAAAATATATGTATATTTTTCTAGTAGTTAAAAAAAATTATGGATTTTTTAAATTAAATTTCATTCCAAAACCTATCTATTACATACATCATGAGTAGACTTATATTTTTTCCCACAAAAATCATTTTACTGCAAATTTATTTATTTAAATGGTACATCAAAACATCTATTTCTTTACATTTATCTCATAAGCCTCTGTAAGTGCACCTTTGCACCTTTAAATTTAATTGCAAATTGTAAATTTCAATTACACAAGCATACATCTATATTGTGATGTTATAATACTTACATTTATATTATAATTTTAGATGGGCTATCAGCCAGGGAAGGGTCTCGGAAAAGACCTGCAGGGAATTTCTGCTCCCGTGGAGGCGACAATGAGAAAGGGTAGAGGTGCTATTGGTGCCTACGGACCTGAAAAAGCTGCAGTAAGTTCTGTGTCACTTCACTATATTTGATAGTGGCAGTATTGTTAAGAAATATAATATATTAATGAACATTAATACTTAACCACTCGTGAACTTGAAAAAAATAGTGGTACTACTTACTCTATTTTCTCCCAGTACACTCGCTGTTCATTCTTTAATAGGCAGCGCCCCTACTGTGTTAGTTATTCTCCATTAAAAAGTTTATATCTAAATTAAAACATGTATAAGTATGTTCCTAATTATATTTTATTAATATGTTACACCTATAAATAAAATATAATCAGCAACCTTTTATTGTTACTTAAAAGGGGGACTGCAGATTGTCTGACGGTTCGGGCAGCTTCATTATGGAGATATTGCCAATTCTGCTCCGACGGGCTACCGAACGGTGTTCGATACCTCATTCGACTGCAACCCCAGGGGGTCGTCTGACCTATTTAAAGTAGTTTGAAGAGGGTCACGTTATTCAAAATTAGCAAACATTATTCCCTGACGATCGGACAGTTATTTATTTATTTATTTATTAATTTATTTATTTAGGATTATCAACAGGTGTTATATTACATATCTTACTAGCTACAAAAAGTAAAAATACCAGCTTAAATTTATAGAATAATTATGTAACCCTACTTACAGATAATCACAGCATGCATAAGAGATTAATTTAATTAAAAGTAATGTATAAAAAACATAGTTAGCCTAACAGCGATTTTAAATATCTAAATGAGATTATTATATTGTTTAAAAAAATATTGTTTCAATTTGGTTTTAAATGTGATGAGTGAATCACTAAAAATATCGATATCGACCTTCTTACTTAGTATATTATAAGTTTTCACCATTCTATTGATTGGTGCCGAGATTCCTAAGTTCGTTTTACAAAAATGTGCTTTAAATAAATAATAATTTTTAAATCTAATGGAAGGTTTAGGTACTACTATATTAACTTTTCCTAATAGTTCCGGCGAGTCTAAAAAACCACGCATGAGTTTATACAGAGAGCATAGGTCCAGGAGTTTTCTACGATCAGATAATGAGAGCAATTTATAATGACATAGTTTATAATAATAAGAATATTTATTAGGTAGTCTGTCACAAAAGCTCAGGTGATTCACAAATCTTTTTTGAATTCTTTCTATTCTATTAGAATGAACTTTGTAAAGTGGATTCCAGGCAACTGAACTATATTCTAATATGCTTCTTGTCAAAGCATTAAATAGTAGAATTTTTGTGTCAGATTTACGAAAATTCGTTGTACTACGCTTAATAAATCCAGTAATTTTAGAGGCTTTTTTACAAATATGTTCAATATGAGGAATAAAACTTAATTTATTATCTATAGTTACACCTAAATCTCTTATGGAATGTAAAGTTTCTATGCCAATACCATTAATTTTATAAGTAAAAGAAATTGGATTAACCTTTCTATGGAACGAAACACAGTAACATTTAAGGTAGTTAAGTATCATATTATTAGATTCACACCATTTACATAGTCTATACAAATCATCCTGTAGTAAAATTGAATCATTAATTCCATCAATAGCTCGAAACGCTTTCAAATCATCTGCGTATAACAACACTTCAGAATTAATAAAACAAAATACAATATCATTGATGAAGATGTTAAAAAGAACCGGTCCCAAAATAGATCCTTGAGGTATTCCTGATTTGGTGGAGTACTTAGTTGACGATTCAAAACCTCCTAGTACAACTGTCATTTTTTTTTTTTGTAAATATGAGCCTACCCAACTGAGCAGGGTGCCGCCAAAACCATAAGCTCTTAGTTTTAAAATTAAAATGTTATGATCAACCAAGTCAAATTCCTTTGAGAAATCCGTGTAAAGCCCGTCAACCTGAACATTTCTATCAAGAAAATAAGATAGGCTATTCACATAAGTTGTCAAGTTACTTGAGGTCGACCTGTATTTGTAAAAGCCATGCTGTTTAGAGGTAAGTATAGTTTTCATGTGCCAATTAATGTACGGACATAATAATGACTCCAAAATTTTAGGAAATACCGACAGTTTCGATATGGGCCGATACTTAGTAACGTCCCCCTTATCCCCTTCCTTGAAAACAGGTATAATATGAGCATATTTCCATTCTTCTGGAAACAACCCCTCTCGTAAAGATGCATTAAAGATCATAGTTAAAGGTGGAGCTAAGCATTTAGCACAGTTTCTAACAAAAATAGGAGGAATGTGGTCAGGCCCAGCGCCTTTATTGACATTAATAGAAGAAAGCTTATGTTCAACATCCTGAACAGAAAAAGAAATATTGCTCAGCTTAATGTCATTGTTGCTCAATTGAGCTAGATGATCTGTATTTGGTTCAGTTGTAGACATTGGAAGACTATATATACTGGAGAAATGTTTCACAAATTGATTACATATGCTGATCCCATTAGTAAAAGATTGATTTTTGTAAGTCATTAATGCCGGAATTCCATATTGCGTTTGTGGGAGGTACGGTACGCAATGGAACCGAAGGTGTTCAATGATATGACGTGATGAATAACAAATGTATATTTAATTGACTACATGATAATAACAGCTTAAAGTAAGTGAGAGTGAATACAAAGAAAAATACCTTAGCTTATATAATACGAATTTTAACGGGGGGAGCGAAATACAGGAAATACATTGTCACGTACGTTATATTTCTTATATGCCTATTTTGCATAACATTTTTATTTATCCATAGCTCACGTACTAGTTGTTTATAACTATACAACATGTGAGCTATGGTTTTGCTTGTGAATTATTTGTGGCTGTACGCCACATTACTTCCCCCTTTGAAAAAGAAAAATATCATATACAAAATTAATAAAAATAATAATTATCCTACTGATCATATGGCCATAGATCTTATAACTCTTTGCTTAAAATTACCTTAACATACAGTAACAATATAATTAGTCCGGACTTATATTAATAAACGCTAGTTGCATTTTTCTACGCGCAACATGATTTGCTGAATCTTACCATAATTGACGGTCGCGACCTAGCTGATTCAGGAAAATTAAAAGCAATGTTTGTTTGCTTACACGCGATTAAAAGTACTGTATACTCTGTGCCTTATTTTTATGTAGGCACGAACCGTACTGTCGAACGTGATACACGCCCGGAACGTGTTATCCTTGGCATATTGGTTTGCTGACGACTTGGTGATAGACTTCTGTCATCCTCGTTGAATTCGCTATCATCGTTGTCATTCCCGCATTCGCTATTATCGTCGTTTAGTAAAAAGGCAGGTTTTAGACGGTCGATTGATACGTTATATTCTTTATTATCACGTTCGATCGTAAATACCTTTCCGGTGCGTCTAACAACCCTAAACGGCCCTTCATACGGAGGTGTCAACCCTGGTCGTTGCCTGTCGATCCTCAAAAAAACATGCGTGCAATCTGTCAGTCGGGGATGTACAAAAATATTCCGAAACGAGCTTTGTCTCTGAGGAATCCCCGTGACTCGACGAATATTTTCCTTGATTTCCTGCACAAATTCGGTGTATGTTGTGTTTGGTCTTCCTTGGAAAAAATCACCAGGTAACTTAATATTCTTGCCAAATACTAATTCAGCTGCACTGCAACCGTTGTGCTGGCGATAACAGGAGCGTATCCCAAAAAGAACCGATGGCAGCTCTTGGGTCCAATTTGTTGTATTTGCCCGTGCCGTCAATGCTGTTTTAATTGTCCTGTGCAGTCTTTCAACTTTCGAATTCGACTGCGGGTGATAAGGTGTAGTCCTGATCTTCTCAATTCCCATGAGTCTCATGAGGCTCTGGAATAATTCACTCTCCCACTGTCTCCCCATGTCCGCGGTAATGACGTCAGGAATTCCAAAGATTGTAATCCATCTCTCGTAGAGTACTTTGGCGACATTTTCAGCGGTTATATCGGCGACTGGAATTGCTTCAGGCCATGAGGTACAACGATCGATTATAGTGACCATATATCTTTTGTCCTGGGACACAGGGAAGGGACCCACTATGTCTAAATGAAGATGAGCGAATCGTGCAGCGGGCATGTATTTCCCCAGAGGAGAGATAGTGTGCCTGTGTATTTTGGATCGCTGACATTGTAAACATGCGTCGCACCATTGGTTAATATCGGAGTTCATATTCGTCCAAATATAATTCTTTTTGATCAATTTCCTAGTTGTATTTTTTCCAGGATGACTCAACCTATGATAACTGTCAAAAATTGTTCTTCTCATCTCTTGTGGAATGTATGGTCGAGAAACTCCGGTGGAAACATCGCAATATACTGAAGCATTTGAATTCGGCAGCCTTATGCGTCTCATCCGTAGTGACTTATTTAGCTTCATCTTTTGTAACTCGGTGTCGCTCTCTTGACGTTTCTCCAGTTCCTCTAAATTAATGACCGTAGGTAAACTGATAGTCTCAATAACTCTTGATAGAGCATCGGCAACCACATTTTCCTCTCCACTTACGTGCCGTATATCGGTACTAAATTGCGATATGTAATCGAGGTGCCTTATCCTTCTCGGAGTATCATCTGCTGATGGCTTTTTGTCGAAGGCGTGGACTAAAGGTTTGTGGTCGGTATATATTGTGAAGACGCGACCCTCAATCAGGCGACGAAAATGCTTTACAGTCATATATATTCCCAATAATTCGCGGTCGTAGGTTGAGTACTTCTTTTGCGTTTCGGATAAAGATTTAGAGAAAAACGCAATCGGTTTCCATTTTTTCTTGTATTTCTGATTTAACACACCCCCGACCGAGTTAAGTGACGCGTCACACATGATGGCGACTTCTGCGTCTGAATTTGGATATGCGACCATTGTGATGTCGCGTAAATCTTGCTTACATTCTTCGAATGCTTTATCAGCCTGTTCGTTCCAAGCTATGGGTGAGTTATCGTTTTTCTTTGAATTCCTAAGGAATAGGTTGAGTGGAGCTTGATGTTTTGCGGCATGGGCTATAGCATGTCTATAAAAATTTACCATTCCCAAAAAACGACGTAACTGTTTCACCGTCTGAGGTTTGGGAAACTCGATGATTGCTTGAGTTTTTTCCTGTGTCGGTCTCATTCCTTGGCTCGTTATATGATAACCAAGAAAATCCAATTCGTCCTTAATGAACTCGCATTTATTCATATTAATCGTTATGCCGTTTTCTTGCAATCGAGTAAAAACAGTTTCCAAATGTTTGTAATGTTGTTTATCGGACTGGCTGGCCACTAATATATCATCGACGAAAACGAAAACGTAATCTAAATCTCGGAATAATGTATCCATAAACCTCTGGAATGTTTGTCCTGCATTTTTTAAACCGAAAGGCATTCTATTGAACTCAAACAGGCCGAAAGGCGTAATTATTGCTGTCTTTTCAGGCTCTGCCACTTGTATGGTGTGGTAAGCTTTACGAATGTCGATTTTACTAAATATCTTTTTTCCACTTGCTATATAGGTGAAATCCAATAATCTCGGTAAAGGGTATTTATCCGGAACCGTGATTTTATTTAATGCTCGATAATCACCACAAGGTCTCCATTCCCCATTCTTCTTTTTTACCATATGTAATGGACTGGCCCATGGACTACTGGAAGGTTGGCAAATACCCATCTGTATCATTTCTTGGAATTCTTTTTTCGCCATTTTGTACTTGTTGGGAGGGAGGGGACGGGCTTTTGCATGTACTGGGAAACCTTCCGTGATGATATGATGCTGTACTTTGTGCTTAGCTTGAACTTTCCTGGACGTCGGCTTCGTAATATCTTCGTATTTCTCTAATAATACCCTTAATGTACCCGAAACCTTGGTGTGAATAGAGCGAACTGACGGAATATTCGTTCTTTTCATACCTGCATGCGTTTTTAACTTAGTAGTTTTATCGATTAATGTTTTTCCATGCAGATCTACCAAAAGACGATAGTGTTCTAAAAAATCGGCACCCAATATTGGCATCTTGACGTCGGCGATGATGAAAGTCCAAACAAAAGGTCGGCGTAAACCCAAATCCAGCGTTAATGTTTTCTCTTCATAAGTATTTATTGCCGTTCCATTAGCTGAATATAACTTAAAATCGGTCGCCCTTCCCTTGAACTTAGGGGATTTACTTAGAACACTGACGCTGGCTCCCGAGTCTACCAAGAACATATAACCACTGTTTAAGTCGGTAATAGTGAGGCGATTTGACGGATATAAAGCACCGAGTTCCGCCCTAACGCGTGCTGATCTTAGTTTTCCGATTGCCGGGTCCAATTTTTCCATGCACATGGTCGTGAGCATTTGTATGCCCTACTTCCAAACCTTTTGTGAAAGTAACATACTTCTGTAGGTTTATTTGACGACGATCGCGGGCGTGAACTTGACCTGCCCCTATTTCCTCTATACTGAGGCTTGAAATAATTGCTGACACGCGCATTTTGCCGCGTTCGGTCATTTCGCAACGCAGCAATTTCCAATTGTATTTCAGCTAATTGCGTTGCTAGGTCAGTCATACTGTGTATGTCACCGCCTATTGTCGACGCAGCACTTTCATTATTACGAGCGTTTTCATGAATGCGATCGGCCAACTCGCTCAACTTCTCTAAGGTAGCATCTTCCGTTACCGCTAAGATGGACGTTATGGATGGAGGTAATTGTTTTAGCCACAGCAATCGTAGTGTTTCAGAATTAAGGATTTCACGACCAGCTTCTTTTAATTTTCGCAGCAGTTGCGACGGTTTTTGATCTCCCAGTTTATTCTCCGCTAGCAATTCGTTAAAGCGTTGCTGCTTGTTTATTTCATAGCAGCTGATTAATCTCTCCTTAAGGCATTGATATTTGTTTTCTGCAGGTGGATGGAGCAAAATAACGCTGACTTGCTGCACTTCCTCCTTCGATAGCTTGGATATCACCAGGCCATACTTGTAATCATCTCCTCGTTTTTGCGGTGCAATAATACTTTCGAAAGTACTAAACCACAGTGTAGGGGCTGTTTTCCAAAATTGTGGACACCCGTCAGCGACTGTCATGGAGCTTACTGCGTCTATGAGTACGTCGTTGGCCGTGCCGTGCCCCTTCGCCGGTAATGGAGAGTAGGCCATGTTCAGAGATGAATTCTTGAGGTGTGTAGTAGCGGCGGCAGGTCGTGGGTTGTCCTTTATAGTTTAGCCAGGTCGCTTGTATTTATTTCATCACGTCAGTTGCCGCTTGTGGCAGTATCTGTCGATTGACCTCTTGAGCAGGATCACGTCGGGGTCACCACTATTGCGTTTGTGGGAGGTACGGTACGCAATGGAACCGAAGGTGTTCAATGATATGACGTGATGAATAACAAATGTATATTTAATTGACTACATGATAATAACAGCTTAAAGTAAGTGAGAGTGAATACAAAGAAAAATACCTTAGCTTATATAATACGAATTTTAACGGGGGGAGCGAAATACAGGAAATACATTGTCACGTACGTTATATTTCTTATATGCCTATTTTGCATAACATTTTTATTTATCCATAGCTCACGTACTAGTTGTTTATAACTATACAACATGTGAGCTATGGTTTTGCTTGTGAATTATTTGTGGCTGTACGCCACATTCCACATTTATTCTCACGTCTTTCCTTTAAGTATGTCCAAAAATATTTTGTATTGCTTCTGATATTAGATTCAACACTCTTGGTGTATGTCCTATAATCATGGGTAATAAGAACCTCACACCTAGTTCTCAACAACTTAAATTCTAATTCATCAAGGGGATTACCAAATTTTTTAAATAAAAGTCTATATTTTTCCTTTTCTCTTAAACGTCTAATTAAAAGTCTTGAAAACCAATGGGGATACTTTGTACTTTTAATGTTTTTCAGTGGTATATGCAATCTAATTAAATCTCTGATGACATCGTAAAATTTAGACAACATGACATTCACATTGGAACAGTTGTTGAAAACAGTACTCCAGGATATTTTTTTAAGGTCGTCATTAATAGCTTCATAATCAGCCGAGAAGAAAGCGAGTTTTTTACATTTATTTGGAACAAATAATTTTTCTTTAGTAATTTTTATAGAAATTTCAAGAGGGGGATGGTAGTTGTCGACCTTGCTTAGACCAAAAGAACATCTAGTTACTGAGACATTGGAGACATTTGTAAGAACTAAATCTAGAATTTTATCATAATTGTTATCTATACCGTTGCATTGATATAGATCATTTTCAGACAAAAAATCCACTAAACAGGAACCCACGTTAGAGTTAACCTTTACTGGCACAAATTTATGTTGAGATAATTTCCAGGAAATATGAGACATATTAAAATCCCCTATAATTAATGTATTTTGTTGTTCTAAAATTACATTAGATACTTTATTTGTAAATCTTTCTAATACATCGATTTTAAGAGGAGGTGGTAGATATACAGCACAAATTGATAACGTAGAAAAAGTAGCGTCGGACTTATAACCTACATTAACCCATAAACATTCAGAAGATCCTTCCCATTCATACATCCTATGGCATTTAAGTTTTTTTGACACGGCTATCATAACCCCTCCACCCTCCACTTTAGTGTTATTTTCTGTAGTTTCACGGTCACGACGGAAAATTTGATATCTGTTGTCGATTAATTCACCATCAAATATACTAGAATTTAACCAGGTTTCTGTGAAGACTATAACATCAAAGTCTGAATTTAATATAGAACAATAAACATCCGAACATTTACTTTTTATGCCTCTTACATTTTGATAATATATATTTAACGGATACATTATAATATATATATATATTTTTTTTTCTTTTTGAAGTACGTGTAAAAAAAAACTAATAAATAAAAAGAAACTAAATTAATTTTCGGAGAGTTTCTTCACTCTTTATGTGAATAACGTCACTTGCAGGGCATTTTCTAACAAACACATTTCCGTTCCGTGTCCAAACAAATTGCCATAGATTATCTTTCTTGAACTTCCTAGCAGCAGCATGTAAAGACTTTGCTTGCGGACTTAAATGTTCCGCAATAAATACTTCACGTTTATCACCACCCAAACCTAGGTGCGAGGTATTAAGACGTTCTTGATTATTTTTATTTCTGTTAAAGTTAATAACACTTGCATAAAAATGATCTCGTATCAACGGGCTAAAAAACTTTACCAGAACAGATCTGGGTCGCGGAGAGTCCTTGTTAATCTTTGCAATACGTGCACATTTTAATATTTGGCCGTCTTTGATTGGGTTGCCTATCATTCTGCCCATTTGTTCTACCATATTTAACAGATTTTCATTTTTGTGTTCCGGTACACAATGCAACTCTAAATTACATGCTCTGGACTCCTTTTCCAAGAAAGTTATAATATATACAGACCATTTTTTATCAGACAGCTATTTTTTTATTACTTTTACTTCGGTTTTCAGCTGAAGGCAAAAAAGGAGGAGGAGAGACGACTCAAAGAGAAAGAAGAGGAGGATAAGAGTTCAAAGGAGAAGACCTACAACTGGAAAAAGTCACACAAGGGACGCTACTTCTACAAAGACGCAGCGGACGTGATCCAAGAGGGCAAACCCACCGTGCACGGCAGCGGCGCGGCGTGCAGCGTGCCGGTCATCGACCTGACGGGCCGCGAGCGCCGCGTGCTGAGCGGCTACCACGCGCTGCGGGCCGCCGCGCCGCGCTACGAGCACGAGCCGCGCCGCGCCTGCACCAGCTTCGCGGCGCCCGAGCTCTCGCACAACCTGCACCTCATGGTGGACTGCTGCGAGCGCGACATCATCCAGAACGCGCGCGAGCTGCAGCAGGCCGAGGACGAGATCGCGGTACTGGAGCGCGATCTGGCGGAGTGCGACGGGCGGCTGCGCGCCGAGGACGGCGTGCTGGGCCGCCTGCAGGCCGTGCTGCGCCGCGCGCGCCCGCTGGCCGAGCCCGACCTGTCGCTGGAGGCCGCGCACGACGTGCTGCGCGCGCTCAAGGTGACGGCGGGATCAGTACTCTCGAGATATCTAATTACTTCCCAGACAAAAGGCATCGGTTTTAACGAGGGTAGTGAAACAAATCTCAATCAGATATTAGAACTCTATTAGAAATTTAAAATTTAAAATTTATATTGAATTGAATTTTTGCCATGAACTGTCAAGTCAGCGTAGCTCGTTCTCGGAACAAGTGGTTTCTAGAAATGAAAATACCTAGGATCGAGCCCCATCTACTATATTATTTTGTTCTATTTTTGTCTTATCTGTCTCGCTATTCGTCCGGAGAGACGAACTGCGATACCGCTGGAGCGGTACGGGCCGGTCGGTAAGGGACGGTCTCGCGCAGGAGGAGTTCCCGCTGGAGTACGAGACGTTCTCGCTGGGCGCGGTGGGCGCCGGCGTCGCCAGCCCGCTGCTGAGCGCGCTCACGGCCGGCTGGAGCCCGCTGCAGGCGCCCGCCGCGCCCGTGCCCGCCTTCCTCAAGTGGCGCGAGCTGCTGCCCGACGACGCCTACGCCGCGCTGCTCTGGCAGCACTTCGTGCCGCACCTGGCCGCCGCCGCCGCGCACTGGAACCCGCGCGAGCCCGGCCCGCTGCTGGCCGTGGTGGAGGCGTGGCGCGCCGCGTGCCCCGGCTGGCTGCTGCGCGGCGCGTGCGCGCGGCACGTGGCGCCGCGGCTGCTGGAGGCGGCGCGCGCCTGGGACCCCACGCGCGACACGCAGCCGCTGCACGCGTGGGTGCTGCCGTGGCACGCGCTGGCCGGCGACGCGCTGGCCGCCCAGCTGTACCCGCTGCTGCGCGCGCGGCTGGCCTCCGCGCTGGCCGCCTGGCACCCGGCCGACGCCAGCGCGCGCCCGCTGCTGGCGGCGTGGCGCGGCGCGTGGGGCGCGGCGCTCGACCCGCTGCTGCACCACCACATCGTGCCCAAGCTGGAGCACTGCCTGCACGCCGCGCCGCTCGAGCTCAGCGGCCGCGAGAACAGTGAGTGCGCCCGGGCCGCCGCCGCCCGCCGCCGCCGGCCGCCGCCCGCTCTAACCGCGCGGTCGTCGGTCGGCAGCGGCGTGGCTGTGGTGCGTGCAGTGGGTGGAGCTGGTGGGCGCGCCCACGATCGCGGCGCTGGCGGCCCGCGCGCTGCTGCCGCGCTGGCTGAGCGCGCTGGCGGCCTGGCTGAACGCGTCGCCGCCGCACGCCACCGTGCTTGCCTCCTACACCGCCTTCAAGGTATACCGTGGTGGAGTCCTGCAGCGGTCCCGAAAATGACAAAACTCTATTATATATTCATTGATTTCTTTTACTCCAAATCGCATTCCGGGTATTAACGGATGAGGTTTTAAGGACGAATAAAACTCATAATTAATATCTTAACCGCGGTGGTATTTATATGAATTTATGAGTATTGAAGGTCGGGCGCCAGTGACGTTCGCAGTAATCTCGTAATGGCAGACCGTACTGTCGATCTCGTCGCTCTATTTCGGGCGTCGAGGTTACGTCCGAGGGGAAGTGGCGAGGCGTTCGTCCGCCGTCAATCGATGCCTTCAACCGGCTCCGTCTCGCGGCCGTTCCAGAAAATGTTCCCGGAGGAGGTGCTGAGGGAGCCGGCCGTGCGCGACGCCTTCCGCAAGGCGCTGGACATGCTGAACCGCAGCACGGACCTGCCCGCGCCCGCCCCGCCGCCCGCGCCCGCCCCCGCGCCGCCCCGCGCGCCCCCCGCCGGCCCCGCGCCCGCGCCCGCCGCGCCGAGCACCTTCTCCGAGCTGCTGGAGGCGCGGTGCGCGGCGCGCGGCGTGCCCTGCGTGCGGCTGGCGGGGCGCGCGCGCGACGGCCGCCCGCTGTACCGCGTGGGCGCGCTGCTGCAGTGCTACGTGCTGCGCGACGTCATCATGCTGTCGCGGGACGGCGGCCGCACGTTCGCGCCCGTCTCGCTCGACGCGCTGCTCGCCGCGCTCGAGTAGCCCGCCGTACCGCGTGCCGCGTGCCGCGTGCCCCGCGTGCCGCGCGACGACACGTGACAGGTGTTTAGAGGCCGGACTTCGCTCGTTCGCGCGGCAGGAGAGCCGACAAGGCGCGGCCGCGTGCCTTTCGTGTAATAAACTTATGGCGCACTCAGCCCAGCCTTTCACTCGTAAACGTGACTCGCAGCAATCGTCGGCTGGTGAAAGTGTATCGGATACACATCTTGTATCTGACTATTGGTTTCGATCGTGGGCCGATGCCGCGTCGAGCCCGCCGTGCCGCCGGGAGGCGCCGCGTGCCGCGCGGACGGACGGTGGAGCTCGTCTCGCCCCACACTAGTATTGTAAATACCGGTACACTATAATTATTACAGAGTACGATCGATTCCTTACTCTTTCTAGAGTTTATCGATTTAATTTTTTTTCTCCCTGATTACTTTATATCGAGCTGGCTCGTTTACTCTATAGAGGTTTTAAGATATGTACGTTCTTTATAATATATTTTTTTTATTATTAGTAGTCACTATGTAACCCTCTTTTAGGTCAGTTCGACAATTTTGAATATTTTACACTAAACAGTACAGTACAGCATTAAAATGAATATGGTCGGTCGAGCCGGCCAGTTCCGGTCACACGGTTTCCCCCATTCGTTCCTCGCAGTGTAACGGTGAAACGATCCCACGGGAGCGCGGGAGGCCGCCGACGGAGGAGCGTCCCTCGGCGAAGGACAGTTTAGCCAGTTGATTAAATCGGTCAGTGATGATTTTGTCTTCGGATAACTAAAGTTATCATACACCATACAAGGTTCAAGGTAGGGAGCGGGCGGGCGGGGGGCGGGGACAGAGGAACCAATAAAACAAGATAACAACGAGTGTCAACACAAATTTGAGTACTTTATTGTTTCAACAATTATAATACACAGATAACATGATAAATCGTAGATAACAATACAAACGGAAATGATTACAGTCCCGAATATATCTACCGCGGCCGAGTGTTACACTAAGGTACACAATACACATACAGACATCATTTGCCAGGGACGACCGGAGAACTGAACAAACAGCCGGCACGAAAATATTTACGGCGCGAACAGAATTTTAGATACTAATATTATATATTTGTTTAATTTAGTTTATCGATTGAGATTCTTGGGTTTTATAAGGGCGAAGGATATGGCCGAATCGATAGCATGTTAAAAATGGTAAAATGGAAATATTATAATATTGTCAAAAATTAAACTCTTTTTTTATTTTTATTTTTTTCCGGCCGCTTCCTCGGCTAACTCCGCAGCGATACTCGCACCTGCGTACGACGTGCTTCACGGCAACAGCGTATGGAACCGCGCGAAGGTAGCCTCGCGCCGCTGTCGTTAATATTAAATAGAGCTATTTAGAATTATACGGAAAACTCCTAGTATATTATGTAAATATTTCGATCGCGTATTGGAGGTTTGGGATATGTGATGATTCGATATGATGCGTGGCGGCGCTCAGTGGTGCGCGGGAGTGGCGGCAGTGGCGGCAGTGGCGGGAGTGGCGGCAGTGGTGGCGGCGCGGCGGTAGCGCCAGGCGCGCCAGCACTGCACGCCGTTGGCGACGCCCAGCGACAGGTTGCAGGCCGACAGCGCGTAGTTGACCGGCCGGATCACCAGGCAGTAGCGCGTCCAGATGAGCCCCGTGGCGGCCAGCGAGCCCGCCTGCGCCGCCGACACCTGCGACGGCGGCCGCCGGTACTCGTCCAGCGAGGCCAGCACCAGCGCCTGCGCACGGCGCCCGGGCGGTACAGCGGCGGCACGCGGCACGGCGGCGGCACGCGGCACGCCCCGCGGGGTTAGTATGGCCCACACCGGTGAAGGGTGGGGATGAACGAACAGACGTACCGGATGGACGTGTAGTTGACAGATGAAGTACTCTATATGCCTTTTAGAACGAGCGATCGATGTACTCAGCTAGATTACATTACCGACGAGGCTGCCGGGCGCGGACTGACTCGCTGGCTCCGTGTGGTACCCAACTTACGAGCACTTGTAACCCTCATATTTAGGGTCTTCATTGATTTTTGAGTTAAATGAATATCTGTATTCTCGGGTCTTATTTACTAGTCTTCGTTCTGTTACACGGAAATGCAAACAACAAACCTAGATTCGGCGACCGCGCCACTATATGACCCTTAACGATGGAACGTGATTTGGTTCTCGGTCGAACGTACAGAGATCACTACCCGTTCTGGCGAACCAGTTTATGACGACAAAATTTAATAGTTCCGCCATGAATCTAAACGTCACGTATCACGAATCCAGACCGTGCCCTGTGCCCCGCTGAGCGAGCGCCCGGCTACCTAATCGTAAACCCATTTCGACTACTACAAAATATAAGAAATAAATTTGACACTAAACCAGTCGTTTCTATCTACGCACTGTGACCGGCACTATGGCGGAGTACCGGCGACTACCGCGGGCCCGCGCCGGCCAGCGCGCGCCGGTAGCGGTAGGCGCGGCCTATCTGGTACAGGTTGGTGACGGCCACGAACACGTTCACCGCGAACAGGCTGTAATTTTTCGGTATGATGACTAGCGAGTACCGAGACCAGATGAGGCCGGTGGCCGCCAGCGACGTGCACTGCGGGATGGACAGGCTCTCCACGGGCCGGTTCAAGTCGCCCAACCCGGCCATCACCAACCCCTGAAAGGGCGACAATCGTGTGAGTGTCGCGCGCTGCTAGAGTTCTTCGAGTGTGACCTGACGCAACTATTAGACGTTGTGTCGTTACGTTGGTACGGTACGGCTTTGTTATCCTGCATTATTCGAGTTCTAGTTCCAAGTCTGTAGTAGTGAACGTAGCCTTATTACCATCCGATTGATAAGTAATACATATACTTTGAGTAATTTTTGTTAGTTATGCTGTAGGATGTTATTGTAATCTGAATGTGTGTCACGCTGCCTGTCACTTAGTCATACTGACTCTAATTGCATGCACGAATCCATGCCACAAATAATGCTTTTCAAAAGCACCAGTTGGTTAATTTTGCTACCTGATTGAACACCATGCTTTTAAAATGTATAAACAGGCTCACTTTATGTACATGAAATAGTGTTTGTCATGAATATATGTAGAGACTGCACGAATACACAAATATATGTTTCCACTCCACCATCAATGATACAACTTATGTTTCCAGGTAACAATAAAACATGTAATTTTGACAGTGTAACATATAAAATGTGTGATCATGACTGATGTGTGTGATGTGGACCAATACCAAGTGATGTGATAGTGATAGTGTCTATGATATTATATTATACTTTTTCTTTAATTAAACTCATCACTCATTACTGCTGTGAGAAAAGAGAACAATCGAAAGACAAAATAAGAGAGAATCAAATATAACATTCTAAAATTTATAACATGTATTTTATCTTTAATTTGATTTGATTGATAACACTTTTATCTCTTACATGCGCGTGGCCGTGGCCTGGCATTAGGCTGACCTTAACATTGAAAAATATAGATCATTCTTACCCATTTGAATGCTGGGGCCCAGAAAAATATAGTTTTTGGACCTGCAAAATTTCACACCCTCGTTAGCATACATATCGAATTTTGACCAACTACGCAGAAATTTATTATCAAAAGTGTATGTATACCAGCTTCGTGCTCCCATAACGGACGTAATTTAGAAGGCACAAATCTTTCTGCGACCGCCACCGCCGCTCTATATGCCTTCGACATATTATTACTTAATGTATTATGTACCAGAAGAACTAAATAATATCTCGAGAGGACAAGTTACATGACAACTTGAATCGGCTGTGACGAGACCTTGAATAAAATACGGCATAACGGCACGCATATTTTATGCTCAGATCTGACGTTTGCCTCACAGTTGTATTGAACCATAGATAAAAATAATACAATGTTACTAAATATTATTTTGGAATGCAGTAGACATGGACAGAATCACCAATCACTTAATGATCATGATATGAAAAACTTTTCATATAGCATCATCTGCTAATGAGTTTTAGAGTAACTGCTATACTGCTATACAAAATTATGGATATTCTATGATAAAGTAAAATAATAAATTAATACTGAGACTAATTCACTGATATTGAGCAAAAACACATGCAAAGGAACGTGGGTTAAATAAATAAATAAAATAAAGACAAGATTTGTTTGTTCCAAAGAAGACGCTATTCCAACTTAAATTATAAGCTAGAAATATTGACCGTATTATATAGGAGTTAAGAATTACATTTGTTTGTAATAACAATAATTTCACCCAGTAATATTGATTAGCAAAAACGCTTTCCGCTATTATATTATTCAGCTATTCGCTATAATATTATTACTTGATAAAGCGATTGCTATTACAAACAAATATAATTCTTAAATCATATTCAATACGGTCGATATTTCTAGGATATAGTTTCAGTTGGAATAACGTAAAAGTGCGTCATCTTCCCGAATTATCGACCGTATCATATAAGATAAAAGAATTACATTTGTTTGTAATAACAATAATTTTGCCTAGCAACATTGATTAGCAAAAACGCTATCCGCTATTATATTATTTACGTTAATGGACTAAATGATTGCTTATACGAACAAATTTAGTCTTTATGTCCTATATACTGCATACGACATAAAGAATACATTTGTTTGTATTCCAATAGCATTGGCAGCATTAGCATTTCTTATACGAACAAATGTAGTCTTTATGTCCTATACACTGCATACGACATAAGGAATACATTTGTTTGTATTCCAATAGCATTAGCAATAGCAGGTATGATCACGTGATTACAATCGGTCATATCGTGGAACGAATATGATTCTTATAATGATATAATGATTCTTATATAGCAATAATACCCAAGCCTAGTATGCAGTAGTGCTAAAAAACAACCAGAAAAATATTCTGTATTATCAATTCAATTCTTAGATGTATGTTATATAGCAGTTAACCGGTTAATAATTAATTGATCGGTTTAATTTTGCACATGTTATAATAGCCAGAATTTCTTGTAATGTTCTGTATTATCTATGCAGATAATACAGAATAGCCAAATGATAGGTGACAGTTGAAATTTCCTTCGCCCTAGGGATGTAACTTGGTGTACAAAAAATCTGTTAATAAATAATCGATTTTTATCCCTTTAAAAATTGTCTAATTTAAAAAAAATTGATTATTTTGTTACGAAATAATCGATATTTATAAATACTTTACATAAACAATGAAGTTAATGCTCTGCAATCTTTTCTTTTTGACACTGTTCTTTTTAACTTTTTATTCTGTTCGGATAGTATTATTTAAAGTCGGATTAACGCACTATTATATCTGTTATGTTGAACATACAAGAAAATAAATCGGTAATTTATAGAATTATTTCCGATAAATGAGCAATGAAATGAACGCAACTAAAGAGGCAAAACATGGAGTTGTGCGAACGAGTGTAAATGTGTCAGTGTTAATAATAATTACTTTTTCTTTGTTTATTTTACTTTTTATTCTATTAACTTATATATTTTGCTCACTTCCTATGATTATCATTCAAAACTTTTGGTAGAGGTGTCGATCATAAAGTTTCTAATATGGGTACAAGCACAATGGGTAGTGATTTACATTCAGATAAGCATGACAAAATGTTAAAACTACAAGCCAGAAAAAAGGAGCTGGAACAGATGCTCGCTTCTAAGAATGAAGAACTTTATAAGCTTTGCGTCCAGGAAGTTCAATTAACCGGCGTGATGCCGCCAGAGGCACCTCTGAGCCCCGATGTACCCCAGCGAGAACGACTGGGCAGCACCCGCAGTGTGGAGAGGTCTGCGGACGGCACTGACGTTCAGGACGGCGCAGACAACTCGTCTAGGCGTCTGCGAAATGTTCCAGACCGATGTAACGATTCCGACCCGAATATCAGGAAAAATCTTTCTCATAGGTTATCTACGCCTTCAATATCAGGTATTTCGTCAAAAAGTGCACAATCAAGGCACACACGACGTCCAGAAACCAGTTGCTCGAATTTTTTCCCATCACCGCCTCAAGAACGTAATCCTGAAACCTTTTCTATTCATACTTCTCACACATACCCTGCTTTAGCTGGTCGGCACGAGCCTATGTCGACTGAGAATTTTCACAGCGAGCTCCAACAAGGGCCAATTTATCGCCACCACACGCTCACAACTGAGTACTCGAACAAGATTTACTACAACCATCCAACAGATGCACATAGTGTTTCACGTATGAGAGAGACTCACTTCAGTTCCAGTCATCCTGATATTACCACACATTACACCCATGGCACAGTCGCACCACAGCCGATGCCTCCCCAAAATGGCATCCGCAACACTCCACTTATATATCAGTATGCATCACATTTAAAATCTCAAAATCAGCATCTCGGCGCACTCAATCATCACCACATGCAAATGCAATCTAAAAGAAGGTCAGATGGGGTTCGCAGAAATACATTGCAACGAACTCAAACTTACCATCTCACTTCGCACAGTGACTACAGTCAGCACCTCGAGAACATGGCTGATGGATACCGGCCGGCTACATCAGCATTCCAGCACAGATCACAGCCAGACATACAGGAGCAACCGATGGATAGGAGACACGTGCCAATGGAGAGAAATATTCCAGTTCCTAATACATTGCCATTAAGAGAATGCAATACTATAAGAAACCCTTTGCATGTGCAGCTACAAGTGTCTACGGACGATTACGTCCTGGACGATAGGAGATTGTATCCTGACGCCCTCAGCCCTGTTAGCCAAATATCAGGGTATTCTCAAAGCAATTTTGACTCAGTAAGCATGAATAAATTTTCTCCATTATCTCAGAGTGACATAAAAGTTAAGGAAAAGCAATGGTACGAAACTTCACTAGATTCACCCACAAATAGTGAGGCATCCCTTCTGAAGAAAAGTGCAAGCTTAAAGAGGACGCCAAGTATAGGTACTTCACAGCCATATGAGGTAATGATTTCCTCGGGTCGCCATTCAACTCTTCAGAGTCCTAATCACATCCCTCATAGCCCGTCTGTACTCTCACCGAGTGCCGTGCAACTGGACTCACTCAAAAATATGACTGTTATTGAACAGGGGAAATGTATACCATACAGAGAAGAGACTAAACCATTTGAAATGTCCGACTTCTATAAATATTCTACTAAGTTCAGGCAGACCAATGCTCAGAAGCCTTCGTTACCAAACCCTGCCCACAATCCTAATGCAGCGTACAATAAGATGCCACTGGACTCGCCTCAATATAGCCAAGATCATTGGCAAGCTTATGGTAATTGAAATTATTAATAGTAGATTAGTTTTAATATTTCACTCCAGTTTACTGCAGACGTAAACTGTGTGCAGATCTTGGAAAGCCGTCTACACATGATGCCAAGAAGGAATCCTCTTCATCAGCTTAGGGCTGTATTGATTGCTTAATATTTATTTATAGTTCTTTTTATTGTGTTATTGTGTTATATATAAATAGTACTTAAAAATTATGGCAGAATATATGTGGATATCTTGAACTATATTAAATGAAATATGTAGAAATATCTGTCTGTATATAGAATAGAAATTGGTATGCAACTTTATCGAGACAATAAATGCCATAATATATTATGTAATTGGAAAGAAATCCTACAAATATTGTAGCCTGTGATATTTTTAATGAAGAGATATTCACAGAAAACAGTAAAATCTAAAGTAATTCTTTTAATTTATAAGCCATAGCCATAGTGAATGTGACAAAGTGATTTGTTATCAATTAATCTGAATGTATCTCATTTTGCTGATATTTGACAAACAATTGTAAGAAATGTAAACAATAATATATTCACATGTAGTAGGGTATTACAGGTAGGTAAAATTTCAGTACCTTTTTACATATCAAAATTAGAATAAAGCACTTCTATCATCAGCATGAATATTCTACCGAGTTGACAGGATTTTTGTAATGAAATATACAATCATGACAATTGTGACAAAAATACAGTCAAGATTAATAAACAAAGTCTGCTTAATAGTTGAGAACACATTGGACTGCACTAGAGTTGAGAGTACTGTTGGTTTTAAAACAATATCTGGAACCTAATAATTATTATGTAACATATGTCTATATTTTAACTATTACATTTTAAATAATGTTTTTGACGTGTAATGACGTCTTACAATTTCATATTAATTAACAACACTGGGTGATAAAGCACCTTCAAATACAAATATATTATTGTGCGAGTCAGCGCCGCACGTGTGCTCCGTCCTATTTGGATATGAGAATATAATATATGTCTCGTAGTTCACACTCACCTAACAGTACTCTTAGGGCTCCGCCCTTGGTGTCAGTATCGTTTTAGATTAGACCTATAGTTGCATTACGTTTGCACATCTAAATACTTTTTTTTAAAATGTTAAACGCTTACTTCCCACCGCTTAAATATTTGATTCTTGCCAAGAGATGGCGCTCATTGTAACAATAAGCCGTCAGGTTAACTGCGAGTTTTAAGACAGCACTTAATGTCCCGCGCGGCCGCCGCGTAGGACTAATGTCTGACGACATCAACAAGTGCTCGTTCTTAGAATATAATTATTTATTTGTAGTAATGCCGCCGACATGCTCTCGGACAGTAACCGCGAGGGCCGCCGCGACGCCCGCAGCGTGAAGCGCGCGTGCGTACTTGCCGAGCGATTCTCAGCCTTAACGATTATGCCTTATGTACTTTCGTCCAAATCGTGTACGATAGGATACGATTAGTTGTATAATTTAATATTTAAGTAAATATAGGTGTAGTTGATGAAGTGGGCCGGTGTTATATCGACAGTTCGCCTGCGAGCGCACACCGCTCCTTGTCGAACTCATTGAATTATTACAAATAATTAACGACATATAATGCGGTCGGGCGAATTTATTAGAATTATATTAACCGATGAGATAAAATTGATACGTTCACCTTTTCGGTGGTTCGCACTACAGTATTTACACTAACATAAAATATACCATACTTTAAGAGTAGAACGAATAGAAGTTATTTATTCGTTATAACTACTCTCAGTTATTTGATAAATAGTGAGTGCGTCTCACGGTTGGAAATAACAAAAGTGGATCAGGTCGGACTGGACAGTATTTGTAGAATTCAGCTCAGCACATACATACCGTAATTGTAAACTATCGACCGGGCTCGGAGTGGCGGGCCGGGTTGGCGGGAGCCAGTACGAAATTGTAATTAAAACATATTAGAAAAGAGGAAATTATTTTTGTATCTCGTTTATAAATGATCGGTGCGGAGAGCGCACGTTTTATGTACGTTTAATAAAAAACTTTTTTACATTTGTTGCATTTTATTTTAAAGTCTCCTCTTTGTAGTTTCAGCCGATGTACGATCTACATTTAGTGCGAGACCTCTGACGCTCTCGCCAGAGGAATCTTGAGGGCGGAATTCTTTAATAAAAACAAAATAATTGCTATGCTATGGGATTAAATTGGCTCTGTAGGCGGAACGGAAGATCAAAATATTCACTTCAGCCCGAGCTCACCATCGTCTGAGGTGGTCCGTCGGAGGCGAATGCTTATCATTTTAGTACGTGAAGTGTGTGCGATGACAATGGCAGGTTCGTAGCGGAACATTTTTATTTTAACGTACGATCACCGCGCCGGTTGAGGTATAAAAAGTCATTTAATATTTCAGCGGTAACACGTGTATCGGTACTTGGATGGCCACCCTAATCGGGGTGTACTCTATAACTTTTACGTAGTTAATATTAGTAATATTATGTGTGCGTATTATAGTCTGAAATTTCCTCCACGCCAGTTTATCCAAGTGAAACGGGCAGGTCAGGTGGCAGTCGGCCCGTCTGAGAGCCGGCGGTCTGTAAGGAGCAGATCGGGAGGCTGGGAGATTTGGAGAGTAACGAACGGTTCGAGTTGTTTAGTACCGTACTTTATTGGTATATTGACAAGTTCCAGAAGAGTACACGTAACAAGCGGCAAGTCGGGGAGTCGGACGTCGCCCGGTCGGGTCAGTAATGCGTGCGTGAGCCCGTGCGCGGGACCGCGTGTGGCGCCGCGCCCGACGCCAGCCGCGCCAGCCAGTAGCCGACGGCGGCCTGCGCCAGCTCGTGGCGGCGGTCGCCTCCTGGAACTGCCCCGGCTGATGTTAGAGACACGTTTAGGTTGGCACATCGGGTGGCCCTGTGAGGGCACGGCCGACCCGACCTGCTCGCGTCCAGCACGCATTTTATTGTGCAGGTGGTGGAGAATGACATGGAAAGCACGAAGTACTAATTAAGTCACTTAATAATTAAAAGATATTATTTTAAAGGGCTGCTAATAAATTTCACTAATTCTAAGCCTTTTTTAAAAATAAAATACTTCATTCTTCGACATTTATCTAATACACAATTCTTTTAATTATTTATTTCTGTACCGTCGGCGGTTAGGCCGTTACCGCCAGACGCAAGGCCGTCACCGCCAGACACGAGGCCGACACCGCCAGACGCGAGGCCGTCACCGCCAGACACTAGGCCGACACCGCCAGACGCGAGGCCGTCACCGCCAGACGCGAGGCCGTCCCCGCCAGCCGCGAGGCAGCCGCCGCCGCCCGCGCAGCGCCGGCCGGGCCCGAGGCCGCCGCTGAGGAAGTCGTCGTCGCGGCCGGCGCCCGGCAGCCGCCCGCCGACGCAGCCCTCGTCCCACAGGTTGAGGCAGCGGCTGGGCGCTGCGATACAATATAGCATTTGAACGTTGAACGTTTACAAGTTTCTCGCTCGTCATGTTTTGAAAGAGCCGCGGAACCGCGCCGCAGAGATCTGTATCGTTTGAGTGACATCTTCAAAAATGATCCTTCATTTACAAATAAAATATTAAATAATATTAATATATATGTGATGTAGGTAATTTTCGATATTGTATAAATGCTCGACTTTAATAATGTTCCATAATAAACTTGTATTCAAATTCTAAATATTCTTAAACTTAAATATACCTAAGTAAAGGAATATAAGGGAAAACCAGTGCTTTCAAATGGCGAATGCTCCTGCAGGTTCGAAAAATTTTTGAACCGAGAAGAGTCGGTAAGAATCTCGGCGGTTGCTCTTTTCCTAATCTAACTATAACAATCTCTTGCAAACTTACCGCTTTTCACAGTCATTAACGTAACCTTTTTTTATGTTCTTTTGTCGGAAAAGAACAAAGAGATTTAAGTACCTAATTTACCAGATGGCGCATAACATTGGCTTTGATAAGAGAGTAAATGAAAAAAAATAGAATTTGCAAGTAAAATACTTGTATGCGGGACCATCTTACAAAAATAATAAACGCAACAAAACCTTACAACGGATTTTGCAATAATCACTACATAGTATAAAACAAAGTCGCATTCTTTGTTTGTCCATATATCCCTATGTATGCATAAAACTTTAAAACTACGCAACAGATTTTGATACGGTTTTTTTTTAATAGATAGAGTAATTCAAGAGGAAAGTTTGTATGTATAATAACATTCAATACGGAGTAGAGAAATACTGTAATTTTTGAGGTTTCTGTAAATAATTACATTTTTTTCCGCTTACATTGCAAACGCTGGCTAAACCCTTCGAAATTAACAAAATGATGTACTTAGTATTTGTACACCTTGAAAAGGTCTACAGAAAAGTCTGCGATGGTGTATGTTTATCTCTTATGGATAATCCACAATAGCACTTTTTGTCATTTACTTTTTACGAAAAATAATGCCTTATGTTCAAAGCAATTTTTATACAATACAGCATTAATCCTTATCCAATTAAGTATCTTAAATAAATTGTTGATTTAATATAGATAAATATGGCCGTTTACAGCATGTAATTTAAGTGAACATTTTCGGAGATATTACAGATTTAAAATGCCGTGAGGACGCCGCGCTTCGCCCTATAACACTTTGACTTTAGCAGCTATGTCCCTCTTTCAAGAGTTTGTTTAAAGACATTCTGTAATTAATTGTAAAAATAATATACATAGGGAAAATGTAAAAGTAAATAAGTAAAAATGTACTATATGAATTAAGATATTCCAAAGATAGCAGGAAATCTTCTTAATATATTGAGAGGAAATTGTTTTTCTCCAAATTTAACGGGTGCGGGCCACGGGCAGTAATGAATAAATCAAAACTACTGGATCGATTTTAATAATTTTTTTTACACTTAGTGACATAGGATATACAGGGTGTTTGGAAGGTCGATGCAAAGCTGCAAACAGGAGCTAGTATAGACTATTTAGAACCATTTAAACTGAACTTATGTTAGGCGAAGTGCGACTATTTTTTTTTAATAAAATTTTAAAGATTTTTGAAGAAAAATCCGAAGTTATGTCATTATTTGCTAATAATCGGCCATTTTGAAGCCAAAGTCAATTATTTTTTATTTTATTTTATTAAACTAATGTGTAAACAGTGTAATAAAACATGATTAAGGTATCTGTGTTAAGAGATATTTTTTTTACAGATATTTGAAGTCAATCATTTCTTTTAAGATCAGAGAAAGCTGATTTTTGATGGCATTTAAAAAAAAAATAGAGTGTGCTTTTTTAGTTCAAACATTTTATTAAATATGCCTGGTCATTGTTCTTTATTTTGAGGTATCAACTGTGCGGATAGCCCACAAATTATTGAAATTAAGATCTACAAACTAAATTGCGAGAGAAAATTAAAATTTATAGGCGAAGTAATTAAAACAAAATTTTAATGAAAATCATTTATTTTTCGTGTTCAAAATGTCCGCCGCGGTGTCTAACACAGGTCCGGCCCGTCTTATTATTTCTGTTGTTGTTATTTTCAACTTCATGTCCATTTACATTGGTCGGGTTACAAGCTCGTGCGAAAGATTGAAGGGACTCTTCTAACAAAGGCCGACGCGTGACGTGTGAAATGAGATGGCAATAAACATTTCGTCGGGTTGCTGAAGATGGGATACACCGTGTGGAACCTGGAGTCAATGCAGGTAGACATAGTACTGATATTGAGGATGATATTTTGGCGGCGTTTCAAGCTGATCCACATACTAGCACGAGAAAAGTAGCACGAAATTTAAACATTTGTCATTGGAAGGTGTGGAATACAATGCACAAAAACAACAAGTACCCGTTTCATGAAAGGCATTATTAATTTCCATAACCTTCATCTATGGGCTGAAAAACATAATAATCCACATTGGAAAACGCAAAAATCATTCCAAAAGAAATTCTCGGTCAATGTGTGGGCCGGAGTTATTGGCGAAATTTTGATTGGGCCTCATTTCTTACCAGATAATTTAAATGGAAATAATTATTTAGAATTCCTGCAAAATGATCTTCCAGAGCTTGTAGAGGAGTCTGGGGCCTTGATATTCGTTAGCGACCGAGAGCTCATTTTTCAACAAGATGGTTGTCCAGCGCATTGGACATTAAATGTACGGGAGCACTTAAACAATTGTTTCCCCAATAGCTGGATCGGCAGAGATGGGCCCATCCCTTGGCCCGCCCGTTCACCTGACCTGACTCCGCTTGACTTTTACGTGTGGGGTCGGGCTAAGGAGCTAGTATACACAAATGTGGAAATAAACACAAAAGAAGAATTAATTGACAGAATTAATTCAGCGTTCGCGACGATGAAAGTGGAAATGAAGTTAAAGATAACGACAACAGAAGTGAGAAGTCGGGCCCGTGCTTGTGTTAGAAACCGCGGCGGACATTTTGAACACGAAAAATAAATGATTTTCATTAAAATTTTGTTTTAATTACTTCGCCTATAAATTTTAATTTTCTCTCGCAATTTAGTTTGTAGATCTTAATTTCAATAATTTGCGGGCTATCCGCATAGTTGATACCTCAAAATAAAGAACAATGACCAGGCATATTTAATAAAATGTTTGAACTAAAAAAGCACAATCTATTTTTTTTTAAATGCCATCAAAAATCAGCTTTCTCTGATCTTAAAAGAAATGATTGACTTCAAATATCTGTAAAAAAAATATCTCTTAACACAGATACCTTAATCATGTTTTATTACACTGTTTACACATTAGTTTAATAAAATAATTGACTTTGGCTTCAAAATGGCCGATTATTAGCAAATAATGACATAACTTCGGATTTTTCTTCAAAAATCTTTAAAATTTTATAAAAAAAACATAGTCGCACTTCGCCTAACATAAGTTCAGTTTAAATGGTTCTAAATAGTCTATACTAGCTCCTGTTTGCAGCTTTGCATCGACCTTCCAAACACCCTGTATATTTTATACCCGTGCGAAGTAGGGGCAGGCCGCTAGTCACTTCACTACATATTATAAAACAAAGTCCCTATATACCGATGTGCGCATAAAAGTTTAAAACTACGCAACAGATTTCGATGCGGTTTTTTTTTAATAGATAGAGTGATTCCAGAGGAAGGTGTGTACGAACGTGTTACATTTTTTTCCGCTTACATTGCAAACGCAGGCTAAACCCTACGAGATTTATCAAAATAATGTACTAAGTATTTGTACATCTTGAAAAGCTCTACAGAAAAGTCCGCGATGGTATATGTCTATCTCTCATGGATAACCCACTATAGCATATTTTGTCATTTACTTTTTACGAAAAATAATGCCATATTTTTGAAGCAATTTTTATACAATACAGCATTATTCCTTATCCAATTAAGTAAATAATAAATAAATTAATAGTTGATTTAATATAGATCAATATGGCCGTTTACAGCATGTAATTTAAGTGAACATTTTCGGAGATATTACAGATTTAAAATGCCGTGAGGACACTGCGCTTCGCCCTATAACACTTCGACTTTAGCAGCTATGTCCCTCTTTCAAGAGTTTGTTTAAAGACATTCTGTAATTAATTGTAAAAATAAAATACATAGGGAAAATGTAAAAGTAAATAAGTAAAAATGTACTATATGAATTTAGATATTCCAAAGATAGCAGGAAATCTTCTTGGTATAGGAAAGGAAATTGTTTTTCTCCAAATTTAACGCGTGCGGGCCACGGGCAGCAATGAATAAATCAAAACTACTCGATCGATTTTAATCATTTTTTTTACACTGATTGACATGGGATATATATTTTATACCCGTGCGAAGCAGGGGCAGGCCGCTAGTTATATTATAAACCAAATTAACGCAAAACTAACTAACACTAACTCATAATTTATGTTTGTACCTAATTTTTATCTTTTTTACGCCTTTAATTTGAAAAAAAAAACTGATTTATAAAAAAATCTACATTATTTTTTTACTACTTATTTAACTGTCAATTTCATACAGGACTCCGATTAATTCGAGCTTCGGCCGTTACTAATATATCTTATAAACATGTTGTCAGATGATTTTGCTGGGTATTTTACGACCGGCCGCCTGCCTGGCGTCAACTAAGCTTAATCATTTTTATGACACCTCATCAAGAAATGAAGGTGGTCTATTCTACTCAGCCGAATACCACACGGCATAAGACTCTTTTATTAAATTATTTTCTAAAATTAATGCTCTTTTTACTTAACGTTCAAAACTTTTTGTAATACATATATTAAAAACTTACCTAAAGCTCGATTTGTACTTAACGCGACTGTCAAGTGTATCAACATAATAACTCCAAAAAATACAGAGAAAGCCGTCATTTTCAAAAAAGCAATAAATCTATTTAAATATATTAAGGGCAGACCTTGCTTCCTTTGATCGGGAATAAATTCGTGCCAGGCTTTTTATATTCGGTATCGCGTGAAGAGTTAATTGAATTTCATTCTGATCGTGTCCATTTCGACGACCACTCGAAATGATAATCAGAATTTGATCAAGATATATCGCAACTTTATTAAGTTTTTGTTGATGTTGTCGCTTTGCCACCGGTATGAATAGAAAAATAAAAAGTAAAGGTAAAAAGTTTTAAAAGGAACAAAAAGTAAAATTAATTAAGTATATATATTAGTAGAATCTTTATTTCGATCGATTTTGTTTTTCTACTGCGCCCCGTTCACACGTGAGTCCGCATCACAATAACGCTGACATATTGAACATGTCCGCTCGCTGTAATCTACATCTGGCCCCATTGTTGTTGACGTTATTTCCTCGGGAAAGCCGGAATATCTATACCTAAAAATAAAATGGACTCACGAGCGTGGCAAATATAACGTAAGAGAATCTGCACGCCGCATATCCGAGCCGCGGCGTAGGTCAGCAGCAGTGAAAAGGACGGAATAGTATCGGTCGGTCGGTATTTTTAGTCTTCACTAAGCGATAGCTGGTATTTCCTCCCTCATAAGCCTACCCGTCCCCATATGTATGTCTCTAATTAATCCTAACCACCACTTTTACATAGTAGTGTATGTAATTACATAGTAATTTCATAGTTTTGTTTGTACTAGTCGATAGGGGGATAAACTTTATATGAGACCGCGTTGTCTCGTCTGGAGACGAGGAGGCTCCTCGAGGCTCCACGAGCTCGGTTGCCGGACCCAGGCCCGATCCGGACACCGTCCGGAATTGTCCGAAGCACGCCTAGAACCCTCAGTCGAACCCGTAGTATTCGGCTCCCGATGTGTCTCTTTATATCCTGTAGCGCGAAACACTCATCGGACATCGCCTCATGATGTTTGGCGATGGCGTGGTGTGTGGCGTTAGTGCAGTTGTAGCACGTGGGCCTCTTTTGCCCAGCCTTGTCGGGGTGGCCCTCCGCCTTGTGGCCTGGTTTACTGCAGTGCCAACAAGGTGTGGCCGCAGGGTCCTGCAGTGCCGCTGCGTGTGCCCGAATTTCAGGCAGGCGTAGCACTGCAAGACAGGCGAAAAGTATTAAACGAAGACCCTCTGGTTGTCTACGTTGAGGCTCGCGCTCAATCGCAGACCTCCAGAAGGTTGGTTCCGCCTCGTGAACAATATTATTAAATACGATATTTTCATTATTTTTTTACGATAGAAATAAGAAGCGTTTTTTTCATATGTCAAAATCAATTTAATTTCTTTCTGTTTTTTTGACAACATAAAACCACCGCATTTTTAATAAAATGTAATAGCACCTCTCCGCAACTCTCCGCAACTCTCCGCACCTCAACTCACCCATCTTATTCCCTAAAATTCCTTCCTTTACAATCACTACATATTATAAAACAAAGTCGCATTCTTTGTTTGTCAATATATCCCTATGTTTGCATAAAACGTTAAAACTACGCAACAGATTTTGATGCGGTTTTTTTTTAATAGATAGAGTGATTCCAGAGGAAGGTTTGTACGTATAATAACATTCAATATGGAGTAGAGAAATATTGTAATTTATGAGGTTTCTGTAAATAATTACATTTTTTTCCGCTTACATTGCAAACGCAGGCTTTGATAAATCTCGTAGAGTTTCTACGAGATTTATCAAAATAAAGTACTAAGTATTTGTACACCTTGAAAAGGTCTATATAAATATATAAAGGTATATATAAAGGATAACCCACTATAGCATTTTCTGTCATTTACTTTTTACGAAAAATAATGCTTGACGTTCAAAGCAATTTTTATACAATACAGCATTAATCCTTATCCAATTAAGTAAATAAATAAATTGTTGATTTAATATAGATCAATATGGCCGTTTACAGAATATAATTTAAGTGAACATTTTCGGAGATATTACAGATTTAAAATGCCGTGAGGACGCCGCGCTTCGCCCTATAACACTTCGAATCTAGACATTCTGTAATTAATTGTAAAAACAAAATACATAGGGAAAATGTATTATGTATTCGCATTAATGATGTGCAGTCATCTGGATCGGCCTTAGTTATGGGTGTGCCTCAAGGTTTTCTGTTTTTAGTATATATAAATGATTTGCCGTATTTTATTCAGAGTATATGCGATATTGTACTGTTTGCTGATGACACATCTTTGATATTTAAAATAAATAGAAATGACGACAAATTTGACGAAGTGAACAGTGGTTTGTCGCAGGTTGCTCATTGGTTCAGACAAAATAATTTAGTACTGAACTCAAATAAAACAAAATGGATAGAATTTGTATTACCTAATGCTGCTAAAACAGCAAATAGACTTTTTATAAATAATGTTTCACTAAAAACAGATAATGCAACTGTATTTTTGGGAATGACTTTGGATACAAAACTCCAATGGAGCACTTTTTTTTTTTTTTTTTTTTTTCGAATTGACAATATGCTGTTAGCCCTAACGGCTTTTACAGCGTCACCGGGCGAGACGGGCGAGCGCAGAAGCATCGCCGAGGTTGCGAAATGCATAGAGTAGAGCGCAGAAGCTCTACTAGCGTCGGGGAACGTCGTCCTAAGGGTGCCTCCTGTGAGGCCGGACCACGGCTTAGGACGACGTGTAGTGGAGGGCTGATGTTATGACTTTGATTAGTCAATACGACGACGGAAGGGTGGCAAGAAGCCACGACCAACCGATGTCAGAAATCTGGGACCTCGTCTTCGCCGGCGAAGACGCTGTGTGTGTGTATTACGTGTTTTTGTGTTTGCGATCGTTATTTGATCGTCAGGGTCATATAGGACGCTTTTTGGACGCCTATATTTTCGGTGGTCAGACCTAACTGGGATGTAGGTGGAAGCAACTGAGATTAGAGGGTTCGGGTGTACCTCGGATTTCTCGAAGTAAGACTTCGAAAAACGTTTAAAGAGGTGAGTAATGGTAGGGAGGTCGAGGTCTCTATGAAGGTCAACGTTCCGCATGAACCACGGACAACCAGTGGCTGTACGCATAAATCGGTTCTGCATTCTTTGGAGCGTGAGCAATCTGACCTTTGAAACATGCGCGAACGCAACGCTCGCATAGGACATTATTGGTCTTATGCAAGTTTTGTAGAGTGTCACTTTGTTGCGGAGTGACATTTTACTTTTCTTGCATAACATCGGATAAAGTCGTCCCATGACATACGCAGCCTTATTGCAGACTGTGCGTATGTGCTCGTGGAAGGTCATGGAAGGTTGGAAGGTGACACCTAGGTACTTGACTTTTTGTTGCCAGTGAATTGGTGTATCGTAAAGGGAAATTTCCGTAGGTGTGTCTATGTGAGATCGGAAGCGATTACCGATAAAGTGCATAGCTGCACTTTTATCAGGGTTTATTTCGATTCTCCATCGGCGGAACCAGCGTCCGAGGCTGTTTACCGCTTTCTGGAGACGTCTTGTGATAACTTGAGGTTGGCGAGATGTGGTAAATACAGCGGTGTCATCCGCGAAAAGGGCAAGATGAGTGCGCTCTTTAATAGGCGCCCGTGGAATGTCACTCGTGTAGAGCGAGTACAATAAGGGTGCCAGCACAGATCCTTGAGGAACACCGGCACGGATAGGGCGGCGAGACGACAGAGTGCCGTCTACGCGGTACCGAAATGTACGATTAGTGAGGTAGTTTTGTATGATAAGTACGAGTCTGTCAGGTATATTTAATAGGAGCAACTTGTGGATTAATCCTGCATGCCAGACCTTATCGAAGGCTTTGGCGACATCGAAGAATATGACCCCTGTGAACTGCTTGGTTTGCAAACCTTGCAATATGTGCTCCGTGAGGCGGTGCACTTGATGAACACAGGTGTGTTTTGGACGAAATCCGAACTGTTCGTTGGGAAGGAGATTATAAGTATCGACTACGGATTTTAATCGGGCAAGGATAATTCGCTCGTATATTTTTCCCAGGCTGTTTAACAAACTAATGGGGCGATAGCTAGTCGGGAGATTTCGAGGCTTTCCCGGTTTGGGTATACCTATCACTGTAGCTTCTTTCCACTCGTCAGGAAAGGAGCATCCGGCAAGTAGGGCATTAAAAATCAGTACCAGTAGGTGGATGATTTGGTCGGGAAGGCACTTCAGCGCCCTGTTAGAGATGGAATCAGGACCGGGAGCTTTTTTGGAGTGGAGGTTTTTAATTATGGTTCGGACTTCTTCTCCGGTAGTGGGAAGTAACGGCTCGCTTTCGGGAGTCGTTGCGGAAAGATTGTCTGCCACCTTTTCCACTCTGGAGTGGAATTTGGAGAATTCGGGTACACTGGGGTTGGGAGAGCATTGGTTTTCCAGACTGTCTGCCAAGCATTCGGCCTTTTCAGCGTCGTCAAACGCAGGTGGGAGATTCGGGCGAAGTAATGGTGGGGTGGCTGCGTACCCATCGGCTTTTAGAGATTTCGCCAAGCACCAGTAGGCCTGATGTCCTGGTTTGATCTCCGAGAGCTTTCTATTCCAGGAATCGTTGTGGAAACAGGTTAATTTTTCTTTAACCTCTTTCTGTAATCTATTGAGCGCACTCCGGTTTTCTCGGGTCGGGTATCTGTCGCGTGCCCTAGTGGCAGCACGTTTTTTAGCAATTAATTCTCGCAGATCATCTGGTAGTTCTCGACCACGAAAGTTATCGGGAATTTCCCTAGAGCAATCCTTGAGAGTATCACATAAGTGAGCTGTGAGATGGGTGGTCGCTGTTTTTGCAGTGTCCACTGAATCTATACGGTCAGGAATCTTTTTGAGATGGTCTGAATCGAGAAATTGGAGATGCTCGCTAAGTTTTTTCCATTCGATAATGGTTTTGTTTCGAGAAACCGCGGTTGGAGGAGGTCCTAGCTGAAGTAAGACTGGGCGGTGGTCTGAGTCTAGGTCATGAATGACTTGTATGCTATGTAGCTGAAGGGTAATATTTTGGATTAGTGCCATGTCGATGGTACTGGCAGTCGGAATGGGATGGGTAGGCCGAGAGTATCGCGTGGGCTCGTCTGGAGCCAGAATATCAAAGTTCAGGAACGCAGAGTTGCTGAGCCTATGTAAAAGATTGCCATTGGCATTTGGAGACGATCGATTCCATTGACTATGTTTTGAATTGAAGTCACCGCCTAGTAAGACGGCGTCTCCAAGTCCTAACAAAATCCTAATGTCGCTTTCCAAGAGAGTTTTTGATGGACTGAGATAGATTGATGCTAATGTAATCGGCTGATGGCCGGTCATCCCTAACTGACATACTGAGGCCTCGATATTAGTAAGTCGAGGGGGATCTAGAGGAGTACAGTGAAGAGACTTCCTGTAGTAAATTGCTGTGCCTCCAAGAGGGCCTGTGAGTCGGTCATTTCTGATTAAGACAAAGTTTGCTATCTTAGGATCGCGATGGAAAGGCTTCAGGAATGTCTCTTGCACTAAGAGGATGTCGATCGGGTACGCAGCCATAAATTCGCGCACTTCGTATATTTTATCCCAAAGACCGTCTGCGTTGAACAGACCTATGGAGAGTCGGTTCGGTTTAATTCTGCCTTTAGGTGTACTATCCATATTAGGCATTTATTTTTTGAATAACTTCAATGAGCCGGTGATGCTCAAGAAGTGCTGATAGACGATCTTGAGGATTATTCCTCAGTTTGTTTGCTAGTACCGACAGTTCGTTTACGTCGATAAGCGCAACAATAGAGCTAATAAGCTTCATGTCTTCCACGAAACTATTAGCGGTATTGCTTACTGGATTGGCGGCCACTTGTGTGGGCTTTGTTTTAATCGCCGGAGGGGGTTGTGGTAAGGGGAGGGAAACAGCAGCTGTTTGCTGCTTTTTATACCAGGGATTAGTAGCGGGCAATGGAGCCGGTATATACCTGTCCGCCACAGGTGTTTTATGACCCTCACGTGCATTATTTTTACGCACTGGTACTTTTTTAGTGCGTTTCACCTTTCGCGGAGCTTTTGGGCAACCGCGATAGTTTGCAGGATGCCCTTTGGTCCTACAAAGTACGCAGCTCGGTGGTTCCTCAGTCGGAACCGTACGAGAGCAATCTGACGTACCATGGTCTCCTAAACATTTCACGCATCGGGGTCGTGCGTGACAATTACGTGCTGAGTGCCCGTAAAGCTGGCAGCGATGGCATTGGCCGATCGCGCCTCGGTTACGTGGGACTTCGATACGTAGCCCAGACAATTTACATATAGATGTCACGTTGAAGACATTTTTACCTTCAGGTGACAAGTCTAGCACAACAAGACAAAGTTCGTAGGGAACTTTGGTCCGCGAATGGTACATACGATGTACCTCTCTAACGGGAAGACTTTGGGACTTAAGGTCCTCTTTAATGAACTATGTGTCTATCTCGACAGGTAGACCGCGGATGACAACGCGAAGTTCGCGTTCATCTTCTAGCGCGTATGAGTGATACTCAATATTGTCGTCTCTCAGTAGCGCTGACAGTCGGCGGTGGTCATTAGAGGTAGGTGGAGAAACCCTAATGCCAACATTAGTGGAGCGTGCGCTCCCGAATGAGATCGATTGGGCTTCGATCTTAGGTAAAAGGCGCTGCCATGCAGCTTTTTCCCTGATATAAAGGGGTGGGACTTTTTCTCGCCGTTCGGTCATCGCGGAGTCTTGTGGCTCCTCGCTAGCCTCACTTTGAGCATGTCGGACAGGAGGCTTAGCCGCGGTAGTGACGGGCCTCTTAGAAGGGATGGTCTTGGGAGCCTTTAGCTTTCGCTTTTGGCTCTTGCTAACGACGGTCTCGAAACCGTCGTTGTCAGTTTCTGCGTCCAAAGACGAGATAGAGGTCTCAGAAGGAATTTCTTTGACCTGGTAATGCTCAGACTCCATGCCTGTCGACACAGAGCAACTAGTAATAGTGACTGGAGGGCTATCTTTGACGGCAGGTTGCGGTCGAAGATATCCCTTCAATACGTCGCGATGGACGGCTGGGTGGCGCGTCTGGAGGTACTCTAAGAGTCCCTCCATTCGCGGGTCGCCCAAGCAATTTCGTTGGGGGTCCATAGTAGAATGGGTCCCAGAAGAATAGGTCCTCCCTGCCGGCAAGGGCAGGGAGGTGTGTACCTGCGGTGTGCCCCTAATGAGTCTTTGCCCTTCGGGGGACAGAGGTGTGTACCTAATTTACAAACTAGTGTACTTACGGACCGGATACAACAGGCACTGTACACACAAGCACTGCACCAATCTAATCGAGCAACGATGACAACGCTAGCCGCACTGCACTGCGAGCGACACGCTACGAAAACACGACACAACACAGCACAAGGGCGGCACTTAGGCACAAAACTTTACAAATAGAAAGCTTATTTATACAAATAAAAGATTGGATCGGAAACGATCGTAACTAAACAGAGCGCAACCACTAAATAGGTGGTCAAATCGAAATTCGCTTGTCGAGACATCCGTACGCGACGGAGGTCGAAAGCGAAGAGTGACCAATGGAGCACACACATAACAACTCTTGCAGGAAAACTCAGTTCAGCGGCCTATGCCGTTCGAAAGATTAGACAGTTTACTGACGTCGAAACGGCAAAACTTGTTTATTTTGCTTACTTCCATAGTGTTATGTCCTATGGAATATTGCTATGGGGTAAATGCGCGTATAATGAAAAAATCTTTGTATTACAAAAAAGAGCCGTACGTGGCATATACAATTTAAGTCCGCGGGATTCCCTGCGAGAGAAGTTTAAGGAAATAGATATTCTTACATTTGCCTCACAGTATATTTTAAGTAATTTTATTTTTGTATAGAATATTATAAAGAATTATAAAACAATAGGCGATGTATATAATAGACAAAGTAGGAACCGACATAAGCTTGCGGCCCCTGCTTTGCGCCTTGAAAAAGTACGTAAGTCGTTTGTGGGTTTGTGTATAAGATTCTATAATAAAATACCACAATCAATTTTAACTTTGCCATTACAGCAGTTTAAAAACACTATTAAGGAGAGGCTGATACAGAAAGCCTACTATACTGTTGAGGATTATTTAGACGATAAAAATGCGTGGATATAAATATTGTTCGACCCTGTACAAGATAGAAACATTAAATGTAACTAGCATTAAGAATTGTATTTTTAAAAAGAGCAACCGCCGAGTTTCTTGCTGGCTCTTCTCGGTAGGAACAGCTTCCGAACCAGCAGTAGAGTTGACGATTCAAAAGCACTTGTTTACAAGTTTATTTGAATAAAGAATATTTTGAATTTTGAATTTGTAAAAGTAAATAAGTATCGGTCGGTCGGTCGGTCGGTCGGTCGGTCGGTCGGTCGGTCGGTCGGTCGGTCGGTCGGTCGGTCGGTCGGTCGGTCGGTCGGTCGGTCGGTCGGTCGGTCGGTCGGTCGGTCGGTCGGTCGGTCGGTCGGTCGGTCGGTCGGTCGGTCGGTCGGTCGGTCGGTCGGTGCACGCTCTTCAGGTTCTTTAAGTTTCCCATCACAGGCTGAAGGGTTTTACCTTTCAATCTGCAACATTTAACACACGAGTGCACTGTGCGCTTAGCTAAGTTTTTTCCTCCTAAAGGCCAATAATTATGCCTAGCTGTCGCTAATAGTAACTGTGGACCACAATGTAAATATTTTAAATGTAGCATTTTGAAGATTAATATGCATAAAGGATGTTTACTGCTTAAAAGAACAGGATGTTTCATATTATAGTCGTAGTTAGTATTATGAAGCCTACCACCTACGCGAATAAGTTCGTTTTCATCAATGAAAGGTGAAAGAGAAGAAAGTCTATTTTTGTTAGGCAAACCTTTCTTAGTAATTAGCAACAATCTCTCTTCTGGAAAGGAATCTTTCTGAGCAGCCTTTAAGAGGACATTAGTGGCCATATTAATTTCATTAATTGTTATGTTACCGATAGTTTTCCTAGACTTTTCGGGACAATTATTTCAAAATCTAAGTATGAACGCAACAATACGCTGTAATTTGGAAAACACGGAACATCTAATTATGAGATCGGAAATTATATTATCTTCCTGAGCAACAAGAAAACATCTAACCATTTCTGGCAAGTCAGAAATGTTGTGTGTCTCGTGCTTGGATTTTTCTGGCCAGTTAGACTGATCTAGTTTCAAAAATGCAGGTCCTGACCACCACAGAGAAGACTTTGCCAATATGTCCGCGCTCAAACCTCGTGAAGCGAGATCTGCTTGGTTTTCTTTGGAAGGCACATAGCGTATCTCATGTTCAAAGAAACCTTCCTGTATCTCAGAAACGCGATGACGTACGAATGGCTTGAGTTGGCTGGGAGAGGAACTAAGCCAGCCTAAAACGATTGTGGAATCAGACCACAATACACATTTACTAAACTGAAGGGTTAACGAATTTTAAATTTTAATTGCTAACCTTGTTCCCAACAACGCAGCGCTTAGCTCCAAACGTGGAATTGTTGTTGCCTTTAAAGGTGCAACTTTACTTTTGGATGCTAAAGGTTAACACTAACTATATCATCATTAACCGAACATCTAACATAGATGCATGCGCCATAAGCTTTTTCAGATGCGTCTGCAAATATATGTAGCTGCACGTCTGCAGGTGAATGACACGCGACACATCTGGGAATGATTAAATTATTTAATGATGGTAATGATTTTGCAGACCATGCTCTCTGTATGTGAATTGGAACAGGTTCATCCCAATCATATCAGACTTCTGGCGGAGGAGGCGACAACCCGGCGCGAGGTGGTGTTGGTGGTGTCGTTGGACATCGCTAACGCATTCAACACCTTGTCCTGGGGGGTGATTAAGGAGGCCCTACGCTTCCACCGCATCCCCAGATACCTGCAGCGTGTGGTCAGTGACTATCTGGCTGACCGCGCTGTCAGGTACCCGACGGCTGGTGGCGCGTGGAAGGAGCGGAGGATGTCGTGCGGTGTTCCACAGGGGTTGGTTCTAGGCCCCCTCTTGTGGAACATCGGTTACGACTGGGTGCTGCGTGGGCAAATGCTTCCGGGGGTGCGTCTGTTCTGTTACGCAGACGACACCCTCGTGACTGCCCGCGCGAGCACCCACCGGGAAGCCCGAGTGCTGGCGACCGCGGCCACGGCTCACGTTGTGGCCCGGATTCGCCGGTTGGGACTGGGGGTGGCCTTGGAAAAATCCGAGGCCATTTGCTTCCACAGGCCTCGGATGGCGCCCCCAGTGGGCTCCCGGTTGGTGGTGGGCGTGACGTCCATCGAAATCTCGGGTACACTACAGTACCTGGGATTGCTTCTCTACAGCCGATGGACGAGGCCCACTTCCGGCGGCTCGAAAAAAAAAAAGGTTAGGTTAGGTTAGGTTAGGTTGGGTTGGACCTGACTTAATCAAGGCCTTTATCAGACAATTTTATATATACATACATTTTATATTTTTGGTTTTACCCTAAATGGGTATTACAATTTTCGTTTTTACAAGGTATTACATTTTTACAATAATTTTTTACATTTTTTATACTAAGTTTACATTTTACTATTTCTTTTCTACAATAAGACTATCTGTATCTTTCTATGATTTATATAATACAATGTGTTCACGCCTGACAATATTTTAAGGCAATTGCGCACGCGACTGGTATCACGTCATCGAGCTCCGCTTCTATTGGCTGCTGATGACGTGATATAAAACTGGACACGGCCCGAGGGATTATAATTATAAGTAATCTCATTGTTCGCAATAAACCGCACGTGGATACACATACCTGTATTTTCATTTACGCTTAAAATTGTACATTGTCATCCTTCGATGCTGGATTTAATTGAATGTGGAATTACATATACGAAATATACACTATACGCAGACGTGGTAAGACGTGCCAGCCAAAAAATTACACCCTTCCTTGGATCATTTGTCTAATACTGTGCTGTTTTCAATTTTCAGTGTTTGCATACAATTACTTGAGTTCACATAAGGTATTGCATTTGTGAGTGACGAAAGGTTATATCGGGTATCGCGGATCCGTAAGTACCTACTTGCAACTTTTCACTTTCGTGCTGTAATATGGCTATGTCTGAGCAATCTGTAGATTTGATGATAAAGGAGTTACGGAAAAAAAGGGGTTTTATAAAAGGCCGATTAACAAACTTCAAAAAATACGTTTCGTCATTCGAACATGTTGAGTTAACAGTTAGTCAACGAGCAGAATTAAAATTGCGCATTGTGGGGGCTCAGAGATTGCTGGACGATTTCAATCATGTTCAAAGCCAAATCGAGGACCTGTATTCCGAGCCCGATGTTGAAAAATCTATAGCATCTCGCGTAGAATTTGAAAAAGAATATTACGTCGTTTTGGCCATGTTAGACTGTATTGTGAATCCGGAAAAAGATACAGATCAATCGGTAAATAAGTCGCATAACTGCTCCGTATTACATGAGTCATGTTGTGCTGTAAGCAGTCACGAATCTGTAAAATTGCCCATTATTGCAGTCCCTAGCTTTGACGGTTCCCTTGAGCACAGGGTAGAATTTAGGGACACATTTTTGTCGCTCATTCACAATTCCAAGACCATTCCGGAAATACAGAAATTTCACTATTTAAAAGCAAGTTTAAAGAGTGATGCAAAGATTGTTATAGAAAACGTTGAATTTTCTTCTGCGAATTACCAAGTAGCTTGGGATCTTATGCTACATAGGTTTAATAACACTAGGTTATTAATTCAAAGCCATATTAAAGCCATATTTTCAATTCAGGCGATAACTAAAGAATCACCTAGTCAACTTAATAAATTAATTGATACAATATTAAAAAACTTACGCACCTTAAAGCTACTGGGCGAGCCGACAGAACACTGGGACACATTGATTATTTACATTGTGGTTTCCAAATTAGATAACGCTTCCGAACGAGAATGGGAACAGTTTAAAAATACATTTTATAAAATAAATCGCGAGAAACAGATTAAGTTAGACAATTTACTAGAATTTCTGAAGGAAAAGGCGGATTTATTAACTACTCTAATAGTTAATCATAGTAAAACTGGTACGTATAGCGAAATAAACAAAAGATCGACGTCTCAAAATAATAATCATTCTTCTAAAATTCATTGTAACATAGTTTCCGATAGCAATTGTTCTAAAAATTCGCAATATAAAAATAAAAGGTCACAAAACTTTAAGAAGCTATGTTTATTCTGTAACGATCAGCATCCATTGTACTCGTGTCAAAAATTTATAGACCTAGATGCGCATAATAAATTAAAATTTGTAAAAGATAAGAATTTGTGTATAAATTGCATGCGTTCAGGGCATTCCGTGGTGACTTATATTTTCGGCCCATGTCGAAAATGCGACCAAAAGCATAATAGTTTAATTTGTGACGCGATAAAATCAGATAATAATCCAGTTGTTACGTTAGCAACTTACGAGCAAGCGCTCGCTTCACCGTCCGCAGTCGATAACGCACACACGCTCAATCATTCATTAGTCGTAGATACTATGCACTCGCCAAGCATCCATAATTTATATAGCAGTGATGTTAGTAAAGGTCGGGTAATTCTTTTGTCCACAGCGGTTGTTGACGTACGCAGTGCAGCGGGTGATTATTATACGGCGCGCGTTATCTTAGATAGTGGCAGCGAGCGATCATTTATCACGGAATCGTTTTGTAAAAAATTACAATTACGCGTTTTACAGTCCACTCAGCATATTTACGGTGTAGGTAATTCAGTAACGCAATGTGCGCAATCGTGTAACGTTGAACTAAAATCGCGCGACGGGAGTTTCACTGCCCGGGTTCAATGTTTGGTTTTGTCGAAGATAACGTCTAAATTACCTACTACTAATATCAATTTAAATAACTTTATGATTCCTCATAATTTGCCGTTAGCAGATCCTAATTTTTACGAAAGTCAAAGTATTGATTTACTTTTAGGTGCTGACGTGTTTTGGGAATTAATTATAGAAGGAAAAATGCGCTTAAAAAATGGGTCATTCCTTCAAAATACAAAATTAGGTTGGATAGTTTCCGGTATTATTCATTCTATTCCGTATACGCAACAAAAACCGGTTTACTGTAATTTTTTAACACAATCCCCAGAAATAATTTCGCTCGATCAATTGGTCAAAAGTTTTTGGGAATTAGAAGAATTACCCGTTTCTTCAAATAAAATACGCACAAGTGAAGAAACTGCCTGCGAAGAACATTTTATTCGAACCACGGTACGACTTCCCGATGGTCGATTTTGTGTACGATATCCGTTAAAAGGGCCGCCTGAGATACTTGGTGAAACGCGAGACCAAGCTGAACGTCGGTTTTACGCATTAGAGAAACGACTACAAGGAAACCCTAAGTATAAAAAATTGTATTCTGATTTTATTCATGAATATCTTAATTTAGGTCATATGAGCTTAGTTCATACTTATGGTAATCCGCATTATTTTTTACCGCATCATGGGGTGTTCAGGGAGCACGCTATTACAACTAAACTCCGCGTAGTGTTTGATGCAGGTATGGCCTCAAGCTCAGGTCAATCATTAAAAGATTTGCAAATGATTGGTTCCGCACTACAAGGAGACTTAATATCAATATTGTTACGTTTTCGCGAAAATAGGTATGTAGCTTGCGCTGATATAGAAAAGTTTTATCGTCAAATAAATATAGCGAAAGATCAGCGTAACCTGCAATTGATTTTATGGCGGGATGAGCCCTCAGATCCAATTCAGGTGTTCCAGCTGAATACAGTAACGTACGGTACTGCATCTGCACCTTTTCTTAGCTGTAGATGTTTGAAGGAATTAGCTCAAAAATGCGTTGTTCCGTACGTAGCTGACACAATAAATAATTGTTTCTATGTGGACGATTTAATTGTTACTTCTAATAGCATATTAGATCTAGAAAATATTTGCCAGGGTACTAGTGAGGGTTTAAATACAGCTTGTATTCAATTAAGAAAGTGGGTTTTTAATTATGACCGCGCGAACTTCAATTCATCAAACATCGAGTCGCACTCCGAGCGCTTATCTTTCTTCGATAAAACCGGTCTTAGCAATAAAACATTAGGCATTGGTTGGAATAACGTGACCGATAAAATTCATTATTATACGCAAATTCAACAAGGTAATGAAGTATTAACAAAGCGCGCTATTCTCTCTTGTGCATCTCAAATTTACGATCCTTTAGGATTGTTAAGCCCGATAATTACCGTTGCTAAATCGTTATTACAGAAGTGTTGGTTATTAAAGCTAGAATGGGACGAACCGGTTCCCGACGATATCGCGCAGAGATGGTATAAATTTATAAAACAATTAAGCTCATTGGCTTCCTTACAAATACCACGTAATGTTATGTGCATTGATCCACTTCATATTGAAATGCATATATTTACTGACGCGTCGCAAATAGCTTACGGTGCATGTGCCTTTATACGAACGATCGGTGCGTCGGGTGATGTTACCGTTCACTTGTTGTGTTCCAAGGGCAAGGTCGCTCCCACTAAACCTACAACTATACCGCGTTTAGAGTTGTGCGGTGCATTATTAGGGGCGCGATTGTTTAAAAAACTAAGTGGGTCGCTACGTTCGAATTTTGATAAAATTGTGTTTTGGACGGATTCTACCATCGTATTAGGGTGGTTAGGTATGCCTACTAATTTACTGAAACCTTATGTTCAAAACAGGACGGCAGAGATTCACGAGTTGTCGTTGGAACATCCGTGGCGTCATGTAGCGGGCAAGGACAATCCTGCCGATTATGTTTCGCGGGGTCAAGGTCTGGAGTCCCTTAGCGCCTCATCTTTATGGTGGGAGGGGCCTTCATTTTTGCATGATATAAATTTTAAAATACCTGGCATGTATAGTAATAGTTCACCTTCTGACAATTTGCCGGAAATTAAATCAACGAATATTTGTTGTTACGCGGCTGAAACGACAGCTGAAAATACGTTATTTCCGTTTAATAGATATTCGCAATTTAAAAGAGTTAAACGAGCTATGGCGTATATGCTAAGATTTATTTATAATACACGGAACCTAAAACTAAATAGGCGAAATGGTTCACTATCACTTAGTGAATTAGCAACAGCTGAATTAATTTTAGCAAAACTTAGTCAGCGAGAATCCTTCCCTGATCTAGTAGATAATCTTAAAAATAAAAGGAATATTAGAAATTGTAATCAACTTTCAAAATTAAATTTATTTGTTGATAATAATGAAATAATTCGTGTAGGTGGACGCATTCAAGATTCTCCGCATTTTGATTTTAATAAAAAATTTCCTATTTTAATTTCGACTAAACATCACTTCTCTGTTCTCTTGTTTCGGTTCGAGCACCTTCGACTTCTTCACGCAGGGCCGCAGCTTCTTTTATTCACGTTGCGTGAAATGTGGTGGCCAATCGGTGGTCGTAACCTTGCCAGGAAGGTCGCACACTCGTGCGTGCGGTGTGCGCGACTGAAGCCGAAGACGATCACTCCTGTCATGGGAAATCTCCCCCCCGAACGCTTAGATGCTGGGTTTCCGTTTCTTCGTTGTGGTGTCGATTACGCCGGCCCAGTGTTCACGTTGAACCGTAAAGGTAGGGGAGCGAAATTAGAAAAATCTTATATATGTTTATTTATATGTTTCGCTACGCGCGCGGTACATCTGGAGCTGGTAAGCGACTTATCTACGGATTCTTATCTTCTTTCTTTAAAGCGGTTCATTTCACGACGTGGTAAGCCAAGCGACATTTTTTCCGATAACGGAAAGAACTTTATAGGCTTAATGAACGAGTTTAAAAAATTTTTAGCTGCTTGTTCTGATGAAATTATACAATATGCTATTGCGCAGAACATTAATTTCAAAATGATTCCTTCATATGCAAGTCACATGGGTGGGTTATGGGAGTCCGGGGTGAAAAGTTGCAAGCACCATTTACGACGCGTGGTAGGTAATGCTCACCTAACGTTCGAGGAATTCAGCACAGTATTAGCGCAGATTGAGGCTGTCCTGAATTCCCGCCCGTTGACTCCTCTTTCCTCAGATCCCAACGATTTTCTCCCTCTTAGTCCTGCTCACTTCTTGGTTGGTCGTTCACTGACTGCACCTGTTACCGCCGAGCTCTGCGACATTCCAACATCACGCCTAACCCGATACCAGCGAGTGGAGCAGATTCGCCAGCACTTTTGGGCTCGCTGGTCTAAGGAGTACGTGTCAGAGATGCAGACAAGGAGCAAGTGGCATCACCAAAAGGGAGAACTGCGAGAGAACATGTTGGTCTTGATTAAGGATGACCATTTACCACCATTAAAGTGGAGTTTGGGGCGTATTATCAAGACCTATCCCGGTAAAGATGGAGTATCTCGAGTCGCTGACATCAGAAGGTCGGACAGCACAGTACGACGCGCCTTCTCCAAAATTTGCCCATTACCGGTGTTTGACTAATGCGGCTTCCGTCGCGACTTCGTTGGAACCAGCACCCGCTTCCAAGGCCGGGAATTATGTTCACGCCTGACAATATTTTAAGGCAATTGCGCACGCGACTGGTATCACGTCATCGAGCTCCGCTCCTATTGGCTGCTGATGACGTGATATAAAACTGGACACGGCCCGAGGGATTATAATTATAAGTAATCTCATTGTTCGCAATAAACCGCACGTGGATACACATACCTGTATTTTCATTTACGCTTAAAATTGTACACAATGTTTTTATATCTCTTCGCAGTTTGCTGCCTTAATGTTTCACAACAGTTTTAATAATCTGCATCTCGTTGTTTAACTACTTAAATTACTATCTATTACTAATATCTTTACTAATTTATTTCTATATGTACATCATTACTTAGTCAATTTTATACCTTTTTTATTATTACTATTTATAATTTTACCACATTTACCGATGAATGTTTCACATTTCTCGAGGCTGCCCGCTAACCGAATAAGCTACGTCGACTTGACAGTTAATGGCGAAAATTCAATTCAATATAAATGTTAGTGTTTTTTAATTCCCAAAAATAGGGATAAAACAATATTTTTTTTACATTAAACCTAGCTAGATCAATTTTTCTCCCCCAAAACCTCCTACATGCTGAATTCCAGGAAAATCGTTGGAGCCGTTTCCGAGATTCGGAAAATATATATATATATATACAAGATTAACTCATTTAAATATTAAGATATTTACAGCTAAGACCTGTTTTGAAAGTAAGTACTGTCTTTTACACTTCAATGGTGACATTGTCCGCGGTTGTTTGCTGGTTTAATAGTCTCAGTATTGTCTGTTGCCCAAACAAACATATGCTGGAGTGTCGCCGTTGTTCCCTTCTATGTGTTTTCAATTTTGTAAGTCCTATTTCTATGATTTTTGTTGTTTGGTGCTCGTTGCCCAGGGCGCCTTTAGTAATATGCTATTGTTGCTCTGGCCAACTTGTCCCATTTCTGCCTGATAGGACATTCGTCACTAAAAACATTGTGTGAAACTTCGGGCAGCTTTACTTTTTTACAATTGCAGCATGTTGCTTCAACCCCCACTCGGAACTGCTCGCACTCTGCTTTTCTATGAGCACCGCCACAGTGGCTGCACGTATCCTGTTCACCTGTGCAGTACTTCCTCGTGTGACCATAGCCTAGGCACTGGGAGCACTGCACAAGTGGCGTTTGGTCCTCTACCTTAACTCGTTGAAAGTCAATGTAGGCCACTCCGATTGTCACAAAACTATTATATAGTGGGGGCGATACTTTCAGTACTATGTGACTCGTGTGGGGGTTTCTTGCTCTTCTGCGAAAATTGATTTCTAGTCTTTTATCCTCTTCTGCAATACCTTGGAAAGCCTCTTCATTTTGCTTTCTTTTCGCGCTGATGATGTCCTCATCCTTGTTATAGGACAAGACATCCCTTAGCACGATGAGGGGGTCTTAGTTTTGTATGTCTTCTACTATAAGGTTTTCACCTTTCGCCTTTATCTTGTTTGTCAGTTTGGCCCTCTCCTCTTTAGAACGACATCCCAAGATAATCTTTTTGTCCTTCGCCTTGCGAACATGTTCCACTCTTATCCCACCCTCTTTCGCTTTAACGATCTCTCAAATTTCCGTAAGGATCTCTTCTCCTGTCTTCATTTCATCCTTTGAGAAAATCGCGACGGAGTGTAGAGTCTGCGTTTTGTATTTTCCGCTCTCTTTTGCTACTACACTAGCGTAAGTACGGGCCCCTGTCTCTTGATCTCCTCCTTTTTGCTTGCCGGTTTCGTCCTTGAGTTCTAGGGTGTGTTCTCTGATTAGAGCGGAGTGTTCGTTGCTGCGTTTTCCCACTTCTTCCTTTATCTCCAAAGTGTGTCTCGCGTTGTGCGTGGCTAGGGATGCGTGTTCTTTTCGGAGCTTCCCTATCTCCTCCTTCATCTCTGATGTTTGCGTCATGTGCTCTTTAATTATGTCGTTTTGTCTTTCCAGTGCCTCTTGAACCTCCCTTATAAGTTTTGTATTTTGGTGAACCACAGTGTAAGAGTCAACCAATTTACCAAGGGTCAAAGAAATGTTCTGAAGCCATTCAGTGTCACTCTTTTCTTCCGAGCTTTTTTGCTTTAGTTTCTCCATTTCTAGTTCTATTTCTTTTCGCTTGAGGTGTTGTTCTGCAATTACCGTGATCTTTTTAAGGTAGTCCAGACGCGTTTCAATATCGGACTTTATCTCCCTTTTTAGATTCCTGGAATTGTTTAGTAGTGTCTGAATTTGTCTTACGGTCTTATTCACTTCTTTTTTCCTCGTCTCACTATTATTCGCGTTTTCACTCGAGGTGTCTGTCTATTGATATTTCGGGGGAGGAGGAGGGGGTCGGGTTTGGAGTGACAGTTCTCTGTATGGGGGAGTTTTGCTCCGGTCCCTGTACCCCGCCTTCTACCTCCCCGAGGCTTCTCCTTACTCTCGTTACCATTGTTGAGGTAGAGGTTCCCGCTCTTGATTCATTGGATTTTTGCGATGTTCTTCTACCTTGGGTAGGTTTCTTTACAGGGGTTCTGATCACACACATTTTGTTAGAGAAAGTTTTCGTCTAATTGTAAAAGGAGGTAGTGTATATTGCTACCTCTCGTCACGTATACACAAATACAGTCAGCTTCGCTGGTCAAAATTATGGTAAGACAGTGTAAATGGCTGTCTTGTCACTTAAAAGTTTGTTTAAATTTTGTCCTAATTTCACAATACGTCGATTGTTTTATAATTAAACGGTATATATTCCGTTAGAGTTTGTCACTAGCGCTTTGCTCCGTGTGCACCAAAAGGAAGGGGTCGTGCGGCCCGCTTTGAGATGTCTTGAGTCAGTCAGTCTGTCATGTTTATTGTTTTAGTGTAATTAAATTAAGTTGGAGGAGAATTTAATTTAGAAAAACGCGAAAAAATACAGTACTCACCTCATTAAGTGAGAGTGAGGCCGGAGTTGGGCAGGAAAACTCCGAAAGAGGGGGAGTCGGTCGGTCGGGGTGAGGGGGAAGGGAAGGTACATGCCATGGATTTTTGGGGAATGCGCGAGCCATGATAGTTAAATTTTGAAAATAAAATTTTTCACCATCCCAGTTCGCACATTTACCGCCATCTATGAACTAGATGGCAAAGTACTACGCGTAACTGGGTGGCGAGATTCCGACTACTACGTCCGCAGGGGGTCTTCTCGCATACCCTTGAGGAGTAGGCGGGGTACGGGCCTCGAGGCGAACCTCTTTGCCCGGGCTGGTCCTCGCAGGCTTTGTGGCCTTGACTGTGTTTGGGCCGTAGGCCCAGGTCACCTAGGTGACCAACGGGATTTGGTGTTCGGTAGGGAGGTCGGGATATGGTAGTTCCCAGACCTCGGAGTCAGTTTCGGTGGTGATTCGTCCGGTGGTGTCTTGATCGGGTGGGTGTGTCATGTCCGGTGGTGTCGCCCTCTCGCCCGTCACGTCGTCCTCTTCGTCGCCGTCGTCGTCCGCGTCGGGCCGCGGTGACGGTGATCGCAGGAGCTCGCGAGGCAGGGAACATCCCTCGGGTGGTCGTGCGTGGAGTGGCGCGATGCCGTGCAAGTGAACGTGCGCGCTGTTGTCCGCTCGCGCGAACATTCGGCGCGCAAGGCGACGAACGAACTCCTCCACGGTCGGCATTTGGGTGTCTCTGTTCACGACGTCGTTCCGCACATACCTCGGGGCTCCTACGATCAGTCGCAGGCAGCGGTTCTGCTGGACTTGAAGCCTTCGCCTCTGGTGCGCCGAACATAGCGCGTAACAGGCGGGTGCCGCGTACGTCAAGCGCGAGCGGACGTAGGCACCGTAGACTCGCGGTTTGGTGTTGACAGGTAAAGTGTTGAGTTGGCGTAGCGGCCTGGAGCGGCTAGTGAGCAGAGCGGCCGTCTTCCCGACATTGACGGCCATCCTCCACTTGTCCAGCCATTCTGGCAACAAGTCCAGCAGACGCTGCATGCGGTTTGTGGCGATGATCTGGTGGTAGGACGACGCGAAATACGCGCTGTCGTCAGCGAATAGCGACAACAGCACGTCCTCCTCCCCTTCCCGCAGATGGTGGCGCAGGGTGGGGATGTCATCCGTATACGCCGCGTATAAGCGCGGCGATATACATGGGGTACTCCGGCTTGGATGGTGCGTGGTTGGGATTCAGCACCATCCACTGCCACGTAAAAGCTACGGCCGCTGAGGAATGACGTCAGCACTCGCACATAAGCAGGCGGCATGGTGGTATCAAGAATCTTGGCCAGGAGCCCGGCGTGCCACACACGATCGAAGGCCTTCTCGATATCGAGGAAGACCCCGACGGTGTAACACCCGTTGTTCAGCGGCGACCGTGGCGCAGCGGTAACGATGTAGTATGACTTATACTAGGCGTTGTCAACCGCCGGCGCGAGTTCGAATCCCTACTACGTCCACCCATATTACGTAGTAGTTCAGAGTTGGTCCGCGCTTTAGAGCGGCGCTAAATCCAAATTAGTACCATAGTTGCCAACAAAAGGTTGGCAACTTGGTAGTAAAGTAATTTAATAAAAAGTAAGTAATAGAGTAATTTAAAGTAAAAAAATTTTATGTATGCCTTTAGGAGGACTTTTTGGGATACTAACCCAATTTTTAAATTTTGAAAATATGCTAGGCCATGCCAAAGATATGGGCGGATTAAAATTTGGAAAAATCTATTTTAACTTACTTAGGGCTATCATAGGTCGCGCATTCCCCGCTATTTCCCGGGGTCGGGAAAACGGAAACTCAAAAAATTTTAGTGGGGGTGTTTAGAGGGACTCTTTGGGCTATGGGATCCGTTTTTAGATTTCAAAAATAGGGGGGGATGCAAGTGATATGGATGGATTACTTTTTTGGGAATTCAGATTTTACTCTCTATGGGACTGGGTGGGGCATGTTTGGGGAGTAGGAGTAGGTGCGGGGAGTAGTATAGGATATTGGAGTTGGGTACACGGGGGGTTGTTGACAGAAAAACATGTGGCAGGTCTGTCGCGTGACATTGCGACATTTTTGTCGCACCCCCGGGGGAAATAGAAGACCCGATATCGGGTCCGAATGCTCGAGTGCTCGGAATATCCGGACCCGGTGTCGGGTCGGAACTCAGGTACCGAGCGCTGCCGACTAAAAGAGAAGACACAACATGGGGCGGTCACGAGGTGATCACGCAGTGATCACGTGGCCGCCGCGTGATTCCGTCTCCATACAAAATAATTAAATCGTGACGTCATAGGCCTGATCCGACTCGCGCCTGACCAAAACCGATGCTGACATCACGATCCCAGGAAAAAACCTCGTGACCGCCTTGGGGCCGCGCCCTATAAACACGTAAAATAACCCCATTTCGGCCACGAGGTTTTTTCCTGGACAGAATTGGACCGAACAAAGTTTTCTATCCAGGAAGGAGAGGTCTTTATAATCATCATCTTCATCATCTTCCTGCCCTTATCCCACTCTAAGTGGGGTCGGCACAACATGTTATAAACATGCTGTCACATGATTTGGCTGCGTTTTTACGACCGACCGCCTGCCTGACGTCAACTTACCTCTGTCGTATTTTACGACACCTCGGTAAGAAGGAGGGTGGTCTATTTTACTAAACCGGATACCACACTGTGGGTCAATTTACCTTAGTCGCCTTTTACGACACCTCGGTAAGAAATGAGGTTGGTCTATTCTACTCAGCCGGATACCACACGGCGGGTCGACTTACCTTAGTCGCCTTTTACGACACCTCGGTAAGAAAAGAGGGTGGTACTATTCTATCAAGCCGGATACCACACGGCGGAATACAAAAGAGGTCTTTAATAATAATAATAATAAAATCTTTATTGCACATCAAATACATAGGAAATACAAGACAAAAGAAATAAAAATAAACAGGAATACATACAGAAGTGCAAAGGCGGTCTTATCACTAAGAGTGATCTCTTACAGACAACCTCTACAGTAAGAAATTAAGAATAGAAAGGTTGAGAACGATGCACAAGACGGATACTACATAAAATAATCGGTAAACGTACTTTCTAATATTTACATTCTACGTTACATAAATAATATATTTATATATATGTATATATAAATATAAAAATATATATATACTTAAATATTATATGTATAAATATTAACTACATACGTAGCATTATTTATATATTATAATAAGCATATTCGATTTATTTATAGACTAAGATAGAATTTTCTAAGACGATATTTAAAGATGTTTATAGATTTAGAATGTCTTATATGTCGTGGGAGTACATTCCATAGATTGACGGCTTTCACAGTAAAGGACTCGCTATAAGTTTGGCAACGACAAGATGGGGTCTGAAGCCTGTTATCGTTCCGTGAGCGAAGATTGGAATGTAGGCCTGAGTTAGAGCCCAGGAAATTAAAGCGCTCTTTAAGATAGAGAGGAGTATTGGGATGGAAAAGGATAGAATAGAGAAGAGAGAGGATGCGAAGATTTCGGCGATACCGGATCGGTAGCCATTTAAGCTGCGCTCGATACTGTGAGATATGGTCGTATTTTCTCAGACCAAAAACAAACCTTATAATTAAGTTTTGCAATCGCTCTAATTTGTTCAGTAGCATCTGTGACAAATCTGGATAGGCAGAATCAGCATAGTCAAGGATAGGAAGAAGGAGTGAATGGGCTAGAGATATTTTAGTTTTGATGGGCAGGAGGTATTTCCATCTCCTTAGCCTGCTAACAATGCTAAAAATTTTACGGCTAAGCTCGGAAATTTGAGGAGCCCAGGAAAGTGACTGGTCAATAACTAGGCCAAGATTTTTCACAGAACTACTGAACTCTAATCTAGTACCATTTAATATTACAGGAGGAAGAGAGGAAGGATCTATTTTGGCGAGTTGTTTCTTAGTGCTGATGAGAGTGACCTGAGACTTGCTAGTATTTATCGAGAGACCATGCGAACACCAAGAACCGAGCGTGGACAAATCATTGTTCAGAATCTCGAAGGTCTTGCTCACATCAGTTGCAGAAAAAGACGTGTATATTTGCAAGTCGTCGGCATAGAGATGAAAGGATAGAGATAGGAGTTTAGAAATGGAGTTTATGAAGATGGAAAAAAGCAAAGGAGAAAGCACGCTTCCTTGCGGAACACCAGCACTAAGGTGACAATATGCTGAAAGCTTACTATCAACACATACGCGCTGTCTGCGATCACAAAGGTAAGATCGGAACCATTCTACAGCATTCGACGATACGTTCACCGACTTTAGGATGGCTAGAAGGATATCGAAATCAACGGTATTAAATGCTTTAGAAAAGTCCAATAAAGCCAAGACGCTAATTTTTTGAGTATCAAAGCCATATCTTATGTCATCGCAGACTTTTATTAGTGCTGTGACAGTACTGTGTCCCGAACGGAAGCCCGATTGGAAAGGACTTAGAATACAGTTTTTAGTAAGGTGGAGAGATAGTTGATGGTGTTCAATACGTTCGAGAACTTTAGATAAAAACGGGAGTATAGAGATAGGTCGATACTGAGAAAAGGAAGATGGATTGGTAACCTTAGGAATGGGGATAATATGTGCCTGGCGCCAGGCACTAGGAAAGACATAACAAGAAAGGGAGTAGTTGAAAATGTGACAAAGGATGGGTAAAATATTGTCCAGTACTAGAAGAATCATCCTACGACCGATTCCATCACTACCCACAGCATCGGATTTAATGGCAAGTATATGATTTTTAACCTCGTCGCTAGTAATATCGTTAAAGATTAGAGGAGGGTAATTGGGTAAGGATTGTGAGGAGATTGAGTTTAAAGTGCAAATTTTAGTTATATTGTTAAGTTGGGTAGCAGTCGAAAAATGTTTATTGAGAGCGTCCAAGTCTATGTCACGGTGCAATAACTGAGACTTGCGTGTACGGCCAATGCCCATAGAATCCAGAAATCTCCACACTTTGGACGTGCTTTTATTATTGACGGAGCTGTGTATAAATGACCGTTGGGCATCTCTGCAGGTTTTACTACACAGATTGCGCAATTTTTTGTACTTAGCTAGGTTTTCCACTGAAGGGTTTGATTTATATTTAGACTTAGCTCTGTTGCGCCTGGCCATGAGTGTCTTAATATCGTTAGTAAGCCAAGGAGCCGGAAGGTGCTTCAGTTTCACTGGTCGCAGAGGTGCATGCATATCGAAAAGCTTAATCAAAATGGAATTAAAAATGTTGAGTTTATCATCAATACTAGGTGAAATTAAAATACAATCCCAGTCAATTAAACTGAGGTCGCGCATGAAGATCTCATTATTCAAATTCTTGAAGCTTCTTCGCATCACGACCGTGGGCTTAATTTTAGGAGGACGAATTTTAAAAGATAATCTAGTAGTCTTTATAATGAGATGTGCAAATTTTTGTCCTCCTAGTCCCCCGGGAACAGGTCAAAAACTCGGTCGGACAAAAAATTCCCATTGTAAACACCTCAAACAACATTATGTCGGAGTCAGTCAGAAGGACGACTCTCGACATATTTTGACTTTAATAAAAAATTAAGAGACTCCTGGGGCTGAAATTTTGCATAAGGCATCTAGGATCAATAGGGAATCTAATAATTTATATATCACTGCCGCGAAATTATATTAAAAGGGGGAAATTCGACATAACCACCGATCGTCCCCGTCGGTCGGTGGTACCCATAAGGGGTTTTTTCCTGTATAAAAAAAAAGGTTAGGTTAGGTTGGGTTTTTTTTTTTAATACTAAATACCTGTAATTTGTGGAAGTTTACAGCCTGTTTTTGTCGATAATTCATTCATACCAGTTCTCGCTTTTGTTTATTCTTCCATTCTACATATTTATTCTTTCTTTTATTCATCATCTTTCGCAACTATTTAAGGGTGGGATGCCCTTCTATTTCTACGCTAACTCTTATTTACTGTTGGGGTAATGAAATACACATTATTTATTGCTTATCAAGTTCAATTACAACTTTGCTTTTCTCTTACATTTAACTTATTTTTTATATTTATACCGATATACTGTATTACAATTTTACTTTACTCTATTTTATTGCTACCAATATAAAATACGTTATTACATTAGATAATAAGATTTGCTGACGATCTAGTGCTGGTGTCCGACAGCATCGAAGATCTTGTGTCCATGTTAAAAGACCTAAGAACAAAATCTAAAAAGGCAGGCCTAATGATGAACACGGATAAGACCAAAATTATGACCAATACCTCAGATGTCACAAATTACCAGCTTCCATTAGAGACAGTGACGGAATACATTTATTTAGGTCATAAAAAAAATTAAATTACATTAGGCTTCGAAAACCAAACGGTGGAAGTAGAGCGAAGAGTCGCACAAGCTTGGGCAGCATTCGGAGCAAACAGACAGATTCTCTGTGGTAAAATCCCTCTCCACTTAAGAATTAAGGTGTTTGAGCAGTGTGTCATGCCCGTGCTCACCTATGGAACGGAAACCATGACGTTTACGCAAAAATCAGCTGAAAAGTTTAGGGTTGCGCAGAGAGGAATGGAAAGAGCAATGCTTCGTATCACTCTGCGTGACCGGAAACGGAACATTTGGATCAGAAATAAGACCAAAGTTAGAGACGTCATGGCTGTGATTGCAAAAAAAAAGGTGGACATGGGCGGGACACATTGCAAGAATGGATTCAACACGGTGGGCGAAAAGAGTACTCGAGTGGAGACCCAGAGCCGATAGCAGAGGGCGTGGCAGACCACCACAGCGCTGGGTTGATGACATCAGGCGACACGGAGGCCGTGACTGGATTAAACGGGCACAAAACCGCCGGGAATGGAAAGAGAGGGAAGAGGCCTACGTCCAGGAGTGGACTGATAAAAGGCCACCATGATGATGATGATTACATTATGCTGTTTTTGTTTACAATACATATATTACCATTTTGCAATTTTTATGTTTTGTGCAATTTAAAATTTCAAGTTCTATTCGCTAAAATAAAAAAATTATTTCGAAGTTTTTCGATTTTTATATGCTTTTAATACTGATGTACAATTTATATAATACTGTAAGCATTAATTTGCTCTATAATCTTTGCAGATGTTATTTTATTTACATATTTATTTTACTTACGAATTTACTATAAATTTTAAGTACGAATTTACTATAAAGTTTAAGTTATGTTATATTAAAGTGCTTTTCCTCATTAATACAAAAGATTTTGGATTTTACTGTGGTTATGTTATTAATATTCCCAATACGACATAATATGCTTTATAGTGTTTTCCATTTATCTTACAATCTTATGCTATTTTACTTATAATCTATTTCTTAATTCTAGCGAGTACAAATTTTTTGACAGTACGTACTTAGTTACGTCAATTATATATACCATTATACTCGACACAACTAATATCTATTTACGAGCTATAATTTTTTATGCCTTTGTTATTTAATGCTACTTTTAATATAGCGATTATATTATTAATAGCATTTTTTCTTTGTCTCATACATTTGAATAGCTTTTCTGATTTTGTTTCCTTGTATAGGTCGATAGATCTCAGACGTAAGTTTGCGGCCTTTTTGCATACGTTATTTCTTAGGAAACCGCCTTGTACCCAACTAGATTGGTTTATGTCAAAATTACGAGAAATACCCTTCCCGCTTTCCTTTATCTCAACTATTCTCACTCTATTCAAATTTATTTTGGCAGAGTACAACACGTACGTTGGTTTTACAAGATCGAGTCGGACAAAGTAGATGCGAGCTGGGTTCTGCATTTTTAAACTTAAGGTTTTATTTACCTTCCTATTAACATAATCTTTCATACTAACTTTTATGCATCCTCTTTTACCTACTCTTCCACTCGCTCTATCTTCCAGTCCCTTTTTTGCGATCAGGCCTTTCTCAGCAGTATGCCACCGTCGATCTTGCTATATTATCCCACTTCTTTCGAATCGGGCAGTCGGAGCTGAAGGCATTATGTTCTGCATTGTCGAGTTTGGCTTTCGTGCAGTTTCGGCATGACGGCGGAAGACTCTCCGCCCAGTCTGCGCACGCCGCCTTTACGTGGGGCCCTCCACAGTGGCTACAAGTGTCCACTGTTTCTGTGCGGAAGCGCCTCTCATGACCGTAACCGAGGCAACGCGTGCACTGGACCAGGGCCGACTGGTCTTCCACTCACAGTCTGTGCATGTCAACACGCACGTAGCCTGCACCGACTGCCTTTTGCCAGACCGACAGTGACACACTGATCACTACGTGATTGGTATGTGGATTTCGGGCTCTTCTTCTATTCTTCACTTCCAGCCTGTTATTCTCGTCGGGGGTGCCAAAAATGTCCCGATTCTGGTTCCTCACGGCCTTAATGATTTCGTCATTTTTATTGATGGCCATTACTTCCCTGATGACCAGAAGCGGATCCTTATTCCTGACCTCCTCTACTGAGAGCTCAGTTGCCCTGCTTTACTCAGTCTCTCTTTCACCTTGTCCCTTTCACTCGTAGAGCTGAAACCCATTATTACCTTCCTGTCTTTCGCTTTTCGCACCCTTTCAATCCTCACCCACCCCTTTTTCGCATTAATTACCTTTTGCAGCTTTTCGAGGACCTGCTCTCCGGTGTGGGTCTCGTCCTTCGACATGACCACCACCGAGTGCAAGGGTACTACGTCTCGGTTGCGGGTTCCTACCGATACCACCAGCTTCCACACTCGCGTAGCTAGCTGACTTCTCAAGTGAGGCCCTATGAGTGTCAATAGCCGTATGCAACAGTTCCATCTTACGACTGCTTTCTACGAGCATTTGGGAATGCTCCCTTATTTGCTCCATCACGGCGCTCATCTGAAGTGCACTAGGTTTAGGTTGAGGATGGGGTGAGGGTTGCTCTTCCATATGACTAGTTTGCGTTCCGAACTCTATTTTGTCTACACTAGTTTGCGTTCCTACCTCTGTAACCTTATTGTCTATTTGTGTATATGCTTCTTTACCCTTTTTTACTATGTTTTTTATCTTACTTTCGTTTAGTTTTTCTCTATGCACTGTTAGTTCCTCGTACACTTTTACAGCTGTTCTTTACTAGGCTGAGCTTCTGTACCATTTCCATATCGATTTCATTTTTCACTCTTCGCGTGTCCGATATTTTTTCTACAAAATCTTGGAAATACGCTATACAGGCCAGATTAAAGTCTGATGACGAGAGTACTGACAAGTCAGTTTTCCCGTCGAGGCTGATCTTGGGTTTGGTTGCAGAGGTTTTGCTGGTTGAGGGAGTTGGGTTTCCCCTACTCTTGGGTGCTCTCGGATGCATGATAAGCGGAGGTATGCGTCAATTATTTGTCCAATCTATCTTAATTCTAATATAAAGTACTGAGACAGTGTAAAGGGCTGTCCCTGGTCACGAGATATGAATATATTAATTTATGGTGTTGTCACTGATTGTTTATAAGGCAGTGTAAAATGCTGCCTTGTTAAACTATGATTGTTTGTCAAAAATTTTATTATTTATTTTACTATTACTAGTTTTACTATTTATATTACACCAATATTTTACTGTCTATTGTAAACTGTCAATATAATTGTTCTTAGTCGCGCAAGTCCGTGTATTCAACAATACCAAAATAAGGGGCTTATGCGGCCCGATTCAGGAAGTCTTGAGTCTGTTTGTCTGTTATGTTTAATGTCTAATTTAAATCATAATAAGTTGGGGGATAAGTAATTTAGAAAAACGCGATTAGAGTACAGTTCTCACCTCATTAAGTGAGAGTGAGGCCGGAGTCGGGCAGAAAAACTCCGAAAAAGGGGAAGTCGGTCGGTCAGGGGGAGGGGGAGGAGTGCATGCCGTGGATTTTTGGGAAAGCTCGAGCTATGATAGATTAATTTTGAAAATAAATTTTGCACCATCCAAATTCGGTTCGCATTTACCGCCATCTATGAACTAGATGGCAAAGTACTACGCGTAACTGGGTGGCGAGACTCCGACCATTACGTCTGAGAGAGGGGGGTCATCTCGCATACCCTTGGGGGTAGGCGGGGTACGGGCCTCGAGGCCTGGACTATGTTTGGGCCGTAGGCCCAGGTCACCTGGGTGATCTAAGGGTTGTCGGGTTCGGTGGGGAGGCCTAGGAGTGGTAGCTCCCAGACCGCAATGTCCAAATCGGGAGTGTCTCGTCCGGTGGTAGTGGTGTTTCGTTCGGGTGGTTGTTGTAAGAGATAAATAACAATATATTAATTAGGCTAGTAACACCATCTATTGCATACGATGTAAAACTTTATAACCTTTCTTTTTACTCTGTGATACAATACAAACCACCAGGACTGACCTTTTGCAACACTGATGTCGGGACCATCTTCGCACAGCAGGGACCCGCAGTGATCGTGGGCGATCTCAACGCGAAACATCACGCGTGGGGATCGCGAATCATCACTGCGGTCGGGAGGCACCTGCATGAAGATAGCGTGAGGAGCGGGTACGGTGTGGTGGGGCCGGGAGCGCCGACCCACATACCCACTGACCCCCGCGCCCAGCCGGACGTCCTCGACATAGTGTTGCACCACGGACTCGACCACCCATTTGATGTTGAGGTCCTCTACGATCTCGACACTCAACAACTACCGGTTCTGGTCACCCTTGCCACCCAGGGAGGCTTCCTAGTGCCCCGCCCGCCGCGGACGCGGACGAACTGGGAGCGCTACACCGCCGAGCTTGCCGGGCTTGAGCTAGCTGGCCCGATTACCACCCCTTCGGAAGTCGACGATGCTGCTGCGCTCGTCACGGAGGCTATCATTGCCGCCAAAGCAGCAGCCACCTCCACCACGTCGACTCCATCGGACACCAGCCGAAGGAAGGACCTGCCGAGCTCGCTCCGCTGCATGCTCAGACGGAACTATGGGCCCGCACTCGTTGCCCCAGGGTGAAGGCCGGGGAGAGGACTTCATCTCCCTGTCAGAGCTGTGGTCGGTCGCTGCTCGCCTTGATAAGCGAAAAGCGCCAGGACCCGACGGAATCACCAACGCCGCGCTGATGCTTCTGCCCCGAACGGGTCTCGTAGCGCTCACGAGCCTGTTCAACGGAGTACTCCGCACCGGTCACTTCCCAGAGGCGTGGACGACCGGGAAGATCATCGTTCTTCCCAAGCCGGGGAAGGACCGCCGCCTGCCTGGAAGCTACTGGCCTATCACCCTGCTCTTGCACATAGCCAAGCTGTTCGAGCGTCTGCTGCTGCGCCTTGCACGCCGAATGTTCGCGCGAGCGGACAACAGCGCGCACGTTCACCTGCACGGCATCGCGCCACTCCACGCACGACCACCCGAGGGACGTTCCCTGCCTCGCGAGCTCCTGCGATCACCGTCACCGCGGCCCGACGCGGACAACGACGGCGACGAAGAGGACGACGTGACGGGCGAGAGGGCGACACCACCGGACATGACACACCCACCCGATCAAGACACCACCGAAACTGACTCCGAGGTCTGGGAACTACCATTCCTCGACCTCCCTACCGAACACCAAATCCCGTAGGTCACCTAGGTGACTTGGGCCTACGGCCCAAACACAGTCCAGGCCACAAAGCCTGCGAGGACCAGCCCGGGCAAAGAGGTTCGCCTCGAGGCCCGTACCCCGCCTACACCTCAAGGGTATGTGAGAAGACCCCCTGCTGCTGCTTACTCTGTGAAAATATACAGTCTGTTGAAAAACGCCAACGAGTTTTATTAGGTTATGGGCCCAGACTCAAAATTAATAGACTTTCAGTGTGTTATTTTGTGCATTAGTGCTACAAAATGTCTGGTAACTACGCAGTTAACGTTCAAAAATTAAAAGGGCGAGAAAATTATGATGACTGGGCGTTCGCAGTCGAAAATTTCATGATTTTGGAAGGCGTGGATGTGACCAGTGCAATGGAGTTAACGGATGCGGAAAATAAGAAGGCGAGGGCGAAAATCATTATGACTATCGATCCATCGTTATTTATCCACATTGTAGCGCGAAGTCAGCGGATCTCATATATCCGTAATAGATTCATCGTATAAGTAGTCGCTAATCAATAAGCAAACTTGTTAGACGTATCCATAATAAATCTATCTTCACCTGCCTTCTTTAATTTCGCTCAACATCAAAAGAATTACCAAGCACATAGTACCTACACGACACTGGTGACCCCACTGAAGAACACAAGAATAGAAAATGACTTCTCCAGCGACTCAAATGAGCAAATCGGCGAATATTTTGGAAACACCTGACCTGGCAAGCGTAACTGTTTCTTCAAGAATACCTGACTTTTGGAGCGATCAACCACGTTTATGGTTTGTGCAGTGTGAAGCTATTTTAGCACCGCAAAAATTGGGTGATGAAACGAAGTTTAACTTGGTCGTGGCCAAATTAGGCAAGGAATGTATTCAGCAAGTATCGGACATTTTGTTAAATCCGCCAGAGGGCCGAAAATACGAAACTTTGAAAAAACGTTTATTAACGGTGTACGAAAAATCAGAAAACCGGCAAATTCAAAAATTTCTTAGCGAAATGGAACTAGGTGATCAAAAGCCTTCCCAACTTTTACGCCGCATGCGAGATTTGGCGCGAGGTAAAATGACGGATGAGACTCTCTGCTTGATGTGGCAAGGACATTTGCCTTCAGCAGTTCGAGCAGTTTTAGCAGTCTGTGAAGTAAAAGACCTGGAAAACTTAGGAGCTATTGCAGACAAAGTGATAGAGACTATTCAACCCATGCATGTAGCTGAGATACAACCTTCTTCTAGTTCTCGAGATCATAATTTAATATTATCAGAAATTGCAAAATTAAGCCTTCGAATACAACACCTAGAAAATAGAACATCAAGATACCATCCACGGAACTACAGGGGCCGCTTTTCTAGATCGTCATCGCGCGAAAGAAATTCGACCCGCTCCGCATCGGGTATCGAGTATTGTTATTATCATCAACGCTTTCGCCACAGAGCTAATAAATGTATAGAACCGTGCTCGTGGAATAAATCGCAGAATCAAAATTCGGAAAACTAAGACAAGTGCAATCGCAGGCGGAGATTTGCACTATTGCTCCTCATCACCGCCTCTACATCACAGATATAAATTCGGGAACACGATTTCTTGTCGACACTGGCGCAAATATTTCAGTCTTACCAATTGCCAAAAAGCCATTTTACAGCAAAAGCAATAATGACTACATATTATACGCAGCAAACGGATCCCAAGTTAATACATACGGTGTGAAAACTCTAGACCTGAACTTCAAGCTAAGAAGACCCTTCCGATGGACTTTCGTCTTAGCCGATGTTAAACAGCCAATACTGGGTGCAGACTTTTTAAGCCGTCACAAACTTTTAGTAGATAGAGAGATAGATAGAGACAAAAAACTAATCGACGAAGTAACAAATTTATTTACGGTCGCCTCTATTACTTTACATGATCAGCCATCAATAAGAACGATAGATTCCGATAATGAATACAGCGATCTTCTGGACTTATTTCCTGAGATTACCAAACCCATGTGTTTTAAAGAGAATTCATGCCATAATATCATCCACCACATTGAAACGAATGGTTCACCTGTCTTCGCTCGCCCTCGTCCCTTACCTCCAAATAAATATAACATAGTCAAGAAAGAATTTCAACGAATGATAGACATGGGAATATGCAGACCCTCCAAAAGCGCATGGGCAAGCCCACTACACGTGGTTACAAAGAAGAACGGAGAAATAAGGCCATGTGGAGACTATCGCCGCTTAAACGCTATAACTAAGCCCGACAGATATCCCATTCCACGGATACAAGACTGTGTCTATCTACTTTCTGGAAAAAAAATATTCTCACGCTTGGACTTGCAACGAGCATATCATAATATTAACGTTGCTGAACAGGACATAGAAAAGACAGCCATAACTACCCCATTCGGCTTGTATGAATTTACAAAGATGACCTTCGGACTCAAAAATGCAGCACAAACATTCCAAAGATTTTTAAACAATGTAGTACTTCGCGATCTAGACTTTTTATTCACCTACATCGATGACGTCATAATTGCATCATACCTCGCTATAAAAATAAATCTTGATTTACCTAAGCGCCATTTACAACAAGCGCGTCGTACGGTTCGTCTGTATTATGATGCAGACTACGATAATATTAACGCGGAACTGTCAAATATCTCTTGGGAGCAGAAGTTACAAGACAAAGACATTAATCAAGCAGTTAAAATATTTTATAGTATTATAAATAATTTAATAGAGCGATTCGTTCCTTTAAAGTTAATACGGGAAGGTAATAAATATCCGTGCTGGTATTCTCGACAATTAATAAGGCTAATTAATAAAAAACGGAAATTACACAGGAAATGGAAGATTTATAGGCGGGAGAGTGATTATGATAAGTTCTCAGAGATTCGACTATTAACCAAAAGTTTACAGATTACATGTTACAATTTTTTCTTAGAAAAAATTGACCAGAACTTTTTGGAATCACTCTGAATGTTGCAATTCAGAGTGATTCCAAAAAGTTCTGGTCGTATATAAAATCGAAAAAAGGTCATAATAATATACCGGACACTATGCACTTAAACTTACAAATAGAATCTAACGGGCAAGACATCGCTAATTTATTTAACAGTTTCTTTCATTCCGTATTTGAAGCTGAAAATACTTCTCCAAGATCTGACTATAGTGATATTAGTTTACATCAGACAACTATCAGCTCTGTCGAAATTACTTATGAGATAGTGGAACGTTATTTGAAAAAATTAGACATAACTAAGGGTAGCGGTCAAGATGGACTGCATCCTATTTTTATAAAAAAAATGTAGTAAATTTCTCTGTTTGCCCCTAACTATACGACGTCACTAATTGTTTTCAAAATTCTTCAGTCTTATTATATGCAGATGATACTAAGATTTTCAAAATTATTAAAGATAATCAAGACTGCCTTAAATTACAAAAAGACCTTTATGAATTAGGTCAATATTGTATTAATAATAGTTTACATCTTAATTTAGATAAATGTTGTACAATTACGTTTTCTAGGAAAAAGGAACAAATAACCTATAACTACTCTATGTTTGACATCAAATTGAAACGTGTAACTGAAGTCAAAGATCTTGGAGTTCTTCTAGATGACCAGCTTTTCTTTGATAAACATATTGAAAAAATAACAAAAAAGTCTTATCAGATGCTTGGTTTCATTTTTCGACAAGGAGCTGATTTCAAAAACCCTCATACATTAGTCATATTGTACAACGCATACGTTAGATCAATACTCGAATACGCATCGACTGTCTGGAATCCGCAATACTCAAAATACATAAACTTAGTCGAAAAAGTTCAAGAGAAGTTTTTCAAAAGAATATTTTACAAATTTGGTTCTTATCCAAGACTTTACTCATTGCGGAAGCGTAGAGAACATCGGGATCAAGCGTTTCTTTATAAGATTTTAAACAGCCTTGTTGACTCTCCATATTTGCTCAGTCAAATTTCATTCAGGTGCCCTCGAATAAGTGCTCGCAACAAATCAACTTTTGTCGTTCCTTTTCGTAGAACGAATTATGCAAGAAACGCTTTCACTGCAAGAGCTTGTCGGTATAATAATAGGAAATATCATCACCTTGACCTTTTCAATAATGGATTCAAAACATATATATCTTTATTAAAGAAATAATATATAAATAGTTTAATTTGTTAAATAGTTTTGTTTGTTAATCTTTTACTTGTTTTTTTTTCTCTTTTAATTTATACTTTTAATTTTAACTTTCTACATTTATTTACTATCTTATTTATATTTATTGTATTGTTCACTTCCTTCTCTCATTTGTGAAAACTTTGTTGGCATGTGTATTAATTTTATGTTATAATTTTTTTTTTGTAATAATTTAAGTGCTGTTTGTTTTCCAATTTAAACAAATAAATAAATAAATAAATAAATAAATCCTCTACGTCAGAACATCGACATCATTTGAAGCTCGTTTTCGAACGACTAAATCAATTTGGAATTACTATAAATTTAGCGAAATGCGAATTCGGAAAAACCGAATTAAATTACTTAGGACATCGCGTTACACAACAAGGAATACGAACGCTAGAAGAGAATATGAAAGCAATACGCAATATCCCAAACCAAAAACGATAGAAGAATTAAGAAGATTTATGGGTATGTTGAACTTTTACCGAAGACACTTACCTAAAGCAGCGCAGATTCATAGCAAATTAACCGTATTTCTACAAAACACGAAGAAAAAAGATAAATCTCCAATTCCATGGTCCGAGGAAACCAATGAGGCTTTTGAACAATGTAAACGTAGCCTACAAGACGCAATTACATTGTCTTTTCCAATTCCGGATGCTCCTTTAGCAATAATGACAGACTGCTCAAACACATGCGCAGGGGCAGTTCTACAACAAAGAGACCCTACTAACAATACATGAAGACCATTAGGATTTTTTTCAAATAAACTAAGCAACGCCCAACAATGCTATAGTACTTTCGATCGGGAATTACTCGCAATTTATATGGCAATCAAATATTTTCGCTACCATATTGAAGGAAAACCCCTAACGGTATACACAGACCACAAGCCCTTGGTTCAGGCCTTTAAAAAGAACACCATAAGTCCAAATGACACACCAAGAAGGTTGCGTCATCTAGATTTCATATTACAGTTTTGTAGCTCTATGGAACACATAAAAGGATCAGAAAATGTTGTGGCAGATAGCTTGTCAAGAGTAGCCGCCATTGATACTCCTTCTCCTATAGACTATACAGAGCTAGCTAAAGCACAAGAAAATGACGAAGAGCTAAAAAAAATATTAAAAAAAAATAACCTGAAAATAAAAAAGATTAACACTTTAGATAATAACATAGCGATATATTGTGAGATATCTGGCGCCACAGCACGACCATATTTGCCGAAGGAATTTCGCGTGTCGGCTTACAAAGCCACACACGATGTGAGCCATCCGAGTATTCGTACGACTAAGCGAATGTTATGCAACAAATATTTCTGGACATCAATGAAGAAAGATATCGTATCCTGGGCTAAATCATGCATAAGTTGTCAGAAATCGAAGATTCAACGTCACACCATTTCACCTTATGGCACTTTCACAAAAAGTGACCGCTTCGAACATATGCATATCGATATTGTTGGACCCTTGACATACTGCAAAGGATATCGTTATATCGTAACAATGTTAGACAGGAAAACAGGTTGGCCCGAAGCATACCCCTCTAAAGAGATAACCGCAGAAAATATAGCTGAAATTGTTTACACTGGCTGGATTTCTCGTTTCGGTTGCCCTTTAAGAATAACAACTGACCAGGGAAGACAATTTGAGTCATGCCTTTTCAGCAATTTGTCAAAAAGAATGGGTATAGCAAAGATTAGAACATGCGCATATCATCCTCAAGCAAACGGAACCATAGAAAGATGGCATCGTTGTTTAAAAACCGCTCTCAAATGTAGAGAAAATACAACACACTGGGTTAGTGAGTTACCAACTGTATTACTCGGTTTAAGAACAAGTTTACGTGATGATACGAAAACCAGTGCAGCGGAGATGCTGTATGGAGAAACAATCAGACTACCGGGAGATTTCTTTGAACCGTCAAGGTGCGGACATCCTGATGAAGATGCTTTCTTAAAAGAACTGCGAACCAAAATTACCACGTTGTCATCAATTCCTAAAAAAGAATTAACACAAGGAAAAATATTCGTTCATCCTGAGCTCCAACATACTTCACACGTTTTCGTTAGATGTGATACAATGATAAAATCCCTCACACCGCCGTATATTGGACCCTACAAGGTTATAGAGAGAAATGAAAAATATTTTAAAATCCTACAAGGAGATACAGAAAAAGTTATTAGTATAGATCGCCTTAAACCCGCATTCTTATTAAGTACGCAAGATGAGTCGAATAATAACATATCAAAACAACACCAAAATGGTGAAGAGCCCGGCGCCGTAACACGATCACGACGCATCAGCAAACCTGTGGTTCGGTTCACTTGCTCATAACAATTTCAAACAAACGGTTACCTACCGCGTATCATTCACTTAATACTTTTATTCTATAATTAAATTTAAAAAAAAAAAATACTCTATAAGATGGGTAAACAACAAAGTGTTCCAGTACAAGAAGAAATCATTATCGCGCAGAACGGGGGAAATGATAATTCTGCTTCAGCAACAGAGAAATCTTCAAACTTTTTCATCAATACAGACTTGATGTTATTCTGTATCCTGACTATCTTACTCGCTGCGACGGGATATTATATATGGAAAAAGTGTAAAGTCGCGTGTGGTAATTATATAAGAAGAGAATTACAACTGCCAGACAATATCGTAATGAGAAGCTCTGAAAGAATTATGAACGCGCCTCAACAAGTGATCGTATAAACATTAAGTGAATATATTTAAGTGATTTTTTTCTCAATAGTGTTATATTCTAATAATTTTTATATTTTTATAGTTATGTATAATATTTTTAAACACTAAGTTTTACACCCCTTTTACATAGTTTGATATTTCTTTATATAACAATTTCATATTATTTTTATATTGCATTTTTTTTCAAAAAAAGGGGGAAATGATGTAGCGCGAAGTCAGCGGATCTCATATATCCGTAATAGATTCATCGTATAAGTAGTCGCTAATCAATAAGCAAACTTGTTAGACGTATCCATAATAAATCTATCTTCACCTGCCTTCTTTAATTTCGCTCAACATCAAAAGAATTACCAAGCACATAGTACCTACACGACACACATCAAGACCGAAGCCACTGTACAGGATCTATGGATCAAACTGAAGTCTTTGTTTGACGATTCAGGTTTTACTCGCAAGATTACTCTATTAAGAAATCTCATATCAATACGATTGGAGAGTTGTGATTGTATGACCAGTTACGTCAACCAACTTGTTGAAACGGCTCAACGGTTGAAGGGAAAGGAACGGTTGAAATTAACGATGAGTGGATTGGCTCGCTATTGCTGGCAGGACTCCCTGAAAGATTTGGTCCTATGATAATGGCAGTAGAACATTCAGGACTGAAGATAAGTGCTGATGCTATTAAGACAAAATTGTTGGACATAAGTTCGGATTTTGAGGTTAAATCGGGAGGTGGGCTAATTGCACGTGCGCAGAAACGTCACTCACAAGTGCGAGCGCAAAGTAGTAACGAAAGTAGCAAAAACGAAACTCTCACGTCATCTGTCATTGGAAATGTCAATACAAATCCGAAAAAACAAATTCGTTGCTACCATTGCAAAAAGATAGGCCATTTTAAAAGCCAGTGTCACCTATTAAATAAAGACAAACAAAAATCAATAACGAATGTGTTGAGTGCAGTTTTTCTTACGCGAGAGTTCAATCATAACGACTGGTACGTCGACTCTGGCGCCAGTGCTCACATGGTGTCAAAAAAAAATATGTTAACAAACTTATCTTAGATTCCGTTCGTTAGCTAGTTGGTAAACACACGTGTTTTTGACGTTGTTTCTGGTGTTTTTAATATTGTTTTTCGTAGAGATAAATCGGTGGTGTATGTATATATTGTGTTGTCTTAACATATAATAGTTAAAATTAACAACTTTTAGATAAAATGGGGGACGAATCTCCCGGGGATCCACCCGATCCCCCTCCTAATGTTCATTCTTTAAAAAACGTTGACAAAGATCGAGCTATGAAACGTCGCGCCGAACTTTTCCCTAGCAATTTAGCTAAGATAACGGTAACAGAATATGATTCACCTTCTGCCTCTATCGATTCAATTTATTTTCATCCTTCCGTAACTATAACTGATCGTACTTATGGCCCTGAGGACAGAGCTCCTTATGTCGTCCACATTTCGCGGATTGAACCTGACCTAGCAGCGGGCCTTAGCCTTCGCCCTGTTAAAGTAGGCTCAATATTGGTTAAAAATAAGGTAGGTAATATAGTCAGAGATGGCATTAAAAGCATTGGTCGCAATCGTGTATCTGTTGAGTTTAAAACTAGTAACGATGCTAATTCTTTTCACTCATGAGTGCCTTCTCTTAAATAAGTTAAAAGCTAGTGTACCATCTTATCATGTCACACGAATGGGTCTACTCAGGGGTGTACCTAAGGAATGGTCAATGACTGAGTTTGTTGAGGCTATGGAACTTCCTGATGGTGTTGGGAAAATAATTGAAGCACGTCGGTTGAATAGAAAAATTGTCAATAATGAGACTGCTAGTTGGGTCCCTACCCAATCAGTAGTATGTACTTTTAGCGGACAAATTCTTCCAAAACATGTCTATGTATACCACACCTCTATGCATATAGAAACATACCTCCTTCCAACAATCCAATGTCATAATTGTTGTAGATTTGGTCACATCAAAACCCAATGCAGATCAAAACCTAGATGCTATAAATGCAGTCAAACGCATACTGGTGATAGCTGTGAAGTTGCATTGGATTCGGTATCTTGTCTTCTTTGCTCAGGAGCCCATATGGCTACTGATAAAAAATGTCCAGAGCAATCAAGACAGCATAATATTAAATTATTAATGTCTGAACACAATATCTCATATTATGACGCTTCAATTCAAGTACCCCCTGTACGAAGATCATATGCAGATATTGTATCTGCCATGTTTGCTTCTTCCCCCCAGATCCCTATCAACCAAATTTCTTCCCAACCCTCCTCCATTAATAGATCATATAGAAAAACTGTTATATTTACTCCTAGGGCAAGAACATCCACTCCTATAGGTTTTGATAAAAGACTTCATCAATCTCTTGTAGAAACTCCTGGATCTTCTATTCCAAATGGGTGTGCTTTACAAAACCAATCAAATCCAAGTGTTCCGACTTCTAGTGAAGAAATCATTAATCTTATATTGACACTAGTGAAAGTGTTATCACAATCAAAACAAAATTTACCGAACATCGTTGCTACTAAAATTTCTGAAATAATCAATATTATACTTGACAAAAATGGCTCAAACTCTTTTTCTCCAATGGAATTGTAGAAGTATCAAAAATAAAAAACAAGAATTAATTCATTTGATTAATAAGTACAATGTTGCCATTGCTTCTGTCATGGAAACATGGCTATATCCTCACTCTGTATTTAGAGTGCCTGGATATACATGTTTGCGAGCTGACAGGGGTGATGGTCATGATGGTTGTGCTTTATTAATCAAGAAATCTATCATATACTCCCAAATATCCCTTCCACAAAATTCGCTTGATTTTGATGTTATTGCTGTAAGAGCAATGAACATATCATTTCTTTCTGTTTATGTCCCTCATCCTCATTCTAATATCATACCTGCATTGTCATCTATATTTTCCCTGTTACCCTCTCCTATAATCATCTTAGGTGATTTTAATTGCCATCACATCTCCTGGGGGTGTTATTACAATGACTCTTTCTCTAGCCACTTAATTAGTATATTTGATGACATTAATGTATGTGTGATTAATGATGGTTCACCCACTCGTCTAGTGCATTCTGGACAAAACCCTAAATCTGCAGTGGATCTGACACTCTGTTCCCCTTCCTTATCGTCCCTACTATGTTGGAAAGTTTTACCACACACCCATGGAAGTGACCATTTTCCAATCCTCATTACCATGCCTAATCAAGTTACCCCCATCCCTTTTAATCAATCACTACTTAAATATAAACTTAAAGATGTTGACTGGACAGCTTTTTCTGAAACAGTAGATAATAAAATTCTAAATTATAATTTACAGATTATCCATGAAGTTTCCGATATATGTAACATATTTGTAGAAATTCTTACAACTTCTGCAAACACTCACTTTCCAATAAAACGGGCTACACAAAAACTTTCTTCGCCTCCATGGTGGGACAGTGACTGTACTGATATTGTAAAAAGGCGTAAAGATGCAGAGCTAATTTATAATTCAAATATGTCTATACAAAATTTTTTAAGTTTTAAACAAATATCAGCGCAGGCCAGAAGGCTATTTTCTAAAAAGAAAAAGAGAGGATGGATCCAATTTTGTGAGAGTTTATCTCCCAGAACCCCTTCCACTCTTGTCTGGGGGAAGATTAAGAAATTTAGAGGATCTCGCGTTGCGGATCCAGTAACATCTAATGATCCATCATCTTGGTTAGAACAATTTATAACTACATTGGCTCCACCTTTTGTTCCTGAGATGGACTACTTTATAACATGTACTCCACCTACCCCCTCTCATAGGTTTGACGATCCATTTACATTAACAGAGTTACAAATCGTATTACAAGGACTTAGGGATTCAGCCCCAGGAGAAGATGGAATCCCATATTCCTTCTTGAAAAATTTAAGTTTATTTGGCAAAAATATTTTTCTCGGAATTTTAAATAATATATTTATTTCTGGCGTTATTCCTGAAATGTGGAAAACTCAGATAATCATCCCCGTATTAAAACCTGGGAAAAACCCACAAGAAGCTTCTTCGTACCGCCCAATTGCCCTATCATCAACTCTGTGTAAAACCCTAGAGCACATGATTAAAAATAGATTGGAGTGGTTTATAGAAAATAAACAGATTTTGGCTAAGTCACAATATGGTTTTCGCAGAGGTAAAGGTGTCATGGATAGTCTGTGTATTATTTTAAGTGACATTAATTTGGCCTTTTCAAATGGAGAGCATCCGGGAGTTTTTTTAGACATTTCATCGGCTTACGATAGTGTGCTTCTTCCAATACTCAGGCAGAAAATGCTCCATCTGAGTATTCCTGTGAGGATAATACACTGTGTTATAAATCTACTGTCGCAAAGATTTATAAAAGTCCGGTTAAATGGACATTTACTCCAACCTAGAACTGTCTGGAAAGGACTCCCGCAAGGATCAGTTCTCAGTCCCCTCTTGTATAATATCTATACTTGTGATCTTGATCTCACAGTGTCCTCTTTTTGTAAAATCTTACAATATGCGGATGACCTAGCAGTATACGTAGCTTGTAAAAACTTAGATGAATCAACGTCGAGATTGAATTCTGCCTTATTTTATCTCAATAACTGGTTAACGGATCATGGACTTTCTCTGTCGATAAACAAAAGTAAGGCAATAGTTTTCAGTCGACGAAGAAATTTACCACTTATTGTTCTACACTGCAATGATGAGCCCATATCGATGGTTAACGAAGTCAAATTCTTAGGTGTTGTCCTTGACCAACGCATGACTGGTGCTGCTCATTTTAACTATATCGCCCAAAAATGTGAGAAAGGAGTTAATGTACTTAGGTCGCTCTCGGGCGCTTGGTGGGGTTCTCATCCTTACTGTCAAAAACTACTTTATAATGCATTAGTCCGCAGCCATTTTGACTATGGTTCATTCATCTTTGAACCATGTAATAAGGGTGGGCTAGAAAAACTTAATTTGATTCAGGCTAAATGTTTGCGTATTATTGTAGGAGCCATGAAGACGTCACCTAAGAATGCACTGCAAGAAGTTGAATGCGTTGAACCACCCTTAGACTTACGGTGTCAATATTTAGCAGATAGATTCATTTTTAAATCTATACAATTAAACTCCCATCCTTTGTTTCCTATTTTAGAATCCCTGTCCGCTAAAGTTACAATCGACAGATACTGGGCCCATAAGATTCCCCCTAGAATTGTAACCAGTTACAACAAGTATAAAGAGCTGAGATATCCGTTGCGTCAAACTATGATTCACCCACTATTTGAGCATAACTTTGATGCTCTCATTTTTGAACCGAGGGTGATCCTGGATTTTGGTGTTAACAAAAACGAAGTGGCTGCTCATACTAAATTTCAACAAATAATAAATGAGCATTGGCAGGAGTGGCTTCCCGTTTATACAGATGCTTCAAAGTTAGACTTAAATAGCGACTTAGGCGCTGCTGTTTGGTTGCCACAATATAATGTATTACTAAGTTTTAAGTGTCCTCCTGAAACTACAGTTTTTACAGGTGAAGCTATTGCTATCCTTGAGGCTGTTTCATACATCGAATCTCATCACCTCAATAAAGTCTTGATTTTTTCAGATTCTAAAAGTTGCTTAGAATCCTTAGCTGGTAACATTTTTAAAAATAAGTATCAGAATTTTGCAATAATTCTGCAAATTAAAGAAATTCTCTTCTCTTGCTCCAACCAAGGTTTAAAGGTAGTTCTAATTTGGATTCCCGGGCATTGTGGTATCCCAGGTAACGAAAGTGTTGACGCATGGGCAAAGGACGCTGCAAGGTTTGGTTCTTTGAATCATCATATGATTCATGCCAGGGATTTAGTTTCGTTAGCAAAAAGGCATATTTTTGGATCGTGGAATAAGCAATGGTCTACTGACGTTCGCAAAGCAAAATATTATAGATCCATTCAACCAAAAATTCCAAAAAAGCCTTGGTTTTATCACCATCGACAAGCCAAAAAACAGGTTACTTCTACCATTTGTCGTCTACGTTTAGGGCATGTTTGCACACCTGTTAATTTGGCAAAACTAAGAGTACGAGATCATTCAATTTGTGAATGTGGCCTAGACGAAGGTACGACAGACCACATATTTTTCAATTGTAGTAAATACCCGACATCTCTTTATGATATTTTGCCAATTAAAATCCCTCGTCCAATAAACTTCCAATCTCTTCTGACCGATTTTGAGCCTCCCATCATTAACCTGTTGTGTAAATATATAAAAAAATATAATATTAAATTATAAGTATCTTAATCGTGTCATATTTATAATATTGTACAATATTTATTATTTTTATTTTTAGTTTCGTTGGATAGTCTGTATGACTTGGGGAAATTATATGTCGCTTTTGCTTGTGTTACCAAATGTGTTAGTCTATGGATTGTTTTTTATCTTTTTATTTATTGTTGTTTGAATATGTTAGAGTTATTAGGTAACGGCGACAGATGGCAGCACTTGTATTTTGTCGCGCGCTATTGTTTGTCTTTTCAATAATATATAAGAGGATGCGTACCATGGCCGAGGTGTGTTAGGGTTGTCAGTTTTGTAGGGTTGTGTTAAGTATTTCGTTGTTGTCTATGGTCCTATTGAGGTCGAGTTATAAGTTATTGTTGAATGGTTTAGCACTGTAATCGCAATTCGCAATTTAGTGGTTAACTAAGCTATCGAAGGATTGTTCTAAACAATTGGTCCTATTCGAGTCGGATTTGAGGCGTAGTAATATCGGTATCTAGTAAGAGTTACTTAATATTAGATACGTTATAGTTTAGATATACGATTAAATAGTTTAGATACGTTAAAACTCAATTACATTGGTTTCGAATATTAGTGATACGTTGTAGTTTGGACCGGGAAATGGAAGATCTGTACTTACTCCAAGAAAACACTCTTGAAGCCATTTCTAAGGCAGTAACCAACTTTAGAAAATCTCCTAAATCCCGATTAACAAAATCTTTTATACAAGTTAAGTTAGAAACATTAGAGCAATACTGGAAATCTTTTAGTAGTACGCATTTGGAAATCTTAAAATCTGCTCAAAGAGAACAAAAAAAGAAAGATGATTATTTTTTACGGGATATTTTTGGTCAAGGTGAAGAGGCATATACGGTTTTTAAATGCGAGATGTTAGATTTATTGCCGGATTTTAATCAACCTGTTGTACAATTAGCAAAGGAAAGAATTCAAGAAGTTAAGCTCCCGAAGATTAATATCCCCATCTTTAGCGGAAATTATAATGATTGGGCAACATTCCAAGACATATATTTCTCTTATTCACGCAAATACTACTTTAAGTAATGTACAAAAGATGCATTATCTTAAGGGCAGCGTGGCGGGAGAGGCCGAACAGTTGCTAAGACATATCACGGTAACAGATAAAAATTACGACCTAGCTTGGAACACCTTGAAACAAAGTTATAATAATAAACGGGTTATGATAAATGCGATATTTAATAGATTTTTGGGTCAAAAAAGATTATCAAGTGATACTTCTAGGGGAATCAAAGACCTGTTGGACTAGGTTAGGTTAGATTAGGTTAGGTTAGGTGGGGTTAGGTTAGGTTAGGTTAGGGTGGGGTGCCAAAGTGGTCGGCCTCCTCGTGGCGCACCCTGGGCAAGCTTAGTCTTGGCGAACGGACCACTGTGGAGTGGCCAATCCAGTTGTCCCTCTGATTAGCAGAGGGCAATCTGGACGGGCTGGGAACTCCGGGGGGGTTGGGGTGAAGTCCCTAATGGGCGACGGGTTCAGTTGGGCTTACTCTAAGTCTGGCTGGACATGGTTACGGCCACCGTCGGTCAAGCCCGGAAGCCCAGCAATGGGAACGGGGACCTACGGGTTGCGAGGAAGAAAACCTCTATAAAAAATTACCCGGTGGGGGCGGAAAAGCTCATTATGCGCGGCGAGCCGTTCCGGCTGTGTGGCTTTTGGCGGGTAGCATGGCCGGTAGGCTTTTGGCGCTCAACTCGGGAGTCGCGTCGGGCAATCCGCAATCCGCAACTTAATGCGGAACCGGGGGCCGCACTTCATATCTGTGGAGAGGGGCCGCGAGGAAGACAACCTCTATAAAAAATTACCCCAATCCTAAGGTTCGGAGCCCGCCGAAGGGATGAATGGCCGGGGGGAATCCGGTCGTTAGGGCTCCACAACTGGGGGGGTTTTTGTGGGGAAAACAACAGAATGGTTAATACGCGCAGATCTCTGACTACCCAGGAGGGTCCCAGTTCAACTGGGGAATCCCTTGCTGCGTCGAGAGAACGGCAATCGGAGCACCGGCAGCCGTCTTCTCGACATAGTCGCCCCATCGTATCTGGGGGGGCACCTTCTGTTTTGACGTCGAAGGAGGTTTCTGATAAGGAAGCGGAGTCATTCCGATTTGGAATGACTCAGGCAGAAACTGATGCTTTTGTAGAAAAAGCACTTGAAGCTCGGACAAGGAAAGAGAGTGGCAATCGATTTCTAGCTAATATTGATCTCATGGATGAGACGATAAAAAGCATTGACGATCCCAAATTGAGTAGAAAACATGTTCATAATTTGGTGACCCTAGCTGATTTGTACAGCGACAATTTATGGGGTGATATTTGTGGGTTGGTGGAAAAATCTGATAGGCGGAAGAAAATGATCAAACGTTATGAGGTTGAAAACCATGATCTTCGTGCAGAGATTAAGGATCTGCGAAAAGAGGTCGAGAAACTAAAGAGGCGTGTTTCAGATTTATCTCAGGAAAGGGAATTAAAGCGTCTTGCTGTTTTTGCAGCAAGGCCTCAAAAAAAGGATGCATCTACTATGGTGGATTCGAGTTGCATAGTGACTCACGAGAAATCTTCGCTAGCGCCTAATCCGGCGCAGAACCTTAGAAGTGACACATGTGGAGTTCCTACCGTTGGGCTATCGTCCGATGAGTGGATCATGGTGGAAAAGAGGAATAAAAGGGGGAAGGAGACGTCAAAGATGGTGAATCCGGCTCCAAGAAAGGTGGCGATTACTTCAGTTAAGGAGTCTTCTGTGCAAGGTGGAAACTGGAAGAAGAAAAAGAGGAGAAAGCGTAAACCACGATTGCCGGACTCCTCCGCGGTTTTAGTCACTCTCACTGAAACTGCTGTGAAGTGCGGAATGTCCTATAGGGATGTTATTGCGAAGGCCAAAGATAAGGTTGATCCCGTAGCCTTGGGGATCCCTTCCCTCACGATTAGACGGTCAGCCACTGGAGCGCGTATTTTCGAGTTAACTGGAAGTGACAATGAGGGCATGGCAGACGTTTTTGCTGAGAAGCTTAAACAGTCTATTGGCCATAATGTGGTGAAGGTTTCCAGACCCATCAAGTGTGCGGAGCTGCGCCTCGTGGGTGTGGAAGATCTCGTTCCGGGAGCTGAAGTGGCCAAGGCTGTGGCCGAAACTGGTGGATGCGTCTCCGAACAAGTGAAAGTCGGGGATGCAAGATACAATGCTGCGGGTTACTGCACGGTATGGGTCCGATGCCCTGTTGCAGCAGCGCTGAAGCTGGAGGGAATTGGAAAGCTCCGCGTGGGTTTTTGTACGGCACGCGTTGAGCTACTCCAAAAGCGCATACAGCGATGTTATCGCTGCTTAGAGGTGGGTCACTTTCGGGGTCATTGCACCTCGAATGTTGACCGTAGTAACGAGTGTTACCGATGTGGAGAGACCGGCCACATTGCTTCGCGATGTTCACGTGATCCATTGTGTGGACCATGTGCTAGGGCTGGCCGCTCGGCAACACATAGAATGGGAGGCAGATACTGTACCCCCATTTAGAGTAGCGGCGGGTTTTGGAAGGGTCCTATTGGTTCCCCTAAAGGTCCTGCAGTTGTGGCTACGGTCAATCTTCAACCGTCAGTTAACAACGAGATGGAGACCCTGGACGTCGGGTGATGGGAGACCTGGCGCCCAACTTTGGGTCGAGACTGGGGTGCATCTAGTGTCCTGGGTGCATTCCAGAGGTGGTGGGAGACTTGTTGGTTTCCCTGTCCGATGGAGGGCCGCTAGGGCGGCAATGCTGCGGGGTTGCGGATAACATGTACAATGATACCGTAGCCCCCGCATAAAGCTTGTGTTTGGACACCGGGGGGTTTTAGTGGGTGCAAACCCCACATAACCACGTCGCTACCTCCCTTGGCGGCTTGTGTACTCGAAAGGAGTTTCCCCTCGAAAAGAAAAAAAAAAAAAAGGTTAGGTTAGGTTAGGTTAGGTTGCGGAGCGGCTGACTGCGGTGTCCCTGCCTCTGCTGCGGGGAGCGCAGAGGATCATGGCGGTCACACTCGTGCGGGGCTACCGGACCATTTCCGGCGAGGCGGCCTGCGCCTTGGCTGGGTCCCCTCCCTGGGACCTGGAGGCCAAGGTGCTCGCTCAGGCCTACCGCCGCAGAGTTGAAGCCCGTTCATCGGGGGGAGACTCGGCGGTGGTAGAGGTGGACTGGCGGAGGGAAGCTCAGGAAGAGCTCCTCCGCCAATGGAGGCGGCGGCTGGAATCGCCCAGTGCAGGAGCCTGGACGATTTCGGCCATCCAGCCCATTCTCCAGGGCTGGGTCGCCAGGAGGCATGGGGTCCTCACCTTCCGCCTGACACAGATGCTTTCCGGACATGGTTGCTTCGGGAGGTATCTGTGGCGGGTGGCCGGGCGCGAAGCGTCCGGTGAGTGCCACGAGTGCGGCGCCGATTCCGACACGGCGTCGCACACGCTCGCGGACTGTCCAGCTTGGGCGGTTCAGCGGGCGGAGCTCGTGGCACAGGTGGGGCGCGACCTCTCCTTGCCCACTGTGGTTCGCGCCATGGTGGACAGGGAGAGGTCGTGGGCAGCGATGGCCTCCTTCTGCGAGCACGTCATTTCGCAGAAGGAGGCGGCGGAGCGGGTCCGGGAAGTCGAGTCTCGGGATCCGATCCGCCGCAGGCGAGCCGGGCGCAGGCGGTTCGTCCAAGACCATCGCATGCCGCCCTAACGGGGACCTTCAGGGCGTTCCGAACGGGGTTAATCGGACGCCCTCCTTATAAGGTCCCCGAGGCGGTCGATGCATCTGGTGCTCCCGATGCATCGTCCAGTGGAGGGAGGGGCCACTTTTAGAGAGGCCCCGACCCAGAGGTGGCGCACTCTGTGGTTCAGAGTTGCTGCTGGCGGGAGTGGGGTCAAATAAGGCACCCTGCTCCCGCCACCAGCAGCGTGGTGAAGCATACAGGTTGTTTTAGTCGGTGCGAGTCCGACATAACCACCGATCGTCCCCGTCGGTCGGTGGTACCCATAAGGGGTTCTTTCCTGTATAAAAAAAAAAAAAAAGGTTAGGTTAGGTTAGGTTAGGTTGTGGTCCGCTCTATGGCCCTGTACGGCGCTCCCGTGTGGGCGGAGCGGCTGACTGCGGTGTCCCTGCCTCTGCTGCGGGGAGCGCAGAGGATCATGGCGGTCACACTCGTGCGGGGCTACCGGACCATTTCCGGCGAGGCGGCCTGCGCCTTGGCTGGGTCCCCTCCCTGGGACCTGGAGGCCAAGGTGCTCGCTCAGGCCTACCGCCGCAGAGTTGAAGTCCGTTCATCGGGGGGAGACTCGGCGGTGGTAGAGGTGGACTGGCGGAGGGAAGCTCAGGAAGAGCTCCTCCGCCAATGGAGGCGGCGGCTGGAATCGCCCAGTGCAGGAGGCTGGACGATTTCGGCCATCCAGCCCATTCTCCAGGGCTGGGTCGCCAGGAGGCATGGGGTCCTCACCTTCCGCCTGACACAGATGCTTTCCGGACATGGTTGCTTCGGGAGGTATCTGTGGCGGGTGGCCGGGCGCGAAGCGTCCGGTGAGTGCCACGAGTGCGGCGCCGATTCCGACACGGCGTCGCACACGCTCGCGGACTGTCCAGCTTGGGCGGTTCAGCGGGCGGAGCTCGTGGCACAGGTGGGGCGCGACCTCTCCTTGCCCACTGTGGTTCGCGCCATGGTGGACAGGGAGAGGTCGTGGGCAGCGATGGCCTCCTTCTGCGAGCACGTCATTTCGCAGAAGGAGGCGGCGGAGCGGGTCCGGGAAGTCGAGTCTCGGGATCCGATCCGCCGCAGGCGAGCCGGGCGCAGGCGGTTCGTCCAAGACCATCGCATGCCGCCCTAACGGGGACCTTCAGGGCGTTCCGAACGGGGTTAATCGGACGCCCTCCTTATAAGGTCCCCGAGGCGGTCGATGCATCTGGTGCTCCCGATGCATCGTCCAGTGGAGGGAGGGGCCACTTTTAGAGAGGCCCCGACCCAGAGGTGGCGCACTCTGTGGTTCAGAGTTGCTGCTGGCGGGAGTGGGGTCAAATAAGGCACCCTGCTCCCGCCACCAGCAGCGTGGTGAAGCATACAGGTTGTTTTAGTCGGTGCGAGTCCGACATAACCACCGATCGTCCCCGTCGGTCGGTGGTACCCATAAGGGGTTCTTTCCTGTATAAAAAAAAAAAAAAAGGTTAGGTTAGGTTAGGTTAGGTTGTGGTCCGCTCTATGGCCCTGTACGGCGCTCCCGTGTGGGCGGAGCGGCTGACTGCGGTGTCCCTGCCTCTGCTGCGGGGAGCGCAGAGGATCATGGCGGTCACACTCGTGCGGGGCTACCGGACCATTTCCGGCGAGGCGGCCTGCGCCTTGGCTGGGTCCCCTCCCTGGGACCTGGAGGCCAAGGTGCTCGCTCAGGCCTACCGCCGCAGAGTTGAAGTCCGTTCATCGGGGGGAGACTCGGCGGTGGTAGAGGTGGACTGGCGGAGGGAAGCTCAGGAAGAGCTCCTCCGCCAATGGAGGCGGCGGCTGGAATCGCCCAGTGCAGGAGGCTGGACGATTTCGGCCATCCAGCCCATTCTCCAGGGCTGGGTCGCCAGGAGGCATGGGGTCCTCACCTTCCGCCTGACACAGATGCTTTCCGGACATGGTTGCTTCGGGAGGTATCTGTGGCGGGTGGCCGGGCGCGAAGCGTCCGGTGAGTGCCACGAGTGCGGCGCCGATTCCGACACGGCGTCGCACACGCTCGCGGACTGTCCAGCTTGGGCGGTTCAGCGGGCGGAGCTCGTGGCACAGGTGGGGCGCGACCTCTCCTTGCCCACTGTGGTTCGCGCCATGGTGGACAGGGAGAGGTCGTGGGCAGCGATGGCCTCCTTCTGCGAGCACGTCATTTCGCAGAAGGAGGCGGCGGAGCGGGTCCGGGAAGTCGAGTCTCGGGATCCGATCCGCCGCAGGCGAGCCGGGCGCAGGCGGTTCGTCCAAGACCATCGCATGCCGCCCTAACGGGGACCTTCTGGGCGTTCCGAACGGGGTTAATCGGACGCCCTCCTTATAAGGTCCCCGAGGGGGTCGATGCATCTGGTGCTCCCGATGCATCGTCCAGCGGAGGGAGGGGCCACTTTTAGAGAGGCCCCGACCCAGAGGTGGCGCACTCTGGGGTTCAGAGTTGCTGCTGGCGGGAGTGGGGTCAAATAAGGCACCCTGCTCCCGCCACCAGCAGCGTGGTGGAGCATACAGGTTGTTTTAGTCGGTGCGAGTCCGACATAACCACCGATCGTCCCCGTCGGTCGGTGGTACCCATAAGGGGTTTTTGCCTGTATAAAAAAAAAAAAAAAAAGGTTAGGTTAGGTTAGGTTGGGGTGCTTTAGCGGTTGGCCTCCTCGTGGCGCACCCTGGGCGGGTCTACGGAATAATGAAATATGTATTCCCTGGACCTGGCGAACGGACCGTGGGGTAGGGGGGGTAGGGTTGCTGATTCTGATTGTCCCTCTGTTAGCAGAGGGCAATTCTGATAGGCAGGGGGCTCTGGGGGGAATGAGTCTTCAACTGGTTGGCGCGTTCGGTTTTGGCTAGTTCAAGTCTTGCAGGACACGGCTTCGGCCTCCGTCAGCCAAACCCGTAAACCCAGCGATGGGAACGGGGACCTTCGGGTCGCGAGGAAGAAAACCTCTCTAAAAAATCACCCCTAATCCCAAGGTTTTGGGGCTCGCCGAGGGGATGAGTGGCTGGGGGGGATCCGGTCACTAGGGCTCCACAACTGGGGGGGAATTTGAGTGGGAAATAAACAACAGAATGGTTAAGACACGTAATCAAACGACTACCCAGGAGGGTCCCAGTTCATCTGGGGAATCCCTTGCTGCGTCGGGGAGACGGCAACCGGAGCACCGGCAGTCGTCCCCTCGACGTAGTCGCCCCATCGTATCTGGGGGGGCACCTTCTGTTTCGACGTCGAAGGAGGCTGAGAGAGAGGCAATGGAATGCGACGAAAAAGTCGAATCAAAATTCCAATTTGAAATGACTTGTGATGAGAAGAACAACTTTGTCGATAAAACAATTGAGGCTCGAACGAAGAAAGAGGATGGAAATCGTTTTCTGGCCAATCTTGATCTGATGGATGAGACGGTTAAGAGAATCGATGATCCTAATGTGAGCAGAAAACAGATCCGTAACTTGGTGGATTTGGCTGGCTTGTACAGCAATGAGCTATGGAACGGCATTTGCACACTGGTGGATAAGTCTGCGATGCAGAAAAAAATGATGCAACGCAGCGAGATTGAAAAATGTGATCTCCGCACGGAAATTGAGAATCTGCGGAAAGAGGTGGATAAATTAAAGAGGCGCGTGTCAAGTTTCACCCAAGAACAGGATTTAAGGCGTCTTGCTAGTTCTGCAACAAGGCCTCAAAGGAAGGATGCGTCTACTATGGTGGATGCAAGCTATATAGCGACTCCCGAGGAATATTCGCTAGGGCCTAAGCCGGCGAAAATCGCAAGAGTTGAGACACGTGTGTGCGATGACCACACATATGCAGAAAGGGCTAAAGTTCCTGTGGTTCCACTGGCTTCTCAGTGGGCCACAGTTGTAAAGAGAAACCGAAGGCGAAAAGAGGACGCGACGACAGTTCGGAACCCTGTCCCAGTTAAACCTGCGATGGCTTCAATCCAGAGCGTATCTTCTGGTCATATGGAGAAGAGGAAGAAGAAGAGGAGGAGAAAGCCTAAGGTACGGGTACCTAACTCCTCCGCGGTGGTGGTCACTTTGACCGACACCGCAATAAAATGTGGAGTGACCTACAGAGATGTCGTTGCCCAAGCAAAGGAGAAGTTAGATCTCTCAGCTCTGGGGATCCCGTCGGTAACATTCAGACGGTCGGCTACTGGTGGAAGGATTTTTGAAGTTTCCGAAAACGCGAATGGGGTCAAGGCAGACATCTTCGCTGAAAAGTTAAAGGAGTCTGTGGGTCAAGAGTTGGTGAGGATTTCCAGACCCGTTAAGACTGCGGAACTGCGCCTTGTGGGTGTGGAAGATGTTGCCTCGGCTTCTGAAGTGGCCAATGCTGTGGCTACATCTGGTGGATGCGTTACCGGGCAAGTAAAGGTCGGGGAGTTAAAGTACAACGCTGCTGGATACTGCACGGTGTGGGTGCGTTGTCCGGTGGCTGTGGCGCTAAAGTTGGAGGGCATCGGGAAGCTCCGCGTGGGATGGTGTACGGCACGCGTTGAGCTTCTTGGAAAGCGGATACAGCGGTGCTACCGGTGTTTAGAGGTTGGTCACTTTCGGGCGAACTGTGACTCGAAAGTCGATAGAAGCACTGAGTGCTATCGATGCGGTGAGACCGGCCACATCGCTACGCGATGCTCGCGAGACCCTAAATGTGGGCCTTGCGCTAGGGCTGGTCTCCTGGCAAATCATTGGATGGGGGGCAGGCTCTGCAACCCCGTCAGAAAGCGCCGCGGGTTCCGGAAGGAACCAATTACTAGTTCCCCTTCGGAACCTGCCGTCGTTGCTGCGGTCGATACTCGACTGTCTACAGCCAGCGACGATGTTGAGATCCTGGACGTCGGGTGATGGGGGACCCGGCGCCCTTACAAGGGTCTTATTCTAGGATGCATCTAGTGTCTTTAGGTGCATCCCAGAGGTGGTCGGGAGGCGTAAGGAACTCCCTGCTCTGAGGAGGGCCGCTAGGGCGGCAACGCTGCGAGGTCGCGGTCAAATAGGGAACCGTGGCTGCCGCATTAAGGCGTGAGATGGACACCGGGGGGTTTTAGTGGGTGCGAACCCCACATAACCACGTCGTCGGCTCCCATGACGGCGTGTGTACTCGTTAGGAGTTTCCCCTCGGAAAAAAAAAAAAAAGGTTAGGTTAGGTTAGGTTAGGTTAGGTTAGTTTTTTTTTTTTTTTTTCCTATTTTCAGTGAGTCGCTGGTGTTATTTTGATGAGTCACCGGCGAGAAACGCCGAACAATGTGGCCAAACTCGCTCCAGGCCGGGGTGACGGCTTCCGCTGTTGGATACGTCCACCGCCACCCCGTCTGTGAAGCCATGAATTTAAACGCAGTCTTTATTAAATTACATAAAAGTCATTAAATTAACAGTAGAATTATGAAATATATACATTTGGTCCGCATTTGGTGAACAAAAACATAGATGACAAAGGAAGAGAATTTTTTTTGATATAAACAAGGATATTATACAATAAAATACTTTTTTAACATGCAGAATCACAATTTTAATAAACTTACATTCTAAGACTTTTACTACTAAAAATAACCGGCATCTTTGTAAATATTAACATGTAAAGGGGGGGAGGAAGATAGGGGTAAATGGTTGTCTTGATTTAATCGGGCATCTGAACTAATTTTTGTTGAATGTCCAAATTTATTGTGTAGTATTTAGTGGTGTGTTTCGTGTGTGTTAAGTGTTATTGTACTGTTTTAAGTTATTAATGATGTGGCTTATGAATCTTATAAAGGATTCAATGGCCACGTGTTTCCCTATCATGTGTGTGATTGTGTATGGTGCCACTCGGAGGTATCTGCACAGTGTAACGATTTGCCCCTCACTCAAATCCACACTTCTCAAACTTTAAAACATTTAAATAAATATGATATTTTAAAATGGGCTAGAGCGCTCGCGCTCTAGCACCAAACTGCATAAAACTAGCGCAAGATCGCTAGCACTTTAAAATATAATTGGCTCGTGATTCGTCAAGCTGGTTAGGACCCATGTAACGTTGTGTATGTAATAACTCAAATCCTTTTAGAGCGTCAGAGACCACAGATTCATCAGATTGGAGGCGTAAAGCAAGCTTAAATTAATATGATTTATTTGTTGTATAATAAGTGCACGATACATAAACAGATTATATATTTATCCAATACAAGAACAAGTTTTACATGTACTATACATGAACAGACTCTATATGTTCAATACACATATATTCATTGCACGAACCGATTCCTATATGTCCAATACACGAACAGGTTATTATAAAAAAATAATAAAAAATGTGAGACATTCAGAAGGCTGAATGTCTCTTATGTTATTACTTCTTAGATATAGCCATCAGAGTGGGATTTAGTTGATATATATTTTATTTATTGTAATATTTGTTTGCCATTAATACGGGGCGAAAAACTATGTCAATATAAACGGAATAAGACTTTTCAAAGCCAAACAGAAGGATCGCTCGATCGTCAGATCGTACTTTAAACCATCCCGAATGGGAAGTTCTAAGATAATAATATTTAAATTAGAAATGTTATAGCCAACAGAAAGATCACTCACTCGATCTTAATACCTAGCCCTTAAACAACTCCGTAGAGAAGTTTAGCGATGTGGTATCTCTCTCCCGTCAATTACATTCTTCCGATTTGGAAAAATATAAAGGGAGAGGGATAGTCAGTAGCTCCGCACCCGCTACCAACGGTGAGCTCCGTCCATAGGATATGAGCCCCCCCCCCGTAGGGTTAGGGTATGCAATTTATAGTGTGCCTGCGCCCGCGAGCCAGGTTATTTATATTATGTTTTATAAACACCCGTCAATGCTCTTAACGAGATTTAGGGTAATTAAATAAGGATCGTAGTCCCAGGTAAGGACCGTAGTCCAAAATAAGGCACAAGTGCCCGGTCGCAGTGCTAGGACCTAAGTCCAAATATCATTTCAGCCGTAGCTGTGGTGAGTTGGCGTTAGCCATAATTGTGTCGATGAGGCACAAAGCCTAATTTTGTTGATATAAATATCCAATTCTTATAATAAGACAGCGCATCTTGCCAATAGCAAGAATTTCAAGCGGTGCGTGCCGCATTCGTCGTTGTAACCACATATAGTGGAATATATAATAGCATAAAGCTAATACTGTACATGACTCCTCGGATATCACATAACAGTAAAGTTGATGTCGTTGCTACCACACTTAGTGGCAGATGTTTACTCCGTAGAGTTAAGAACGCAAAGCGCTCGCATTATATGTTGATAATTGAATAATATATGTTTGTAGTGCTAGCACTATTGTGCTAAATATGTAGGTGTATAACGTGATGTGTCCATCTCTAACGCACGCCTTCAATGCATCCTTTTGGCTGATTCCACGATCGGCATATAAGAATTAGTTACCTATATAGTTGTTACGCGTAGCAAGCTACGTAAGATAGAGTTTTGGGCAGGCAACACTTTCTAAAGCTAGTCCGCAATCTTGTTAATAAAGACCCGACCAGCGGCCCTACGACATGCTATAATGTCGTCGATGTTCGTGTATTACTATGGGGAAGTCCTGAGAAGGACTATAACGGCTAGTGCAGGTTTACCCCGCAAGACTCCGTGCGAAGCTTTGAACAGTTTACTTTTAGAGTCCTAGGCGTCCAAAGATCAAACAAGGCTACACAGTAAAGATCGAAGATCAATACCGGCCTAAAATCCAATCCGTATCACCCAAAACTCACCAAGTAGCTCTGGCTGCTCTGTACCAAAACGGAAACCCATCCTGATATTCACAGCCTGGAGCAGATCGAGGCGAGGCTACACTACAACAACCGAAATCATTGCAGGCCTGAAACCATCAATCCGACACCAGTACACACCAGAGACTGTTCAGTATAGCGCCCAGCACCACTCAGCGAAGTCACCCTCACCAAGTTATACTCGCACTATATCGTTCGAGAATAATAATAATTTGTCACATGTAATGAAATTACATTTTATTTGTTTAGTGAGCTACAAGACCGAAGTCTCTCAAGACCGAAGTCTCTCACCGCACCGTTATGCCAAGCCGAAGCTTAACCATTTCACACTATAAAGTGTTGGAAAATAATATAATTTGTCACATGTAATGAAATTACATTTTATTAGTGAGCTTGTAGACCGAAGTCTCTCACTGCACAGTTATGACAAGCCGAAGCTTTGAAAAATAGTTTAGGGATCATAGCGCTACCATGTATCGCCCCAAGTACATGTAAACGTAAGCCTTCGGCTTGCGGTACTAGACCGCGAGCGCTCCACCCAATACCTACAGTCAGCCTGCCGGCGTGACGTTCGGCGCTAAGCGTAAATGTATGGGAAATTTTTTTAAAAATATTTTAATGAAAAATCTACATATATGTAATGAGTATCAAATACTCATTACGGAAAACCATATTAAATGACAAACAAATATTTTTATTTATATACCTTCCTTAACATACTATCACTTCAGTACATAACTCTACCAATATATGCACGTAAGGTCGAGATCGTCACAACAGGCTCTCATGCTCGAATCTCTGTTTCGCGAACTCTGCGCATTCGCTAACCAGATGCTCGAGCGTCTGTCTTGTGCGATTATCGCAAGGACAGACGTCCGAGTCGGCAATCTTGAACCTGTGCAGATACTCCCGGTGATATGCGTGTCCGGTAAAGTATTGCGTGAGTTGGAATGAATGTTGAGTGTGTGTGTAGAGTTGTTGTATGTTTTTTAGTTTGGGGAGTAGTGTGCGTGTTCGGACGCCTTGAGCCGCGCTGCCGTATCGTGTCTGCCAGACACAGTGGGCGTCTCGGCGCGCGTGCATCCTTGCGAGGCTCCGTGGGAAAAACGCATAGTCTGGCGATCGGTGCAAGGCGGTCCCTAGTTTGGCGGCTGCGTCCGCCGCTTCATTCCCCGCAATGCCGACGTGCGCCCTGACCCAGGCAAACTGTATGCTGCTAACCGCCACATGTACAAGGTGTTGGATATGTGCAACCAGGGGGTGTGTATTGCTTCTGTCCCCCAGAGCCTCCAGGGCTGACCTGGAGTCGCTGAGGATCCAGAAGGTTTTTTGTGCTCCGATGTTAGTGGAGAGGGAGTTAGCCCTAGAGCAAGCCTCCCTGATGGCCAGCAGTTCAGCCTGGAAGACGGAGCAGCAATCGTGAAGTTTGAACTTTTTGGTTTCCCGAAGTCGAGAGCCCTCAAAAAGCACAAAAGCCGCGCCTGCCGCTCCGTTCTCCTGCTTGCTGCCGTCCGTGTAAATGAGTGTATTGTGTGGTGTGGTGTGTAAGTGCTCAAGTTCCGTGTCACTGATAGTTTTGTGCTTGATGGCCACTCTGGTGGCCGAGTGTAGAAGTTTGTGTGGTGGAGTGCGAGTTTCCATCGGAATATCCGACGGAAGAAAATTCGCGCTCCGTGTGAGTGTGGTGTGTTCGAGTGTGTGTACCTCCTGGACCAAATACTTAGTACATCATTTTGATAAATCTCGTAGGGTTTAGCCTGCGTTTGCAATGTAAGCGGAAAAAAAGTAATTATTTACGACATCACATTAGAAACCTCAAAAATTACAGTATTTCTCTACTCCATATTGAATGTTATTATACATTCCTTTTGAATCACTCTATCTATTAAAAAAACTGCATCAAAATCTGTTGCGTAGTTTAAAAGATTTAAGTAGTCATAGGGATATAGGGACAAACAAAGAATGTGATTTTGTTTTATACTATGTAGTATGTGATAATCCCTATAGCATGATTCAGTATTCACGCGCGATGGCTTATTATTAGCGTATTTCATTTATAACTTTGGTGTTTCTATACCGATTTCAATGATTCTTTTTTTATACAATGGTTAATACTATTCACTTTTTTATTTAGGGATGACTGAGAGTGATATAAACGTAGGAGTAGACAACTATAACCAGAAAGCTTCGAACTGCTAAGCTATCGGGAGTTCCACGTGTTATTGTGAGTCAAACATAAAAGATAGACATATGCTGTCGTGGGATATTTTTTACATAATTTTAAGGAGAATATTTCGGTCATACATGATTTCTGTGTAGCTTTAACCATCAAGGTTGCACACGCGACGGAAGCTTAAAAAATGGAGTAACTTCTTCCGTTTTCCCGACATTTCCCTTCACTGCTCTGCTCCTATTGATTGTAGCGTGATGAAAAGTATACTATAACCAGCCCAGGAGTATGACAAAAAAATTGTACCAAGTTTGGTTAAAATCCGTCGAGTAGTTTTTGTTTCTATAGCGGTTATACAGACAGACAGACAGACAGACAGACAGACAGACAGACAGACAAAAATTTTACTGATTGCATTTTTGGCATCAGTATCGATCCCTAATCACCCCCTGATAGTTATTTTGGAAATATATTCCAGTTACAGAATTGACCTCTCTACAGATTTATTATAAGTATATAGAAGATAGATAGAAGATAGATAGATAGAAGATAGATATATCAGTAAAGAAAGTAAAAAGTTAAAAGTAAAAGTAAAAAGCACAAAATCAAAATATATAATAAATCTTTGTCATGATCGAGCTTCATCGATGATTTCATTAGCTAAGGAAGTAACATGTATATAAGGTGAAGTTTTTAATTTAGTAAGTAATATATACTTATTTATTTACTGCACTTAGAGTTTGTAAATTCCGGTGCGGCTAGTAGCTGGATGACACTGTATCGCTCTTGAGTATATCGTGGTGATTGTAGATAAAGTAGGTATATATTTTGATACACAGGTGTGATAGTATTTAATAATAGGCGTTGCTTTTTTTGCTTTTTCGTCTCTGCTGCTTTCCTTTTACTCTCGTAGATATTATGTGGAGCACTTATAAATTAGAAATTTGTACATTAGGTTTAGGTGATATGATGTAATATTCACATTCACTTAAGTCACTAATAATAGTGAGAATGCTAAGAGTCTCTTTCGAAGAAACAAAATAAACATTTTAGAGAGAGAGGAGCAAAATAAGAATGACTCATTAGCAAAGAAGGTTCAAAAAATTTTTTTTAAAGTTTATGTTGTAGTTGATTTGTTTATTAGATGTTTGACTGTATGTGTAGGAGTGCACTCACTGCGTAGGGCGTGCGGCCCGATTTAGGATGACTTGAGTCTGTCTGTCTGTCATGTTTAATGTAATATTTAATGCAATTTATGTTGGAGGAAAATGTAATTTAGAAAAACGCGAAAGAATATAATACTCACCTCATTAAGTGAGAGTGAGACCGGAGTCGGGCAGGAAAACTCCGAAAAAGGGGAGGTCTGACGGTCGGGGGAGGGGAGGGAGGCTACATGCCGTGGATTTTTGGGGAATGCGCGAGCCATGATAGTTAAATTTTGAAAATAAAATTTTGCACCAACCCGGTTCGCGCATTTACCGCCATCTATGAACTAGACGGCAGAGTACTACGCGTAGCCGGGTGGCGAGACTCCACCGGACGAGACACCACCGAAACTGACTCCGAGGTCTGGGAACTACCATTCCCAGACCTCCCTACCGAACACCAAATCCCGTAGGTCACCTAGGTGACCTGGGCCTAAGGCCCAAACACAGTCCAGGCCACAAAGCCTGCGAGGACCAGCCCGGGCAAAGAGGTTCGCCTCGAGGCCCGTACCCCGCCTACCCCTCAAGGGTATGCGAGAAGACCCCCTGCTGCGCGAGACTCCGACTACTACGTCCACCCATATTACGTAGTAGTTCAGAGTCGGGCCGCGCTTTAGAGTGGCGCTAAATCCAAGTTTTTACCATAGTTACTAACAAAAGGTTGGTAACTTGGTACTAAAGTAAATTAATAAAAAGTAAGTAATAGAGTAATTTAAAGTAAAAAATTTTTATATATGCCTTTAGGAGGACTTTTTGGGATACTAACCCAATTTTTAAATTTTGAAAATATGCTAGGATGCCAAAGATATGGGCGGATTAAAATTTGGAAAATTCTATTTTAACTTACTTAGGGCTATCATAGGTCGCGCATTTCCCGCCATTTCCCGGGGTCGGGAAAACTGAAACTAGGAAAATTTTTGTGGGGGTGTTGAGAGGGACTCTTTGGGCTATGGGATCCGTTTTTAAATTTTGAAAATATGGGGGGATGCAAGAGATGTGGGTGGATTAGTTTTTGGGAAATTCGGATTTAACTCTCTATGGGACTAGGTAGGGCATGTTTTGAGGAAGAGGGTGGGCGCGGGAGGTGGTTTTGGATATTGACATTGGGGAAAGGAGGGGGCGGGGTGTTACACAAGTACATGTCGCGGATCTGTCGCGCGACATTGCGACATTTTTGTCGCACCCCCGGGGGGTAATAGGGGGTGATGGGAGACCCGATGTCGGGTCCGAATGCTCGAATTAGTCGGAACGTCCGGACCCGGCATCGGATCGGAACTCAGGTACCGACCGCCACCGACTTGAAGAGAAGACACGACATGGGGCGGTCACGGGGTGATCACGCAGTGATCACGTGGCCGCCGCGTGATCCCGTCTCCATACAAATTAATTAAATCATGACGTCATGGTCTTGATCCGACTCGCGCCTGACCAATACCGACGCTGACATCACATTCTCGGCCACGTGACCGCCTTGGGGCCGCGCCCTATAAGCACGTAAAATAACCCCATTTCGGCCACGAGGTTTTTTCCTGGACAGAATTGGACCGAACAAAGTTTATATCCAGGAAGGAGAGGTCTTAAAAATGAGATGTGCAAATTTTTGTCCCCCTGGTCCCCCGGGAACAGGTCAAAAACTCGGTCGGACAAAAAATTCCCATTGTAAACACCTCAAACAACGTTATGTCGGAGTTAGTCGGAAGGACGACTCTCGACATATTTTGATTTTACTAAAAAACTAAGAGACTCCCGGGGCTGAAATTTTGCATAAGGCAACTAGGATAAATAAGGAATCTAATAATATACATATCTCTGCCACGAAATTATAAGAAAAGGGGAGAAATTTAACTTAAAAATCAAGCCATCCCTTCTCGGGACCGCACTTACCCTTGTAAATTTAGCAGCCCATCCTGATCTGCATTTCTTCTTTTATCAAGAAGTGTAAGCGGCTCAGCCTTTTAAGTTAAAAGCGAGCTCACCGCCCAGCGCTGGTGTTAAAGGTTTGAAACACACCCCTAAAGTGTTTGCCGTCAATGTTTATGAAATTTAAAAGTTAAATAACTTTTTACTGGATAAAGTAAAAAATCCAAATGGCACGGATTTGAGCTCGTCGCACCAAGAACTATCTGAATATAATTTTAAATAATTTTTTTTTATTGAGATTTTCAATATAATTATGGCCGAAAACTGTTTTTGTATAGAAATTTTTTAGGTAAAAACACTTGTGAATAATCCAATTTTCTCGCAAAAAATTTGAAATTTTTAACACTTATCCGCTGTTTAATGGGGCACAGGATAGCACTGCACAAAATAGCACTTTACGCGACAAAAATCGCGCCACACGCCAGTTTGTCCCCAATTCGGGGGTTATTTTTGGTTTTCACGGTGATATCTCCGCGAAAACTACTCCGATTTTCATGCGGATTTCACTATACGAGAGCGCTTACCGAGCCCTATAAAATGATGTAAAGTTTGCGTTTTTATGAGAACTTTTGCCACTTTTATAGATTTTTAAAGGTTTGTATGGGCGCTCCCGGGACTTGTACGTGCGCGCTCGGTACAAGACTTGGCAAGCGACTGGTTAGGTTAGGTTAGGTTAGGTTAGGTTAGGTTAGGTTAGGTTAGGTAAGGTTAGGTTGGGGTGCTTTAGCGGTTGGCCTCCTCGTGGCGCACCCTGGGCAGGCCTACGGAATAATGAAATATGTATTCCCTGGACCTGGCGAACGGACCGTGGGGTAGGGGGGTAGGGTTGCTGATTCTGATTGTCCCTCTGTTAGCAGAGGGCAATTCTGATAGGCTGGGGGCTCTGGGGGGGATTGAGTCTTCAACTGGTTGGCGCGTTCGGTTTTGGCTAGTTCAAGTCTTGCTGGACACGGCTTCGGCCTCCGTCAGCCAAACCCGTAAACCCAGCGATGGGAGCGGGGACTTTTGGGTCGCGAGGAAGAAAACCTCTCTAAAAAATTACCCCTAATCCCAAGGTTTTGGGGCTCGCCGAGGGGATGAGTGGCTGGGGGGGAATCCAGTCGCGAGGGCCTCACCCAATCTTAAGGTCATACCTGCCGACAAGATGAGTGGCCGATGGGGGTTCGGTCGTTAGGGTAACCAAATCAAAAAACAATGAAGCATGGACAAACTAAAGGTATCGACTACCCAGGAGGGTCCCGGTTCACCCGGGGAATCCCTCACCGCGACCAGTGTTGCACCGCAGTCCGCGAATTTAATTTTGCGGGTGCCGTACAATACTGGCCTCGGTCGCCCCACTGTATCTGGGGGGGCAACCAGTGCTTCGGAGGAGATAGGAGGGGGTGTCGGCGGAATCGAAACCAGCTTAGCTGGTGTTTCCGCCGGTACGTGTGAGGAGATACGGCGCAATCCCGCGCGTAAAGCCAAGAAGGCTGCTGACATTCGCAGTGCGAGTTCTGGCTCGGAGAGGAGTTCTGATAGGGATCTAGATCTGAATTGCAGAGTTGTCAGCATGGAGGATCTGACGGGGACGAAATTGGGCAGCAAGCCCCAAAAACGTCCCAGGAGTGCGACTAGGAGTCTTTCGGAGTCGGACGAAGAAGCGGGTTCAAAAAAGGCTTCTAAGAAAACTCCAGTAAAGAAAAATCAGCGAGGGTCACAGGTGGGTCTCCGGGAGGCTCGTGAAGAGTTTCGGCGTCAAATGCTCATAGCAGATACGGACGTCGAAAGCGATTTCTCATCTAGTGGCCAGTCGACGAGAAGGTCGTCGGCAGTACCGGACAAGACAGTTGTGGCCGAAGGATTCCGCAAGGTCTCTGTAGGAAAGATAGAGGTGAAGACTCTCGGCTCGTCACAGGTTCTCGACGAGCTTCTTAAGAACGTCGAGGAAATGAAGGTGACAGTGGGGAAGTCAAGAAACCTTAAGGGCAAATGTCGTGGCACTCTTAACGAAGTTGCTAAAAAAATGGAGGAGATCGTAAGGGTCTTAGCCGCGCGCAGCGAGACAGAAGAGGTTAAAATCCTCAAAGCTGAAAATGCGCGGCTAGCCGGGGTGGTCAGTAACCTGGCTAGAGAGGTGACCACTCTGAAGGAAATGATCCCTATGATCTCTTCCCACGGACTGACACAAGGGGAAAGCCCTTCCAAAGCAGCGGCTCAAACCAGAAGTCATGAGAGGCCGACCGTAGGAGGTCTGACCATGGAGGAGGAGGTGGTCAGGCTTCGGAATATGTTTACGGCCAGACTCGACGCTATGGAGAGCCGTTTGCCTCCGGAGGCGAGATTGAGGCCTCCATTGGCCTCCGATAAACGACAAGGACAAGGAGGGAAAGTACCGGAAAAAACGTACGAGGCCGGGAAGAGTTCTGCGGTTGCGGTTGTCTCAGAACGATCGCAGGGCCCTCCACGACCTCTGAAGAAACCAGCTATTCGGGTGGTTGACCCAGCTGCTGACAACAGCGGAGGGGCCAACCAGCCGAAAAAGAAGGAAAATAAAAAGAAGAAGGGTAAGGTTGTGGAGAACAAGAAGCAACCTGAGCCCCGCCCGTTGCCGCCAGCACCCGCCTCGATGAGTGAAGGGTGGAATGTGGTAGCGAGGAGGGGTACCAAGAAGAAGGCGCCGCCTATACAAGCAGTGCCTGTTATCGCCACGACCAAAGCGCAGCCGAAGCAAGGGGGGAGGAAACTCCAGACTCCACGTTCGGCTGCAGTCGTGGTGACCTTGGGGGAGGAGGGAACCGAAAAAGGCTTAACATATGCCGACATACTGACCCGGGCTCGTCGTTGTGTGAAAATCGATGACCTGGGTCTGGATGTCGGCATGCGCCTGAAGAAAGCGGCGACGGGGGCTCGGATGTACGAAATATTCGGGCCCCAAAGGGCAGAAAAGGCAAGTGCCCTGGCTGGTCGGCTCAGAGAGTTTTTCTCTGATGAGCTGGCAGTACGAGTGTCCACGCCCACGAAAACTGAAGAAATTCGCATCGTGGGCTTGGACGATGCCGCCACCGAGGAGGACGTAGTCCTCGCCATCACCCGGGTCGGTGAGTGTTCCACTCACGACGTACAGACCGGGGTGATTCGTAGGACAGGGAAGGCTTTGGGCTCTTTGTGGCTTAGGGTCCCTGTCGCAGTGGCTAAGAAGATGGTGGCGGCTGGCAGGCTGCTGGTGGGCTGGGTCTCGGCTCGGGTCCAGTTGCTCGAAGCCCGCCCGCAGCGCTGCTATAAGTGCCTTGAGAAGGGGCACTTAAGAGCCGAGTGCTCTTCGGCTATTGACCGCAGCGGCGAATGTTATCGCTGCGGTCAAAATGGCCACAAAGCCCCGATCCTGCTCGGCAGCTCCGCATTGTGGGAGCTGCGAACGAGTTGGATTAAAGGCCGACCATCGGGCGGGGAGCGGACAGTGTAAGGCACCGTCTGCTCCAAAGAGAAGGAATAGGGGGGGTGATGGCCCGAGGGTCTCCTCGCCACCTACCGCCGGCCCGGCTCAGCCCACAACGAGCCGGGTTAGGGAGGATCCAATGGAGGTCGCTAATTAATGGCCTCCATCAGATTCCTCCAGGTGAACATCATGCGCTCCGGCAGGGCCCAGGACCTAATCTTCCAGACCCTGGCGGAGCGTATGGTGCACGTGGCTGTGATCTCCGAGCCCCTTTTCGTCCCGTCGAGCGAGGAGTGGGTCGGAGACCGTGTGGGGGATGTGGCCATCGCGTCCAGAGCTGCAGTTGGTTCCCCGGCTCTTGAGCGCGTGGTGAGGGGGCGCGGGTACGTCTCCGCTAAGATTGGAGACGTATCCGTCATCGGGGCGTACTTTTCACCGAATAGACCGTTTTCCGACTTCGAGCTTTTTATGGCTGAAGTCGGAGACTTGGTGAATAGGTTACGCCCCGGCAAGGTGGTCCTGGCCGGTGACCTCAACGCCAAATCCGCCGCGTGGGGGTCTCCGGTCACGGACGTGAGAGGGAGGTTTCTGGACGGTTGGTTGGCTTCGACTGGGATGGCCGTCATGAACCGAGGGATGGCTGACACATGTGTGCGATGGAATGGCGGCTCCAAAGTCGACGTTACCTTTGTCGACGCCGCCATGTCACCATGTGTCAGAAATTGGGAGGTAATTGTGGGAGCGGAGTCACTCTCGGACCATCGATATATATGGTTCGAGGTGGCCGCACGCCATGCTCCCATTTCCCCTCGGTCGGGAAGAGATGATGGCCCTCGGTGGTCCGTCAGGAAAATGGATCCCGAGTTCCTCGTCGAGGCCGCAATCGTCCAGGCGTGGGCCGCTGGGTCCACGGGTGGGGAGGTTGCCGCGGAGGTCGAGGACCTCCAGCGGCGGATATCGCTCATCTGCGACGCCAGCATGCCGAGGGTGCGAAGCACAGGGCCGGCACGTGGGGTATACTGGTGGTCGGAGGAGCTGGCGCGGCTGCGCGATCAGTGCGTGGCCGTGCGCCGCCAGTACACTCGGTACAGGCGTCGTAGATGACGCGACGTCGAAGAGGAGAGGCGCCGTTACGAGGCTTATAGGGCTGCCCGCGCTACTTTGCGGGTGGCCATCGCCGAGGCTAAGGACAGGGCCCACAAGGAGATGGCCGAGGAGCTCCATCGGGATCCGTGGGGGAGGCCGTACAAAGCGGCGCGGAAGAAGCTTCGCGGCCGCGCTCCCCCCCTCACCGAGAGCCTTCGGCCGGATTTCCTCGAATCCGTGGTGGAGACCCTGTTCCCGCAGGCGGCCGAGGTGGTTCCGCCTCGTATGGCGCCTCCGGAGGAGGAGGACGGCACTGTATCAGGTGCGCCGGGGGTGTCGGAGTGGGAGTTGGCCGGGGCGGTGAGTCGCATGAAAGCGAAAAATACCGCCCCTGGCCCCGACGGCATCCCTGGGCGCGCCTGGTCACTTGCTCTGGGTCCGTTGGAGTCTGGACTCAGGGCGACGTTCAGTGCCTGCCTCGAGCAGGGCCTCTTTCCCCGTAGGTGGAAAACGGGGAGACTGGTCCTGCTAAGGAAGGAGGGTAGACCGGCTGATACACCCTCCGCGTATCGGCCTATCGTTTTGCTGGACGAGACGGGGAAGCTGCTCGAACGAATAATAGCTTCCCGCATAGTCCAGCACCTCCAGGAGGTAGGGCCCGACCTCAGTCGTCTCCAGTGCGGATTCCGCCAGGGCAAGTCCACCCTCGACTGTATCGAGGGTGTGAGACTTCTGGCGGAGGAGGCGACAACCCGGCGCGAGGTGGTGTTGGCGGTGTCGTTGGACATCGCTAACGCATTCAACACCTTGCCCTGGGGAGTGATAAAGGAGGCCCTACGGTTCCACCGCATCCCCATGTACCTGCAGCGTGTGGTCGGCGACTATCTGTCTGACCGCGCTGTCAGGTACCCGACGGCTGGGGGTGCGTGGAAGGAGCGGAGGATGTCGTGCGGTGTTCCGCAGGGGTCGGTTCTTGGCCCCCTCCTGTGGAACATCGGTTACGACTGGGTGCTGCGTGGGCAAATGCTTCCGGGGGTGCGTCTGTTCTGTTACGCAGACGACACCCTCGTGACTGCCCGCGCGAGCACCCACCGGGAAGCCCGAGTGCTGGCGACCGCGGCCACGGCTCACGTTGTGGCCCGGATTCGCCGGTTGGGACTGGGGGTGGCCTTGGAGAAATCCGAGGCCATTTGCTTCCACAGGCCTCGGATGGCGCCCCCAGTGGGCTCCCGGTTGGTGGTGGGCGGGACGTCCATCGAAATCTCGGGTACTCTACGGTACCTGGGATTGCTCCTCGACAGCCGATGGACGTTCGAGGCCCACTTCCGGCGGCTCGCCCCCAAGCTAACGGTGACCGCCGGAGCCCTGAGCAGGCTCCTCCCGAATTTGGGAGGGCCTAATGCAGGCTGCCGGCGCCTATACGCCGGGGTGGTAAGGTCGATGGCCCTGTATGGCGCTCCCGTATGGGCGGAGCGGCTAACCGCCAGATCCGTGCCCCTGCTGCGCAGGGCGCAGAGGGTCATGGTGGTCAGACTTGTGCGGGGCTACCGGAACATCTCCGGCGAGGCGGCCTGCGCCTTGGCCGAGTCCCCTCCGTGGGACCTAGAGGCCAAGGTGCTAGCTCAGGCCTACCGCCGCAGAGTTGAAGCCCGTTCACCGGGGGGAGACTCAGCGGCAGTAGAGGTGGACTGGCGGAGGGAAGTTCAGGAGGAGCTCCTTCGCCAGTGGAGGCGGCGGCTGGAATCGCCCAGTGCAGGAGCCTGGACGATTTCGGCCATCCAGCCCATTCTCCAGGGCTGGGTCGCCAGGAGGCATGGGGTCCTCACCTTCCGCCTGACACAGATGCTTTCCGGACATAATTGCTTCGGGAGGTATCTGTGGCGGGTGGCCGGGCGCGAAGCGTCCGGTGAGTGCCACGAGTGCGGCGCCGATTCTGACACGGCGCTGCACACGCTCGCGGACTGTCCAGCTTGGGCGGTTCAGCGAGCGGAACTCGTGGCACAGGTGAGGCACGACCTCTCTCTGCCCACTGTGGTTCGTGCCATGGTGGACAGGGAGCGATCGTGGGCAGCGATGGCCTCCTTCTGCGAGCACGTCATCTCGCGGAAGGAGGCGGCGGAGCGGATCCGGGAAGTCGAGTCCTTGGATCCGATCCGCCGCAGGCGAGCCGGGCGCAGGTGACTCGTCCAAGACCATCGCATGCCGCCCTAACGGGGACCTTCTGGGCGTTCCGAACGGGGTTAATCGGACGCCCTCCTTATAAGGTCCCCGAGGCGTTCGATGCATCTGGTGCTCCCGATGCATCGTCCAGCGGAGGGAGGGGCCACTTTTAGAGAGGTCCCGACCCAGAGGTGGCGCACTCTGGGGTACAGAGTTGCTGCTGGCGGGGATGGGGGGCATGTCTTCATGGGTACCCTATACCCGCCACCAGCAGCGTGGTGGAGCATACAGGTTGTTTTAGTCGGTGCGAGTCCGACATAACCACCGATCGTCCCCGTCGGTCGGTGGTACCCATAAGGGTTTCTTTCCTGTATAAAAAAAAAAAAGGTTAGGTTTGGTTAGGTTAGGTTGGGTTGGGTTGGGTTGGGTTGGGTTGGGTTGGGTTGGGTTGGGTTGGGTTGGGTTGGGTTGGGTTGGGTTGGGTTGGGTTGGGTTAGGTTAGGTTGGGTTAGGTTAGGTTAGGTTAGGTTAGGTTAGGTTAGGTTGGACAAACGTAAAGTAATAACTACCCAGGAGGGTCCCGGATCATCCGGGGAATCCCTCACCGAGACCAGTGTTTCATCGCATTCCGCGAATTTAATTTTGCGGGTGCCGTGCAATACTGGCCTCGGTCGCCCCATCGTATCTGGGGGGGCAACCAGTGCTTGCGGAGATGGAGGAGTAGAGATCTGCGAAATTGAGACCAGCTTTGCCGGTGTTTCTGCGGATTCAGTAGAGGCTAGGCGTGATACGACACGCAATAAAAAAGAGAGGACTATCAGCACTCGAAGTGCTAGTGCAGGATCGTACACCTCCCTGGACATGTCGAGGTGTGCATCAGAAGAATACTTAGACGGCATCAAAAATCGTACCCGATCTAAGAAACGGCTGTGGGCTGAATGCGAGGGTTCCACCAAAACGTGTGACCTGGACGCCAAAAAGGTGGATACCAGGACCCATGTGTGGGGCTCTCAAATGGGTCTTCAGGAGGCCCGTGACGCTGTTCGGCGTCACGAGTTTCTCAAGGACGATGTGGACATTGGTGAAGTTGAGCCGAGTGGCCGAAGAAACAGGTCGGCGCCGGCGGAGGACTCCCGGAATTCCGGTTCGATTAGGTCCAAAAGTGGGCCTGTCAATTCTGAGAGTCCGGAGTCACTGGACATGGCTGACACGTCACGCGTTTATGATGTGCTTTCCCAGAATATGGAGAAGATGCGGCTGACCTTGGGTAAGTCCAGAAACCTTAATGGTAAGTGCAGAGGAACCCTTAACTCAGTCGCCGAATGCGTGGAGGAGGCGGTCAAGGTCCTGTTAAAGAGGACACAGTCAGAAGAGGTCCGAATTTTGAGGGCTGAAAACGCCAGGTTGGCAGGGGTGGTGAATAATCTCTCTGTGGAGATCGCCACGTTAAAAGAGATGATCACCTCTGCCAATATGGGGTCTTCTGGGAACATGGTGGTTCCGCCAGTCCGTCAGCCTGAGAAGAGCCTGACAGTTGAGGAGGAGATTGTCAGGCTCCGTAATATGTTTTCGGCTTGACTGGACAATATGGAAAGTCGATTGCCTCCGGAGCCAAGACTCCGCCCTCCGCTAGCTGCGGATACGAAAATTGCGGCGGCGGTGGCGGCAAAGACACAAAGAAAGGAGGTTGTGACGACGGCGAAGGAGAGACAAGTAGAGGCTCGGAAGATTCCGGAGGCCTCTGCTAGCCAGCCGCCAAAACGAAGTAAACCGGAGATAGTGGTCGCCGATCCGGCATCGGGAGGCTTGAAAAAGTCTAAAACAAAGAAAAAGAAAGCCGGAAAAAAGCCTGAAACGCGGACACAGCAGCGCCCTGAGCCCAGGCCTCTACCACCAGCCCCGGCCTCTATGAGCGAAGGCTGGAACGTGGTTGCTCGTAGAGGTCCGAAAGCTAAGGCAGGGAAGGTGGAGTCAGCGAAGCCCACGTCCATCCAAGCACAGCAGCGGCAGCCAAAACAAGTTGGTGGTGGTGGTAAAAATCTTAAAACCCCAAACTCCGCTGCTGTCGTGGTTACTCTGGATGAGGAGGGTGTGAAAAAAGGCCTCACGTATGGCGACATACTGGCCCGAGCTCGTCGAGGCATTCGAATTGACGACCTGGGGCTGGATGTCGGTATGCGACTGAAGAAGGCGGCGACTGGGGCCCGTAAATTTGAAATCTCCGGGCCCGAAAAGGCAGAAAAAGCGGTAGCTCTTGCAAGCCGGCTCAAGGACCTGTTTAAGGATGAGCCGGCGGTACGAGTGTCCACGCCCACAAAGTGTGCGGAGATTCGCGTTGTGGGTCTGGACGACTCGGCCGAAGAGGATGATGTCGCCATCGCCGTCGCGCGGATCGGGGGTTGTACCGCACAGGAAATCCAGTGCGGGGCGATCCGCAGGACAGGAAATGCCCTGGGCTCTCTCTGGCTCAGGGTCCCTGTCGCGGCGGCGAAAAAGGTGGTGGCGTCTGGCAGGCTGCTGGTAGGCTGGGTCTCGGCTCGGGTCCAGTTGCTCGAGACTCGCCCGCAGCGATGTTTTAGGTGCCTTGAAAAGGGGCACCTAAGGGCCGAATGTTCGTCGGCCGTTGACCGCAGCGGCGAGTGTTATCGCTGCGGTCAAAATGGCCACAAGGCCCGATCCTGCTCGGTAGCTCCGCATTGTGGGAGCTGCGAACGAGCGGGATTAAAGGCCGACCATCGGGCGGGGAGCGGACAGTGTAAGGCACCGTCCGCTCCAAAAAGGAGGGGAAGGGGGGGTGATGGCCCGAAGGTCCCCTCGCCACCTGCCGCCGACCCGGCTCAGCCCACCACGAGCCGGGCTATGGAGGATCCGATGGAGGTCGCTAATTGATGGCCTCCATAAGATTCCTCCAGGCGAATATCATGCGCTCCGGCAGGGCCCAGGACCTTATCTTCCAGACCTTGGCGGAGCGCATGGTGCACGTGGCTGTGGTCTCCGAACCCCTATTCGTTCCGTCGGGCGAGGAGTGGGTCGGAGACCGTGTGGGAGATGTGGCCATCGCGTCCAGGGCTGCAGTTGGTTCCCCAGCTCTGGAGCGCGTGGTGAGGGGGCGCGGGTACGTCTCCGCAAAGATTGGAGACGTATCCGTCATCGGGGCGTATTTTTCACCCAACAGACCGTTCTCCGACTTCGAACTCTTTATGGCTGAAGTCGGAGACTTGGTGAATAGGTTACGCCCCGGCAAGGTGGTCCTGGCCGGTGACCTCAACGCCAAATCCGCCGCGTGGGGGTCTCCGGTCACGGACGTGAGAGGGAGGTTTCTGGACGGTTGGTTGGCCTCGACTGGGATGGCCGTCATGAACCGAGGGACGGCTGACACATGTGTGCGATGGAATGGCGGCTCCAAAGTCGACGTTACCTTTGTCGACGCCGCCATGTCACCATGTGTCAGAAATTGGGAGGTAATTGTGGGTGCGGAGTCACTCTCGGACCATCGATATATATGGTTCGAGGTGGCCGCACGCCATACTCCCATTTCCCCTCGGTCGGGAAGAGATGATGGCCCTCGGTGGTCCGTCAGAAAAATGGATCCCGAGTTCCTTGTCGAGGCCGCAATCGTCCAGGCGTGGGCCGCTGGGCCCACGGGTGGGGAGGTTGCCGAGGAGGTCGAGGACCTCCAGCGGCGGATGTCGCTCATCTGCGACGCCAGCATGCCGAGGGTGCGATGCACAGGGCCGGCACGCGGGGTATACTGGTGGTCGGAGGAGCTGGCGCAGCTGCGTGACCAGTGCAGAGCTGTGCGCTACCAGTTATCCCGCTACAGGCGTCGTAGGCGACGCGACGTCGAAGAGGAGAGGCGCCGTTACGAGGCCTATAGTGCTGCCCGCGCTACTTTGTGGGCGGCCATCGCCGAGGCTAAGGACAGGGCCCACAAGGAGATGGCCGAGGAGCTCAATCGGGATCCGTGGGGGAGGCCGTACAAAGCGGTGCGGAAGAAGCTTCGCACCCGCACTCCCCCCCTCACCGAGAGCCTTCGGCCGGATTTCCTCGAATCCGTGGTGGAGACCCTGTTCCCGCAAGCGGCCGAGGTGGTTCCGCCTCGTATGGCGCCTCCGGAGGAGGAGGACGGCACTGTATCAGGTGCGCCGCGGGTGTCGGAGTGGGAGTTGGCCGGGGCGGTGAGTCGCATGAAGGCGAAAAATACCGCCCCTGGCCCCGACGGCATCCCTGGGCGCGCCTGGTCACTTGCTCTGGGTCCGTTGGAGTCTGGACTCAGGGCGACGTTCAGTGCCTGCCTCGAGCAGGGCCTCTTTCCCCGTAGGTGGAAAACGGGGAGACTGGTCCTGCTAAGGAAGGAGGGTAGACCGGCCGATACACCCTCCGCGTATCGGCCTATCGTTTTGCTGGACGAGGCGGGGAAGCTGCTCGAACGAATAATAGCTTCCCGCATAGTCCAGCACCTCCAGGAGGTAGGGCCCGACCTCAGTCGTCTCCAGTGCGGATTCCGCCAGGGCAAGTCCACCCTCGACTGTATCGAGGGTGTGAGACTTCTGGCGGAGGAGGCGACAACCCGGCGCGAGGTGGTGTTGGCGGTGTCGTTGGACATCGCTAACGCATTCAACACCTTGCCCTGGGGGGTGATTAAGGAGGCCCTACGCTTCCACCGCATCCCCATGTACCTGCAGCGTGTGGTCAGTGACTATCTGGCTGACCGCGCTGTCAGGTACCCGACGGCTGGGGGTGCGTGGAAGGAGCGGAGGATGTCGTGCGGTGTTCCACAGGGGTCGGTTCTAGGCCCCCTCCTGTGGAACATCGGATACGACTGGGTGCTGCGTGGGCAAATGCTTCCGGGGGTGCGTCTGTTCTGTTACGCAGACGACACCCTCGTGACTGCCCGCGCGAGCACCCACCGGGAGGCCCGAGTGCTGGCGACCGCGGCCACGGCTCACGTTGTGGCCCGGATTCGCCGGTTGGGACTGGGGGTGGCCTTGGAGAAATCCGAGGCCATTTGCTTCCACAGGCCTCGGATGGCGCCCCCAGTGGGCTCCCGGTTGGTGGTGGGCGGGACGTCCATCGAAATCTCGGGTACTCTACGGTACCTGGGATTGCTCCTCGACAGCCGATGGACGTTCGAGGCCCACTTCCGGCGGCTCGCCCCCAAGTTAACGGCGACCGCCGGAGCCCTGAGCAGGCTCCTCCCGAATTTGGGGGGGCCTAATGCAGGCTGCCGGCGCCTTTATGCCGGAGTGGTCCGCTCTATGGCCCTGTACGGCGCTCCCGTGTGGGCGGAGCGGCTGACCAAGGTGTCCCTGCCTCTGCTGCGGGGAGCGCAGAGGATCATGGCGGTCAGACTCGTGCGGGGCTACCGGACCATTTCCGGCGAGGCGGCCTGCGCCTTGGCTGGGTCCCCTCCCTGGGACCTGGAGGCCGAGGTGCTCGCTCAGGCTTACCGCCGCAGAGTTGAAGCCCGTTCATCGGGGGGAGACTCGGCGGTGGTAGAGGTGGATTGGCGGAGGGAAGCTCAGGAGAAGCTCCTCCGCCAATGGAGGCGGCGGCTGGAATCGCCCAGTGCAGGAGGCTGGACGATTTCGGCCATCCAGCCCATTCTCCAGGGCTGGGTCGCCAGGAGGCATGGGGTCCTCACCTTCCGCCTGACACAGATGCTTTCCGGACATGGTTGCTTCGGGAGGTATCTGTGGCGGGTGGCCGGGCGCGAAGCGTCCGGTGAGTGCCACGAGTGCGGCGCCGATTCCGACACGGCGCTGCACACGCTCGCGGACTGTCCAGCTTGGGTGGTTCAGCGGGCGGAGCTCGTGGCACAGGTGGGGCGCGACCTCTCCTTGCCCACTGTGGTTCGCGCCATGGTGGACAGGGAGAGGTCGTGGGCAGCGATGGCCTCCTTCTGCGAGCACGTCATTTCGCAGAAGGAGGCGGCGGAGCGGATCCGGGAAGTCGAGTCTCGGGATCCGATCCGCCGCAGGCGAGCCGGGCGCAGGCGGTTCGTCCAAGACCATCGCATGCCGCCCTAACGGGGACCTTCCTGGGCGATCCGAACGGGGTTAATCGGACGCCCTCCTTACAAGGTCCCCGAGGCGGTCGATGCATCTGGTGCTCCCGATGCATCGTCCAGCGGAGGGAGGGGCCACTTTTAGAGAGGCCCCGACCCAGAGGTGGCGCACTCTGGGGTTCAGAGTTGCTGCTGGCGGGAGTGGGGTCAAATAAGGCACCCTGCTCCCGCCACCAGCAGCGTGGTGGAGCATACAGGTTGTTTTAGTCGGTGCGAGTCCGACATAACCACCGATCGTCCCCGTCGGTCGGTGGTACCCATAAGGGGTTTTTTCCTGTATAAAAAAAAAAAAAAAAAAAAGGTTAGGTTAGGTTAGGTTGGGGTGCCAAAGTGGTCGGCCTCCTCGTGGCGCACCCTGGGCAAGTTTAGTCTTGGCGAACGGACCACTGAGGGGTGGCCAATCCAGTTGTCCCTCTGATTAGCAGAGGGCAATCTGGACGGGCCGGGGACTTCGGGGGGGTTGGGGTGAAGTCCCTAATGAGCGACGGGTCCAGTTGGGCTTACTCTAAGTCTGGCTGGACATGGTTACGGCCACCGTCGGCGAAACCCGGAAGCCCAGCAATGGGAACGGGGACCTTCGGGTTGCGAGGAAGAAAACCTCTATAAAAAATTACCCGGTGGGGGCGGAAACGCCCACCAAGGCGTTGGGGCCCCTACTTGGGGCGCGATCTCTCCCTGTCGACCGTGACATAGCAAACACGGTGGGCAGGGAGCGATCGTGGGCAGCGATGGCCTCCTTTAGCTCTGCGGAGGGGGGCGGAGGGAGGCGGCGGAGTGGTTCCATGAACTGTTGTTCTGGATCCAATCTGCTGCTGGTGAGTCCAGGTGTTAGTGACTCGCCCAAGCCCATTGTCTGCCGCCCTAACTGGGGACCTTCGGGTGTTCCGAACGGGGTACATCGGACACCTGGCTTACAGGTCCCCGAGGCGGTCGGTGCATCTGGTGCTCCCGATGCACCGGTTAGCGGAGGGGGGTTTCTCTTTCGAGGGGCCCCTACCTGGAGGTGTTTATTCTCTGGGATCAGAGCTGTCGGCGGGATGGGGGCAAAATGTACAATGATACCCTGTCCTTGCCATTGGCAGCGTGGTGGAGCACACAGGTCGTTTTAGTCGGTGCGAGTCCGACATAACCGCCGCCTGTCCCCGTCGGGCGGCGGTACCCATAAGGGGTTTTTTCCTGTATAATAAAAAAAAAAAAAAAGGTTAGGTTAGGTTAGGTTAGGTTAGGTTAGGTTAGGTTAGGTCAGGTTAGGTTAGGTTAGGTTAGGTAAGGTTAGGTTAGGTTAGGTTTTTTTTTTTTTTTTTTTTTTTTTTTTTTTTTTTTTTTTTTTTTTTTTTTTTTTTTTTTTTTTTTTTTTTTTTTTTTTTTTAAATAACTAAATACCTATAAATTCCTGTAATTATGTTAATTTACAGACTGTTTTTGTCGAAGTCAATCATTCCAGTTCTCGCTTGTTTTCGATCTTCCATTCTACATACTTATTCTTTCATTTATTCCTCATCTTTCGCAACTTTTTAAGGGTGGGATGCCCTTCTATTTCTATGCTATCTAAGTCTTATTTAGTATTGGGGTAATGAAATATACTTTATTTTTATTGTTGGTCAAGTTCAGTTACATCTTTGCTTTCCTCTTACATTTAACCTATTTCCGAATTTAACCTATTTATGAATCCGAACTGGCGAGTACTCATCCTTGGTAGAAGGTAGAATTTGAGGCGAGCCACCAGCATCTTCTCATAGATTTTCCCGAAGACAGGCAACAGGCCGATCGGTCTGTAGGCCTTGGGAGAAGCATAGTCCGACTTTCCCGGTTTGCGTAGGACCACAACTGCGGCCTCCTTCCACTGCCGAGGAAAATGGTGGTAGGCAAGGCATTTATTAAGGAGAGCCAGAAAAAGTTCCGGGTCGTCTTCAATGACCCTGCTACAAATATCAGCAGTAAAACCATCGATGCCCGGCGCCTTTTTTGGATTAAAAGACTTACTTGCGTGGACAAGTTCGGCGTCTGTAAATGGTGGGTCACAAGCTCCATCTCGTTCGTCATCGTTTACTGCTTCTGCCTCGGTTCTAAGTTGAGCGTGCTCCGCACTGTCCTCGTCTTCTAAGTCATCCGGATAAAAGGTCTCCGCTAATAACTTGGCTGAGCCTTTCGGGTCCACGATCACTCCATCCTTTTCCAACGGTCGATCCTCTTCTCTACGCGCTGTTCTGCCGATGACTCTATATATCCCCTCCCTGACACCTTCCTTCTCCTGCTTATTACAGAAGTCCTTCCAACTACTAGTTTGCGCTTTTTTAACTTCTAATTCGTACTCTTCTTTATATTTCAGATATTCCTGAAACACCGACGGCTTGCGGATTGCTGCTGCGTTTCTGATTCTACGCTTCAACGTCGTGACTTTCCTCTTTTGTTTCGCGAGTTCTTTAGTCCACCACGGCATGGAGATACGCTCATTAGGCTTTTTAACAGGTAAGGTTTCCAGACACGTTTTCTCTACTATCCTGTTAAGCTTATCAATATTGTTTTCTATTTCCTCAACTGATGCTATATTTTCTATTCCATTTTTGTTAAAATTTTCTTCTTCTTTCAGTCGTTTGAGTGTGTTTCCGAAATTTTGCCAATTTGCTTTTTTTGTGTTGTATTTTCTGGTTGTCCTGTTTATGG